>CM059194.1:15268286-15321840 GCA_030323885.1 Branchipolynoe longqiensis | reverse complement strand
AGTTTAAGCAATAATAATAGAGAATGCTCTTTGTGCAGGTCTGGTGCAGGGACCCCATACCAGGGCGGGACGCAGTGTTCTGACTGTCAAGTTCAGGGCTCTTCTTGTGGACCTGATGGACTCTGTCGGCCATTCGGGGATGGTGAGTAACTACCATTTATGACCCTATTCCATTTTGAGGGTCCGTTTCAATGAAAAGTTCACAGCTGTAGAGCCACCAACTTGTCGATAACCACTATTCTCGAAATATGTCCGACGGGCATATGAGAGAGTGAACGAGTGAATGGGTTGAGCTTCCACTCAGCTTTGCAGTACTGCCCCAATGAGGTGCCGTTCTCTCACTGTTCCAGTCTACCTTAGGTGTGCCAGGTAAGATCGTCCAGAATGTCAATGTGTAAGCTTCTTTTAAAAAAATAATAAAGTGTAATTATCTTTATAAGAAAAAGCATGTAGGCCTACCTACAATTGTTTGAAGACCAGTGCGTCGGTGCTAATTTATTTTATTCAAAGGAATAAATTAATATATTTACCTAATTTCTTTTTTTCTAATGCTGTTGGCTTGACTGAGTGATATGCCTTCAGATGTGTTTTGGGATGCCAGATGCCAAATAGTCAGTGAGGTATTTTGAAGTAAGCTATCAGAGATGTGTCTTCTCGTCGGTGTAATATTTGCGATCGTTTGCTTTACTTTTTTTTATTCTGTTAATGTGTGTTGGTATTTTAATTGGTTTGGAGTTTTGTTCCGCCCTTTACAGGGTGAAGAATAACTGGTTGTTTGGTCGTCTCGAATCACTCATCTTATACTCACTACTATCAGGAGGTTCCTGGCAACTGTCTGCCAGTCTCATCCCACTAAATACCAAAACACATTACCAGCAATCCTGAACTTAATTTTTCCGCTGCGAGTTCATGGCGCTTCGATCACTGTCGATCGATTCTGCCCATCATCCAAGCAGCATTGGCCACAAGATGTGGAGTACGCATCAATTATATATATTTCAATGACAAGTTTGTTTCAATTTAAAAAAATGGAATAAAGATCTGTTCTAATTGGATGTAAGGATTATGGAACAATGAATAAATATATAGGAATACACATTTCAATAAAAATAAACTGGGTTGATGGATTTATTTCTTATTTTATGTGTCAACTTCAACCCCCATGTGGACACGGCAAAATATTTAGCTACACAACTGAAACTGTGCCTAGAGATACCGTACGGTGCTGCCATCTGTGAGAGCTATTGGCCATACATGCTGCTGTATTCTCTCACTAGCTCGTAGAAGTTGGGCAGTTTAGCGATTTTCTGTGAATATAGTGGGAAACCGTTGCATTTTCTCCCAAATTTTCAACATATAGATGGACCTACAAAACTGTTTGCGAATTTAACCCAATTTTCGGCAGGGAAGAGCTTGGTATATGTACAAACTCATCTGCTATCGGCGGTATACATCTATTATGATAGAAATGTGATAAATGGCGTTGCTGTGGATTCGCTATAGGAATGCTGGTACTCGTGGTGACGGTGAGTTGTCGCAGTGCTAGTCAACATGTTCGGGATTGCTGGTAATGACAACTCATAAGAAAGAAAGGGAGACAAGTCGCGCAAGATTGACAGCGATAAGGTTGAGCTTTATTGCTACAACTCTTGTTCACCTACTAGTGACCTGCCCCCCTGACTCACTTACAACCTGCTACACAGACCCACATAGCTTCTGCTTGTTCAGTAAAAATCAGTGCCTACAGCCCATTGAACCTAAGTGCTATGGGTGTTACACCCAGCTCAGAGGTGAACTGCTTCTTTTGGTATCTCTAGAGTGAGTCTGTGTCTGTCCAGCAAGTCCAAGGAGTTCAAGGATGACTAGGATCACACAACCAGCCTATCAGGCACCTCTGCAGCCTGGGAGGGGTGGCACCCAAGAGGGGGGCACTTGTCACTCAACCCCAGGGCAGGTGATGTCCTTAATGGCTGGGTGTGCTTACCCAGTGGTCTTGTGGTATTAAGTAGTTGCCATACAGTTACATTAAACAATAATACATGTCCCTCTCCCCTTTGCACCCTTCCTGGTGCATGGAGGGAACATTCCTGTAATTAGTAGCCGTATCTTAATATCCGGACATCATACCACAATCCCAGTCACCGTGCGTCATAACATTTACACATAGTTATTTCAATGTCACACAGCTAGTGGGCACCCATTGCATCACTATTATATAACAATGTTCCCCAACTCCGTCACCCGAGATATGGATGTGATTCCAAGCTCGGCTATCACGACCAAAAGACCGTATATTTTTACCAGGGGATTGATTCAGATGTGGTCGCCTCAATTCTTATTGAGACAAATGTTTATGTTCATTTTTCCCTCCTTTATAATTTCTCCTGTTAGATCTGAGTATGCTGTTAAACCGACACATCCAGATACGTAGCCTGACAAACGCAACAAACATGGAAATGACGGTAAGCGAACTCACAGTACTCAGCGTCCATATACAATTCTGATTAAAGTTGTGTAGAAGTCTGCACTGACCTCTCAGGCAAAGAGCCACATCGACAGGTAGGCGTGGTAGTGTGGTGATATCCGGGAGCCTAGGTGATGTAATGGTTAGCACACTGGCTTGGAATGCAAAGAGATGTCGGTTCGAGTCCCGCTCTAGGCACAACATTTCCCATTATATTCAACCCCCCATGACACTGATTGCCGTTACCATGATGCTGTACAAGCTACGCACTGTATCGTTGCTCAACCAACCCTGTGTATGTATATATGTAAGTGCATTGACTGTATCTGTGTAATTGTAGGCATTAAAAGACTTACAATTCCAGGGGGACAAGTATAGTAGTCTGCACTGACCTCTCAGGCAAGGAGCCGCATAGACAGGTAGGCGTGGGTAGTGTGGTGACATCAGGGAGACTAGGTGGTTTAATGGTTAGCACACTGACCTGGAATGCAAAGAGATGTGGGTTCGAATCCCGCTCTAGGCACAATAGTTCCCATTTTTATTACCCCCCTCCTCCATGACAGTTGCATAATCCGATGGTTTTGAGTTTCTGTCATTTTCTGAGATAAATATATTAGGATGGTCATTTTAATCTATCTTAGATTAGCTTGAAGTATTTTGATTTTAAATGGCTAACTTTGGAGATATTAAAAGTGTAAACATGTTAAATTAACCTTGGCCTGCTTACCAAAGCTCTGATCTCATAGGCTTCAATACGTATTATTAGTTATTACAAAGACACAAGATTGTTGGATTGAGAAAGTCTCTGGCTGGCCCCTAATAGACCTAAAGCTTCCGACCAACTGGGCCGATGTATGCATATGACCGTTGTGGGTGGGGGAGGAGCGCTCCTGCCACTGCCGCTGAGCGACCAATCGGTGCCTAGCTCATATAACCTCACCGCCAAGCCTGCAGGCTTGGGGGTTGTGGGTTCGAATCCAATATGCCAAATATATAATAATAGGTTACATACTAATAATATTTGTATAAATGCTTTATACTACACAATAAGTAAATGCATCCTTATCCAAGTTGAATAAATGATGTAGGTTCAAATCTAGATCAGTATTTTGCTTTTGAAAATCTGATGCTTTCATCGGACTATGCAGCTTTAAATATGTATTACAGTTTGCTGTTGCCCTGTTCCGATGCCATGCTCACCACTGAGTAACTCAAGCCTAGGTCCAGCATTTTGGTATACACACCAAAATTAAGTGGATTTGTTTTCAATTCAAATATTTCCAAATTAATCCTATGAAATAAAGAAATACTGCAAAACTAAAGTAGATTTGAATGATCCACTTAATAGATTTCCCAATGACTTACAAAATTGATACTCGTCCTTGCCTAGCCTGGTGCTCAGCATTACTAGGATAGGGCAAGGACTGGTTAGCCCAGTGTCAGGATAATGTGACTGAGTAAGCAGGTAAGATATCGGGTCACGGTGCCATTGGCCTGATTTCCCAGTGGGACAACACTATAAAGTCGTCACCACGAATGCACACTGTGAGCTGTCGATACCCGCCCTGAAATTTGAGATGTTGAACCTTAGATGTTGACAGGACATAAAACTCCAACAACCAACCAGACCATCGCGCCCTGGCAACAGTTCAAGGCGGTGAAAACAATGGCAGTCACAGCATTGAAATGAATGTAAATAAAACAAAAAGCACAAATCTATTCACTGCTACGATCTAATTCTGTTATTTAGAACCATGAATATGCACTCAGGGGTTGAAATAATGGTATTTAGCAGGATAACTTAGTCAATAAGTGAAAATGGCAAAATCCGAGCGATATGAACGCCACCGCCGCATCGGCGCTGTTATTCCGAATGTAAAAGCACAAATTTATTCACTGCTATGATCTAATTATGTTATTTAGAGCCATGAATAGAGGGGTGTAATGACGTCACAAGACAACATTCGGTGGCCATATTGGATTACATACAGAAGGCTTTGGTGTTCTCTGTGGCGGAGTGGTTAGAGTGTCTGACTTTTTTCTAGGTCAGACTCCTAATCTGAGGGTCGGCGGTTCGATTCCCCGTGCCCCCAGCTCTGCCAATTTGGATTTCCACTGCTGTGTATAACTTACAGCGTCATCAAAGGCCGGTTGCTCTCATACCATGTCTATGTGGTGTGGGAGGTTAAAAATCCCTTGGGTCGGTAAAAGTGTAGGCTCGGGCTTTCTATCGACCAGCAGTGGAATGAGGAAGACCAGTCGTCTATGACTGAAATTTCCCCCGCTTAAACAACTAATGGACAAAAAAAAAACAAAAAAAAAACCTCCTACACTGTGCTTATTTACTGATTTGTTGGTTTATTTGTCACTGTTTTGAGCAAGTTGTTGCCAAAGGGCTGTAAGTAAACACATTGGATGTAAAGTGCCCAGAAATTCCAGAAATTCCATTCACAACATGGCTAGGGACGGTGCTCGTAATCCAAGATGGCTGGCCGCTGACTGCTGAGCGATGACGTCATGTGCACTCCCTCTATATTCACTGCTACAATCTAATTCTGTTATTTAGAACGATGAAATAATGTTGTTTATGAGCATAACTTACTCAATAAGTGAAATTTGGCATTATTGCGAATGTAAATATAACAAAAAGCACTGCTGTCATCAAGGTTTGTTTTCATCGCGTCAACCGTAAGTGACGTGAACGCACGCCCTCCTATGGGCTTAACAGGCTAAAGCCTCAATCAATCAATCAATAGTTCCGTCCTCTAGTCGAGGGTTGGATGCAATGGTTCTCCACTTGTCCCGATGGTGTGCTGTTCTGATAGACTGTGAATAATTCAAGCCTGTCCACTGTGAAATATTTGTAAACCATGATGTTCTTGGTCTCCCTCTCCCTCTGCTGCCATTCACCTTCCCTTCCAACAATGTACGGTATATTGAACTCTGACGAATGATGTGGCCAAAATAAATAAGTTTCTTTGTCTGTATAGTGGCAAACAAGCTTTTCTTATTTTTAATTTTTCTGAGAACTTCTTTGTTGGTGATCTTCTTTGTCCATGATATTTTCATCATCCTTCGATAAGTCCACATCTCAAATGCTGCTAAACGTTTGTACATTTTCTTAGAGATTGTCCATGTCTCAGCCCCATACATTAGAGTAGACCACACATAACACTGAAGAATACGCTTCCTTGTTTGTATTAATATCTTACTTGATGTTAACACTCTATACATTTTGGAGAATTACCATTGCTTACTATGGGTAAATACTTGGTAGGTTCCCCTTCCTTTCCAGGGGGGGGGGGGGGGGGGATCCAGCCAAGGTGCATAATAATTTCCACACTGTCATAGGCCTTTGAGAGGGGGCCTCACAAGGGGAATAGACTAGGGCCTCTCTTCATCTAAATCCGGTACTGGGGCCATATTCATGAGCTCGGGGTAGGGCTCTAACCGAGGGTAGTGGTATCCCCCCCGGCTAACGGTGGAAAATCCGTATTCATGAGCGTGGGGTAGCGCTACCCTGGGGCTCTAACCTGGGGGTACCCTACCCCACTTTCGACTCAGGGGTAAGGGACTATCCCGAGGGGTTAGTGAGCCTGTGTGGGTCTGAATCTATTCAATGCGATCATATTTGATAGATTTAAATACGCAATAAGTGAAATTTATTCAAATTAACCCTAAATCCGAAGCGAAATTAACGCTGCTGCCGCAAAGGCGGCGATATTAATATTTTCGAATCGACGAATGTAAAGTACACAAATCGCCGCCTCCGCAGCGACGTCGATATCCATACTGTCCAACGTTAACCAAACATGGCCGCCGCCGAATCGGCGTGAATTTCTTACGCCCTAATCTATTAAATGCAGTCATATTTAACAGAATTACATACACAATAAGTGAAATCTTATCAATTTAACCCTAAATCCGAAGCGAAATTCACGCTGCTGGCGCAAAGGCGGCGATATTAATATTTTCGAATCGACGAGTGTAAACAAAGCGAACGGGTAGCTCTCCGGACCGGCTAGAACATTGGTGAATACCGATTGACCTACTTAACCGCCACCGTTAAACCGCGGGATACCTACCCAAAGGCTAAGCCTACCCTCCGGCTAACCGTACACCGAGCTCATGAATACGGGCCCTGGTGTAAGCTGTCTATTTATTCCATGCTCTGTTTTTGTTGTTTGCCAGTTCTGGGACCCTGCTATGGACTACTTAGTTGAGGAGTACGCCGCTATGTGTGACCTGCGACTAAGCGAGAAGGTGTCCTGGCCGGGTGAGATGCTGGTACTTCCATTGACACTGTATCCGACTCCTTCGGGCGAGCCCAATGTCGCAGCAACCATCGTCGACTGGTGGAACCAGTGTAACAGCTCGGAGTGCAGCCAGAGAGACATGGTGAGTGTGGAGGGCTGGTCAATGTTCGAGAGGGCCAATCAAGTGACAGGTTTCGCTGTTCATGTGGCTCCTTGCCCTGGAGGTCAGTGTAGATTAATACACTTCTATGTGCAGGCAGCAAGGCCAACACTGCTACCCAACCAGTGCATCACCTGATCATACTACTAACTACCATTGCACGCTCTTTGTGTATGGCATGTACACTGCATCAGTGTTCTGGATTGATGCAGTGTGTACTGCATCACCATTACCCACCCTAAAGCTAAGAAAAAAGTTATTTTTATTTAACGATGCCTCTAGAGCACATTGATTTTTATCATCAGCTATTGGATGTCAACCATATGGTCATTCTGACATCATTGTTTTTTTAGGAAACCTCCTGCCGCCACATAGGCTACTCTTTCCAATAAGCAGCAAGGGATATTTTATATGCCCTTTCCCACAGACAGGTCAGCACATACCATGTGAATGCGAATGCGACAAAAAATGGAAAAGCATGTAAACACACAGTGGTGTTTCCATATGTCCGGTTCCGAATGCGAATGTGAATGTGTGGACGGCAAAGTGGATCACTCAATGGACCGATTGGTGCGAATGCATTTATATGTCGCATTCGTATACCGCATAGGCCCTATATGGAATCTTAGCTTAACAGGGCCAGGATGAGCCTGATCAGTGGCCTGCTGGGTACCAGCGAAATAGCGAATGGTAGACAGGAAGTGTGAACACTTATTTGTCTCTCATTTTTGCTTGAGTGCAAGTAAAATAAGCAACTCAAGGAATAATTAGTAGCATGTGGTGAATAAGGGGTCACATTTCCCTGGATCATCAGCCCATGCTTTTTCAATCTATTCTTAAATGAATTTATTGACTCTGCATCAATAACATTTTGTGGGAGACTGTTCCATATATTTATGATCCTGTTTGAGAAACTGTGTTGCCTTAACTTTGAGTATCTCGGAATGCATGTATTTGGTGCTCGTTTGTGACCTACTTCCGGTCCTACTCGGTGAACTCTCACAATAACAAGGCGTTATTTCAACTTTTGTTTGTTTGTTTATTGTTGTTTTACATCCTAACATCTCAGGTCATATCAGGACCTTTACCGACTTGTGACAGTGCGCACTCATGGCGACTTTATAGTGCTGCCCCACTGGGATACCAGGCCACCAGCACCATGACCTGATATCCCACTCAGTCACATTATCCTGACACTGAGCCAACCAGTCCTTGCCCTATCCTAATAATGCCGAGCGCCTGGCTAGGAAGTGACAAGTATCAAATTTTAAGTCATTGGTTTGACTCGACAAGGGTTCGAACCCACGGTCTACCAACACGGGAGACGGATGCTCTAACTCATTCGGCCATCCCATCTGGTTGCTTACAGGTGCTGTATTCCAAGATGAATAAGATGGCCTGTGCGATCAGTGCTTGCGCCTCTGTTCCCTCCTACGTTCTCGTGTGTCTCTACACCGAACCGTACGTATCCCACTGCTACCTCTTGTATTTCCTTTAGTCCTCCTTGAATCTTAATAGTATTGCTGTATGTTACCAAAGACAATGTACGACAAGACGCGCCACTCAGCGCTTTCCCATGAAATACAGCAAACGAGGTAATTGGGCTGGTCTCCTAGCCTAGCCTGACTGCTGTACAATCAAAGACAACGTATGACAATTATAGTGTATTATCTCCTAATATTAATAATAGAAACAATGTTATTGTATAGAAAAGTTCAAACATACCTAAATGCCCAGTCACACCTTACCGGACTGGGGAACCGGACGAGAACCGGTCACTGTCCGGTGGTGTCCGGCGGTGTCCAGTACAAGTTTTGAACATGCACAAAACTTCTACCGGACACCACCGGACTGACATGTCCGGTTGGTGTTGGGTTGGTGTCCGGTTTGTCCGGTTCATGTCTGGTACCCAACCGTCCGTGTCCGGTACCCATCTGTTGGTGTCCGGTTTGCTTCCGGAATTGTCCTGTGGCGAGAACATCATTAAAATATATATATACTGTAGTAGTCAGCACTGACCTAACCACATAGACAGGTAGGCATGGGTAGTGTGTTGATATCAGGAGCCTAGGTGGTGTAATGGTTAGCACACTGGCCCGGAATGCAAAGAGATGTGGGTTCGAGTCCCGTTCTATGCACAATATTTCCCATTTTCATCACCCCCACGACAATAACAAGAAAATCCAAAAAATACAGTCCGGTACATGTCCGGTTGATGGTCCGTCCATCCGGTTCTCGACCAGTTCTTGTCTGGTTCTCATCCGGTTATTGTCCGGTACATGTACGGTACTTGTCCGGGTGTCCGGCGGCAATTCACCCAATTACGCTCCATTTCGATACATGTTGTGTACCGGAGAGCACCGGACTAGACAATTCTTTGCCCGGTGGTGGCCGGTACTCAGTCTGGTAAGGTGTGACAGACGCTTTAAGGATGTTAATCTGTGCCATACATAAATACAATTTATGATTATGTCTGAGTAAGAAAACTACTACTATACCTGACCAAAGACAATGCACCTTGTTTGCCGGGGGATGGTGTCACTGCATGATTATTTCAGAAATTCCTATATGAAACTTGAAAGCGTTGAGTGGTGTGTCTTGTCATACATTGTCTTTGATGTTACCCAGTAACATCAGGGTTTCTGCCAGAAAATAATATGAGGGTATGCAAAAGGGGAGGGGGGTAAGGGGGACTCTGGTGGCAAGTTTGGTCTGTGATGTTTTCTTCCGAAAGGAGAACATATACAGTATTTCATGTTGATCAATATGCTATGTTATTGAGCTGCAGAACTCATTATTTTTCCACATCACCTGGTCAATTATGAACGCCCCCCCCCAAAAAAAAATAAACACAAAAAAACCTGGTATGTAACTTCCCTGAAATGGCTGAAAATGGCATTTAAGAGCCTTTGGATATCAAAATGTCCAGGGGGGCACCGTGGTGCTTTCGCGCATTCAGCACATGACATCTACTGACATGTCTATTCCAAGAATTGATCTGTCCTCCAAACATAAATTCCTAGCTATGGCGATATGAGTATGGTACAGTGCGTCGCAGTTATGGAGTAGTTTGTTTGTTGTTGTTTTATGTCCTAGCAACATCTAAAGTCATATCAGGACGGGTACCGACTTGTGACAGTGTGCACTCATGGTGACTTTATAGTGCTGCCCCACTGGAAGACCAGGCCGCCAGCACCATGACATGATATCCCACTCAGTCACATTATCCTGACACTGAGCCAACCAGTCCTTGCCCTATCCTAATAACACCGAGTGCCAGGCTAGGAAACGACAAGTATAAATTTTTAAGTCATTGGTTTGACTCGACCCGGGTTCGAAGCCACGATCTACCAACACGGGAGACCGACGCTCTCACTCATTCGGCCATCCAGTCTGGTCGGGTTATGTAATAAATATGGCTCGGTGCGTAATGACTTTGTAGCAAACATGTCTGCACTCCTCGTACAACAGTTCCATTTCGTTCCTTTATTGTGAGCTGCTTCCTGCTGGTATTTCAGGTACAATTCTCAGAACAATGTCTCACTGTATTCAGAGGGACCAGCCTGCACAGACTGCCCTGTCTATGCTCGCCATTGCAACAGCCTGCACCTTTGCCAAAGTGAGTATACGACAATCTGATTCACACTGCTTCTATACATATTCAAGTTTAGGCCAATTTTTTTTAAATATTGGTGATCGTCCCCGCCCGTGCCTGAAAAATATCCCGCCCTGAATTTTGGTTTTTTATTATTTTGGTTAACTGTTAAAAATGCGTCGGATTAGCAGTAATTCAAGTTTTATATCAATTTTTAAGTCATTGGGTTGACTCAGCCAGGGTTTGAACCCAGGAGTTCAAATCCCACGACCTACCAGGACATGAGACGGACGCTCAAGTCGTTCGGTCCTCGCATCTGGTTACGAGTTACGTCTATGTCAAAATTAAAAAGTTAAACCCCTGGCCCTACCCTGATTTTTATTTCAAAAGGACGATCACCAATTATTGTTGTGTATTTCGCCTTGTTACCAGACTTGACAAGTCAGAGAAATCAATAACAGCGCCTACTGGGACTTGTGAAAAATAGGAACGAGTGATTTCAGATTTACCTCTGGCCATATGAAGGCATTGGTAGAAACTACTGTATGTAGGCCTATCTTTTAATGGTTACTATTGTAGTAATGCTCAAACTATTACTTGTATGTTATTCACATTTATTCTTGTATGTATCCACTATTGAACACTTTACATAACTGTCATAATGCTGAGTCTAAAGTGAAGTATTGGATTGAATTGAATATCAGTTAGTGAGTGATCTCCATGTGCATAGGATGGCCAATCAGTTAGTGAATTAGCCTGATTTTGGAATATGCAGACGAGATAATAGAGCCTACCAATTCTCATTGTCAACATTCGTTGATTGTCAAGTATTTCATAGTGTTAATCGATATTATTATGTATCTCCTCATTAATTTAAAATAGGGAGGATAATTTTTATAATTAGGATGAATATTGTCGATAACAATTGGGTAATCAGTGCAAAGACATTTTCATAAATGAATCCTCCTTTTTTTCACCCCAACTACAACACCAACTATTCACCAACTACTGCGTCTACAACACTAACTACTACATTAGATAGTTCCACAACAACGATGACTACCACATCAAGTATCATTGTAACTACCTCAACATCCATAACAGAAACAACCACAATGTCAAATACCAGAACAGACAATAATGTAACAGAAAATACCCCAACGCAAAGTACTTCAACAGAAAACAGAACATCAACAGAAATTATCATGACACTAACACCAACAACAATTCCCACATCAAATACAACAGAAACTACAGAACCAGATATTATAACAGAAACCAGCACAGAACAAAGCACCACAACAGGATTTACAACAGCAGCAAACAACACAGCACAAACCACCACAACGCCAATCATGACTACATCTGGGACAGATTGCGCATGCGAAAATGGTGGGACACCTGCAGAAGCTACTCCAGTATGTGCTTGCAAATGCGCAACGGACTTCCAGGGCGATCATTGTCAGGGTATGTATCCTAGATACTCAAAGTTGCATAGTCCGATGGTTTTGAGTTTCTGTCATTTTTGTTGTTGCTTTGGTTGGGGGAGGAGGGGGAGTTCTGTTCATTCAATTAGTTGATTAAGCAGGGGAAATTTCAATCGTGGACAGTTGGTCTTCCTCATTCCACTGCTCCTTGCCCTATCCTAGTGTAATATGTTGAGTCTCGGCCGTCAGAGCCCCCAGATACCCCTTACTCTCCCCAGGTGCGTTCTGACAACTGTCTGTCAGTTCCCAGTTGATGCCCCTCTCCAACAAACTCATAAGCAAGAAAGGGAAAACAAGTCGCGCAAGATTGACAGTGAAGAAGTTGTGCTTTATTGACATCAACTCCTGTTCACCTACTAGCGACCTATCACCCTCACTCCTTACCTACTGTCCACACAGATCCTCATTACTCTTGTTAGTGTGTATAAGAATCAGTGCATACAGCCTATTGAACCGGATTCCCATGGTTGTTGCACACATATCAGTGCCTTTTGAATAGCTGCTGCTAGTTTGTGTATAGAAAGTGGAGCCTCAGACAGAGTGTCTGGGTTCCTGGACAAGAGAAGAGTGTTTCCTGCTAGAGTGCCTAGCTCAGAGTCTCCCTCAAGAGTGCCTCTCCTTCCAGAGTGTCTCAAGAAGTGAATGAAGAATAATATATATCAGAGTGAGGTCTGTGTGTCAGGTGCAAGGGGTGAAGGTAACTGGGCCTCCCACAGCCACCCAATCATACACCCTCTACAGCATGGGGGGGGGGGGGGGGGGGGGGGGGGGGGGGGGTGGAAACACCCTAATAGGGGCAGCTGTCACTCAACCCCAGCTGCAGGTGGTGTCCATAATGTATGCAGGATGGCTGGGTGTGCTTGCCCATCGGCCCTGTGGTAACACGTAGTTGCAGACAGTTACAATAAACATACATTAAAAATGTCCTTCCCCTCCACTTGCACTGTTACTGGTGCATAGAGGGAACATGTCACTAAACATTAACTGTCTCTTACATATGAACATCACGTCATAATCTTACATGAGTCCTACACTAAGCCGACACTAAGGTTTCACTAGGCTGACGCCACATGCGCTGGAGGCTCATTAGCCTTATGTTGGGCCATTTTTTTTTTTTGACATTCTAACTCGTGAACACAAGTTACAACTACATTGGACCGACGTTTCGCCTATGTCCACTACGTTGCACTGACGTCCAAATTGGCCCTGCAACGTTGAGAATTTTTATGTATCTCAACTTAAATCAGTGATTTCTACGTTCCCCATTCGCTGGCCTATTACGTCATAGTGTGACAGGGGTGTAAGAACCATCAATAAAGTCACAGGTGAAATTGCCAGATGAGAGACATCGCATAAATGTAATATTACGCAATTAATGTATCGTATCTGGCACAGGCTTCCTGCACCTATCACCCAATCACAATTAAGACCTCTTTAAGACTTTTTAATATCAATTTTCATACAATTCAAGACCTATTTTCATGTCCAACGTAACACACATATTTAATTAAATATTAACAGAAATGAGTGAGGTGATGCAATCTATGGATCTCTATTGGACGATCACTTCACTGGCCAGTCTAGTCTGTAATATAACGGGTCTGCTACACGCCACCCAATCAGTAAAAAGCTGGCAAAGTATTGTGGACTTGTGACCAGTACATTAAAGTCCATAGACTATAGCATCAACTTCAAGACATTTCAGCTCCACGGCATGTGTGCTTTATGAAGATAGCTGGTAAAACATCTTGAAAAAATATGATAGTGGCCAAATCCAATTTAAGACCTTTTTGAGACCTTTCACGGAAAAGTTACCATATTTAAGACTTTTCAAGGCCTTGAAAATCGACTCATCAATTTAAGACTTGTTAATAATTTTTAAGGATCCGTGGAAACGCTGTGACATATAGCACAGTCAGGGAGTTACCTGGGGTGAAATCTGGTATTACAATAATAACCAGCTCACAGGGAATGATATATGGCAGGATACCTTTAATTAATTTTCGGCGATCATTTCTTTTCAGAGTACACACCAGAAATGATGCGTAGTGTAAGCGCTCACATGAAAATTCCCATGTCCGGGTATAACCAAGTAAGTTAATATGGTTTATGCGAATATTATTGTGAATGTAGTATAGAGGAGCTGGAGCATAGCCTACAGCTGGAGCAACTTGGAGTGTGGGGGTTCCCGTATGAGCCACTGTAACTTCCCCCCACTGCCAGCCTCGGTATGGATGGCATACCTCTTGGCCCACTCTTGTCTGGACTTTTCAATCAAAATAAACGGTGGTCTTTTGGGTACCAGCCAGAGCGTAGATCAACAGCTCTCTCCCAGCTAATTATTATTGTCTTGTCTCTTACTGGAATGATCAATAATGCAGTGTGAAGGGAGAGAGCATGGGAATTACCATAAATGATTCGATTATATATTATATATATTATATTAGCATGTTATATATATGGGTCGTTCTCAGAAACTGTGTACCACTTGAGGTAGTCTACTAGAAATGCATATTTCAAAGAAACCCTTTATTGGAGTGTCAATATTTAGATTTCATCAGTTAGCCAAATAATGTGGAGATAGTTTAGATCAAAAGTAAATGTTAATATTGTGTATTATGTATCTTATTGGGATGGATGTAGCTAAATACATAGAAAATTACATCACTAATTTGTGACATTGTCAACAGCATTGAAAATAAAGTGTCACAAACTTAATGAAAACCTCTGAACAACAGCTCATTTCACTTCAAATGGTCATATACAATGTCTTCATTAAGTTGAAGACATTTATTTCTAAAAAAAAAATTTAAATTATGAAATAGTTAACATTTTCTGGAGTCATTAACATCGTAACATTTCGTTTCCACTTGCAAGTACTATGAAACTCTGTATCAAACACTGAGTACAGATACAGTACAGGAACTATTTTCACCATTTGACACTATGCATGGACCCAGTTATGGTATAGTAAAAGATAAATCCTGAAATTGCCCCTAAACATTGAAATTTGAGCCGAACATTTGTGTAAAATTGTTGTTTCCACTTTGTTACTCTGCTAATCTGTTACTCTGCTAATATTTTCTTGCTTTTCTCTTTAATATTCACAAATAAGACAAAACCATAGCAATGAGGTTTCAAATTATTATTACTACTGTTTATAAAGCAAGTGGCATGTGAAATGTCCTAAAAATGTCAAGTTTTGTGTGGAAAATATTTGATTTTGGAGTCAGATTGGTTTCCATGCTATACTGCTATTTATTGGGTGTGAGCATCATTTGACCTACTTAAAAATGCCAGAATATGTTTATTTTCAATTATTCAAATGCAAAAGGACATACACATTGAGGAAACTTGCTTATAGGACTTTGGCAGCATTTTAATCTTCTGGTACTGATGTCACACTATTGGTACACAACTTCTGAGAACGACCCATATATGTATACATATATATATAGAGTATAACCCTGTTAAACGAAGCTCGGTTAAACCAAATGATCGGTTAATCCAAACTTTTTTCAGCAGCCCAGCAAAATACTATCATATAAAAAAGTTGGTTAAACCAAAGTTGGTTAATCCAAATTGTTGGTTGATCCAAACAGAATTGTCAGACCCCAGGCCACTCCGGTATGGTTAAGCCAAACTTTCATGTGGTTATAAGGTCTTCTGATACCCCACTGACTTTTTTATATGATAAATGGTAGTATTTTGCCAGGCCGCCGAAAAAAGTTGGGATTAACCGATCGTTTGGTTTAACCGAGCTTGGTTTAACGGGGTTATACTGTATATACATAAAAATACAATAATTAAAGTGTCCACATACATTATATATTACATGTGCAATACACACTTACTCAAAGTCAAAGTCAAAGCCAAAGCTCGATTAAACCAATGATTGGTTAATCCAAACAAATTTCTAGGGTCCCTTCAAGTTTGGTTTAATATGGTTGTACTGTATATATATAAATATATGTATGTAAAGTAGATTTGAAACATAGCAAATGTGTAGAATAATTCTGGATAAGCCATACTTGTTCCACTCATGTAACTACTACTACTAGTACTACTACTAGCTCCACCTAACTGTTCCTGCGATACACTTTCCCCTGGTGGTGTGCTCATTTTATATGTGTATAAACACATTTATGCATTATATATATGTCATGGAGGTGATGAAAAGGGGAAATATTCTACCCAGAAGAGGGTTATTGGTACAGTATAACACCGTTAAACCAAACTTGAAAGGACCCTAGAAATCTGTTTGGATTAACCGATCATTGGTTTAACCAAGCTTTGGCTTCGACTTTGACTTGCAAAAACACGGGTGCATTATGAATGTAATATACAATGTATGTGGACCCTTTTTTTTTACTAAATGTATTTTTATTCAGCGAATAATGCCCTTTGTCAGTGCCAGAGCACTGGTCTTCTGGCCATTCAGTACAATTTGTTGGTACATAGATGATAATATCAGTTGCAATAATAACAACATGAAAATCCTGTTTGATAATAGAAGCACAATATAAATGAGTTATTAGTTGTAATAGTAACTGCAATACCAGTTCCACAAAAGTATTATGCACTTGGTGAATATGCATCACATGGTATTGCATGATTCTACAATTGTCTTTATACACTTCTTTCTTCCTTTGTCTTTGTCTCTTTTTTTTCTTCTTTTTTTTTTCTTTTTTTTTTTGTACTTCGATTATTGGTTTTTTTATTATGTACAGTATAACCCCGTTAAACCAAGCTCGGTTAAACCAAACGATCGTTTAATCCTAACTTCTTTGCGGGGGACTGGCAAAAGACTACCATTTAGCATATCAAAAGGTCGGTGGGGGTCTCAGATGACCTTATAACCACATGAAAGTTTGGTTTAACTGTATTGGAAGTGGCCTGGGGTCCGAAATTTGTTTGGATTAAATGATAATTTGGATTAACCGACTTTGGTTCAACCAACTTTTTTATATGATAAATGGTAGTATTTTGACGGGCCGCCGAAAAAAGTTTGAATTAACCGATCGTTTGGTTTAACCGAGCTTGGTTTGAGGAGGTTATACTGTATATGGGTTTAGGATGCTTGCATTATTGACATATCAGAAATCCGGGTTCTACTCCTGAACTAATAGTATACAAAAGAAATTCACAGCTTATAGATAATTCTTACCTTACTTGTTTAATCTGAAATTCAATATTATTGCGTGACTTACCCAGTAATTCCTTTTATTTGTGTGAGAGAAAATCCTCATTGATGCTGGATAATCCGATGGGTTTGAGTTTCTGGCATATTTTTGGAAAGAAATGTACAGTAAAACCTCTCTAAATCGACCGACCATGGGACCGACTTTAATGGGTAGATTTAGGGAGGTGGTCGGTTTAGAGAGTTAGAATATCCTTACAACGGTATTTTTTTGACCCAAATAAAGTGATCGATATAGGGGAGTGGTCGATCTGTGGAGGGGTCGGTATAGAGAGGTTTTACTGTATTAGGTTGATTATTATAATTTAATTTACTCTTCCTTGAAGTAACTTGCATTTTAAAGGGTTCACTTTGAAGATATTTGAGATTGAAAAAAAAAGCTATCTTAATTTTGGTAAGCATGTCGAAACACTGGACATCATATCTTCAGCTGTGACTATAGTTGGCTTCTTATTCCTTCTATCGAGCAGGAAATGTTTAATAAACGAACCTATATCTAATACCGCAGTCACACTACTGCTTGCGACCACGTTGCCATGACAAAATAGGGGTGGTCACAAAGAGATCGCAAATTGTCGCAAAGTGGTCCTCAGTAGTCGTCGACCACATTGCGACCATTTTGGTCACAAGGGGGTTGCAGCTACTGCACTAAAAACTTCCTTGCCTTGTGACCTAAATGGTCACCCAGAGGTCAATGATCATTGCTTTGGCCGCAAGGAGGTCGCACGTTGTGTTCTTTGGTCCAATGTCGTCACAAAGTAATCACAAAGTGGTTGCAAAATGGTCACAAGTGATTGCAAGTCATAGTGTGACTGGGGCTTAAGTGGAAGGTCTAAAATGAGGAGGAAATCGAGTTGCTAAGTGTTTTGGTTTTGAAAATTTGATGCTTTCATCGAAATATGCAGCTCAAATTATGACTCTGATTTAATAGTTTTTTAGTTAGAAAATACTGAATTAATGTATGTACAGGTGCACCGGCTGTGACTACAGTAATTCATTTTTTCAACTTTTTTCTTGTATGACGCAATCTTGTTTATTTAACTATAATCAATCAAATTTTGTTAGAATTGTTTGTGTATTTTTAAATGATGTTCTGGATGTGTGTTGAAGTTTGTTGTTATACAAGCGATATTACCGCATTACTCAATGTGTATAAGATCAAAATGCAAAAGGGAAATAGCTTTTTTTTCAATTCTGACATATGCACAACATGTAAATCTTCATATGAACATGGATTCAGCTATTATTTCGAATGTCTTCTGCTATTGTTTGGACGGTTTTAACTTTTGGTTTCCATGTCACACATTAGTGCCCAGTTTCAGAGAATTACCTGCTTAGGAACTATTTCTTTCTTCCATAGTGGGAAGACATTTGGAAGATCTTCCAGAAGGATGTCATGGATGTACTTAACATGTTCTGCTTGACGAACAAGTGCTCTGACAAGGGGTGAGGTTTCTTTTGGTTGATTATGTATGTGTGTGGTTTTGATTACCACTAATTACATTAATTGATGAAGCAGGGAAAATTTCAATCACGGACAATATATGATTTCCACGACTAGTACAACACCTGGTGATAGGCAACGACACTCATGTTGTGGGTCGACAGTGTGTCACTGTGTTGTTTTACACTGATGATCAAGCTTTTCAATCAATCAATCAATCAATCAATAGGAAACAGCTACAATTATCAAAAATGATCAAAAAATGATAGGTATGTTTTCTCTATAAATCCACATTTGTGCCGAAAAGACTGTCAATATGAAGCCAGTGTTAACACAGCCTCAATTGCCTCTCCACAGACTCTGTGACCCACAAGTTCAGTCTGGATTACGCTCTGCACATCCGTCGCAGAAATCGTGTAGCGTTTACACGGGCGAGTTAAAACGCTTCATATAAAACTACTTGCCTAGATCGATTTACATTTGTCGTGTAAACGCGACTCTGAGGCGTTTTAGGGCTGAATCGATTCATATAAATCGGTAGATGTAAACCACCTTGCGAGCTAGTATAGATGAAGCGACATAGCCGGTTCCCGGGCGGCGATAGTGTAAAATAGCAGTGCTCGCCGGCTACAGGCTCAGCTGTAGCTATCGCTGATGCCCGGCAGTGTTAGGGACCGATTAGGCCGAAATCTATTGAATGCGATCATATTTAACAGAATTACATACTCAAATAATGAAATTTAATTAAATTAACCCTAAATTCCAAGCGATATTAACCTAGTCGCTACATTGGTGTCGTTATTCATATTGTGAATCGATGTATGTAAACTAAACAAATAGCAGTACTCGCCGGCTACAGGCTCCCCACTAAGGCTGCTGGTTCCCGGCGCCGACATACTTTCAAACTCGGTCCGTTTAAACGCGCCACTAAAACGCTTCATGTAAATCGCTTTGTCCAGATCGTTTTACATTTGCCCGTGTAGACACAGCTTAGTCTTCCTCATTCCACTGCTGAAACTGGTTCTGGGCAAATCTGTGCTTCATGATTGTGTCTGCTGGTGACCAGCATGACACATCAAGCTGGTTCCCTGTTCCATCTTGAGTCCTGTAAAACATGCGAGAAGGCACTGGGACCAGTTTATATTTTCATATATTGTTAAAAAACGAATTAGTAAATTAAGTACAACAACATGTTTGTGTGTGTGTGTGTGGGAGGGGGGGCGGGTCAGTCCTAAGCATTTCTTATTCATATTATTATTTTGATTGGGGAGTTGGAATATTCCAGCTCTTCAGTAATGTTAATATAATAATATGAATAAGTAATGCTTTAGGACCGACCCCCCCCCCCACATTGGTGATTAATATATATATATATATATATATATATAATATATATATATATATATATATATATATATAATACATATATGTATTTTTTCTGTGGAATTGGTATGAACTGGTCCCATTGCCTTCTCCCATGTTTCAGCCCAGGACCAGTTTCAGCAGTAATTATACCCAGCTGGTGCTTTATTAAAACATGTAGGAATGCACTGGGACCAGTTTATATCAGTTCTGCAGAAATAGATGTTTCCGGTCTCTGGATTCTGGTGAATTCATTTTCCCTGTCTATGACTATGGGTATTCTGTATGTATATGTATATATATACATGTGTTATACCCAAGTCACACGAGGCCTGCGTTCGCTTACGATCGATTCGCGATGTCAAAACGTCCTCATTGTGCCCTCCTTACGGCCTCCTTAAGTGCTGGCGCGCGAGGACGCCAACCTCCCGATGTCCATTTCAAAATTTTGGACGGAAGGAGGTTGCAGCTGCTGAACCTCCTTGCGTCCTGTTCCGGTGGCTCCATTCAAAACTGGCTGGAGCCCTGGCGCCGATCTGGCACTGACCTCTTGGTTGGCGAGTTGCCGCCAATCTGGCGCCAACACATGCGATGCCGCACTCACCGTGTGGTCGGCGCCGCCCTTTCCCCAACCCGGCGCCGACCCGGTGCTGACCCAGCGCCGCCCTGGCACTGACCCAGTGCCACCCTAGCACCGACCACATATTTGAATCAATGTTAGCATCCTTTTGGCCATAAGGAGGTTAGCTGCGAAGGCTGTCTCTAGTGTGACTGGGGTATAAGTCATTAGCCTCCCCCCTGGGTGGGTTGGTATAAACATTTATAAAATTACAATATTGTACGACACCGGCCCTGCTGCATAGTACTATTAGTAGGTAGGCCTATCAATGATTTTGGTCCCACTTGAAAAATCACCCTGTTCATACCAACCTAACCATGTGTAAAATTGGATATTTGTTATTCCATGAAATTGTTTTCATTGTTTTCCCCTCTCCGTTCCATTGCAGAATGTTCACTCCAATAGACCGGTCCCATGTTCACCTGGCGCACGGGTACCCGAGCCACAACGGGTCCCCCGCCTCCGTCAACTTGACTCTCGCCTTCTGGGTCATGGTTGGATGCACCGAACCCAGCACGGGGAACAGGAGAATAAGACGCCAGGCGCCCTCTGGTGAGTCATTCGTGTACTAAGACAAAGTCAGGGGTTGATAGAGTTGTTCGTTAGGCAAACAAAAATCTTTTTCTTTTTTATTTTGTGATCGTCCCCGCTCACGCCTGGAAAATTGTCCTCCCCTGGATTTTTGTTTATTTTTACTTTTTTTTAAACTGTTAAATGGAGAGGGCGGGTGGAATAAGAAATGGAATGCAGAGTGGAGAGTGGGGTGAATGGAGGGAGAAATAGAAAGGGGAGTGGGGTAAAGGAATGGAGAGGGATTTGAGGGGTGATAGGGAGGGAACTGGGAAGGGGGGGCGGGGGGGGGGGGGCAGGGTCCAGAATGGAAGGCGAGGAGACCAGTGAAATACTGGGGAGGGGGAATTTTCTTTTTTAAATGCCCGCCTGACCCAGATTTTTATCTCAAAAGGACAATCACCAACTTTTTTTTATTTGGCCTAAGTTAGGAATTACACATACTCCACCCTTAGAAGACTGTCGAGCACAGAGAACTGGTTTTGAATTTCTGCCATATTTAAAGTTGCATAGTCCGATGGTTTTGAGTTTCTGTCATTTTCTGAGATAAATACATTAGGTTGGTCGTTATGATGTACCTTACTTTACTTTGAAGTAGTTTATATTTTAAATGTCTAACTTTCAAGATATTTAAAGTGTGAACATGGGAAATTAATTTTGGCAAGCATGCCAAAACTCTGACACCATAGATTTCTGCAGTAACTGGTTCTATTAAATTGCCTCAGTATTCCCTTCTATGACTATGTGGCCACAAATGTTTGAGAAGTGCATCATTATCTAATTTAGATATGTAGAATCAGATCCTGATAATTGTTTTGGTTTTGAAAATTTGATGTTTTCATCGGACTATGCAAATTCCATGTAGGGCCTACGAAAATGTGTCGTTATAATCTGTGTTGCTTTAGTTTTGAATAATTGTTATTGTAAATGGCTAACTTTAGGGATGATTGAAATGTAAACATGAAAACTAATTTCAGTTTAAAAGCTAAATGTTGGACACCACCAGCAGTAAAGGGTCCTTTAAGTATACTAGTTATTAGTCCTTCTATGCAGCAATAAATATATCTAAGTTGGATAATTATACAGGAAAGCAAGTACAGTAAAACCCCTCTAACCGACCACCTCCACAGATCGACCACTCCCCTATATCGATCCCTTTATTTGGGTCCCAACAATACCATTCTAACCATATTCTAACTCCCTAAACCGACCACCTCCCTAAATGGACCACGTAATGTCGGTCTCAAGGTCGGTCGATTTAGAGAGGTTTTACTGTACTGTAATTTGTAATATTTGTGTGGTGTCATCGGATTATGCCAATTTAAAGTTGCACTCTGTGTAACGGTGCATAATTTGTGCTTCCAGTACAAGGGTGAAAACCAGCCTTATATAAAAACTGTCGAAAATAGCGTTAGTATGGAACAAGAAGTAGAATGCCTGGCACCAGTGTCAAATGGTTACTTATATCAGAACAGAGTTGGTGAAATGGGAGAGAATGCAAAAAGACAAGATGGCGGCCAGAGAACGCCATCGATTTCACTTTTAAATTGTATTAAAGTATATGTTTTATTATATTTTCCAACTCAAAAGTAGCGGGTAAACATGAAGACATATACAAAGAATTAATGTTGGTTCTTAGATTGTGAAATTAGGCTCTCATAAAGACTCAGTTCATTAGCCCGATTTTTCGACCGTTTTTATATAAGGCTGGTTTTCACCTGTGTACTACAAGTACCGGGTGAATCTTTTATCTAGCCAGTTGAATCGAAGTGTAATACACCATTGCTGTGTTAAAGTTGCATAGTACGATGGTTTTGATTTTCTCTCATTGTTTTAGATAATTTTATTAGATTGATCATTCTAATTCACTTTACTTTAGTTTGAAATAACTTTTATTTTAAAGTTGCATTGTCCGGTGGTTTTGAGTTTCTGATATTTTCTGAGATATATATATTAGGTTGATCGCTATAATCTACCTTCCGACACAGGACTACATAGTATGGGAATTTATTTTTGCAAAGTTCACAAGAATGAGAATCAATTAAAGTAGGTCAAATGTCTGAGATCTTAGGTTGGGATCCCCATGACCCGGCACTCAACCCTATAATGTGACTGTCTAGATGTAGGGCTGGGTGGGTCGGTCAAGAAAAGGCGGGAGGAGGTCAAGAAAAGGCGGAAGGCGCGCTGGTGTCGCCGCCTGGAGGTAGGCGGCGGTCCGGCCACCTACCGGGTATGATGGTAGTCAAAAGGTGGAGTAAGTCAGTGTGGAACCCATGACACCAAGGGTTGGCAGCACTCTCTCTCCCGTCTCCATCCCGAATTACCCATGTTGCCTATGCAACATGACCGTTTTCATCGGACTTTGCAGCTTTACGTTATGTCACATCACCGCTTGTCAACGACAACAACTTTTGAAATTCATAAGAAATTCGTATTACATTTTAAAGTTGTATAGTCTGATGGTTTTGAATTTCTGTATTTTTTCTGAGATAAATATATTAGATCAATCACTTTACATTAGTTCAAAGTTATTTTTATTTTAAATGGTAAACTTTTTAGATATTTTGGGTGCAAACATGGAAAATTAGTTTTGTCAAGCTTGCCAAAACTCTGACACCATAGACTTTTGTAGTAACAGGTTCTGTTAAATTGATTCAGAATTCCCTTCTATGCAGAAACGAATGTTTAATAAGTGCATCAGTATCTAAGTTAGATACGTAAAATCCAATCTAGATAATTGGTTTGGTTTTGAAAATTTGATATTTCATCAGACAATGCAGCTTTAATATGAACACATAAATGTGATAGACACATTTTTCTTCATTAAACTAACCTGACAATAAATTTGACTTAATTTTTGCCGTGATTATGACCTTTGTCACCAACACAGTCTCAACCCACCACAAAACAATAAATCAATCCATCTGATACTATGATAGAGGATTTCCACAACCACCGCCACCACCACACCTGCCCTCTCATGTTATGTGTAGCAGCTCACTATGCATACTGTGTGGAGATGGTCTATAATGTTTTGTTGTTTTATTCAAGTCTTGAACAGGTGCTTTCCACCTAGATGAAAGATTCACACCGTACTTACAGTCGGGGTGAAGAACAACCCATTAGCAAAAGTGGCGAAAGCTTAGGTAAATGAAATGAGCCAATACATTCTTAATTTAAGAAGCCAAATATATTCTTCACATATATCTTAATATTTACCTGCTAGGTCTGATTTGAAAAATATAATAAAACATGTAGTTAATAGACGTTAAAAGTCAAATCGACCGCATTCTATGGTCGCCAGCTTGTATTTTTGCTTTCTCTCCCATTTCACCAACTCTGTTCTGATATAAGTAGCCATTGGATACTGGAACCAGGAATTCCACTTTCAGTTCCATACGAAAGCAATTTTCACCCATAGTTAGACTACGTTATCATTCGCCCCTAGGCCCTACTGCAAGTATGGGGTGAATCTTTTATCTAATTTCCATCACCACAACAACCACCACCACACACCCGCTCCCTAATGATCTGTGTATTAGCTCAATGCACATGCTCTGTGGAGAGGGTCTATAATGTTTTTTTGTTGTGTTCTTGTTTTATTTAGGTCTTGAACGCCTGGATGAGGCGCTCGACCCGAGCCTGCTACGCAGCGCCATCTCGGGGAATATCTCGACATTCGAGACCCATCTACTAGACTGCTGCAACGTCACACTGCTCAGTGTAACACATACGAGCGGTGTCACAACTAGCCCATCAGTACTGGAGCCCCCGGGCGTCCCCATATGGAAGTGGGTCTGGGCGCCGCCGGTAGCCTTTCTCTTCGTCATCATAGCATGGGTTGGCTACACCTATAAAAGGTAAATGTGGGTCATTGGTGAAAGTAGGCAATTCATAATAGTAGTTATGGTAGTAATGGTAGTGTAGTAGTCTGGACTGACCTCTCTGGCAAGGAGCCACATAGACAGGTAGACGTGGGTAGTGTGGTGACATCAGGGAGCCTAGATAGTGTAATGGTTAGCATACGGGCCTGGAATGACAGGAGATGTGGGTTCGAGTCCCACTCTAAGCGTAATTTTTCCCAGTTTCATCACCCCCCCACACAACACTGGTTCCATGACCAGAATCCTGTACAAGCTACACGCTCTATAGTTGTTGAACCTACCCTGTGTATGTATATGTAAGTGCATTCCCTGTATGTAGGTAATTGTAAACATTAAAAGACTTACAATTCCAGGGGGACGGGTTTAGTGGTCTGCACTGACCTCTCAGGCAAGGAGCCACATAGACAGGTAGACGTCGGTAGTGTGGGCACATCAGGGAGCCTAGGTGGTGTAATGGTTAGCATACTGGCCTGGAATGATAGAGATGTGGGTTCGAGTCCCGCTCTAGTCGCAATATTTCCCATTTTCATCACACCCACGACAGTAGTAATAGTGGTAACAGTAGTGATCGTAGTGATAGTAGTAGGGTAGTAGTAGGGTAGTATGGTAGTGATAGTAGTGATAGTAGTAATAGTTGTAATAGTTGTAATAGGAATAGTGGTAATAGTAGGGATAGCAGTAATAGTGGTAATAGTAGGGGTGATGGTAGTAATATTAGCAATAGTTGTAATATTGGTGATAGTAGTAGTAGAGATAGTAGTAATATTGGTGATAGTGGTAATGGTAGTAAGAAGAGTAATAGTAGTGATATTAGTAATGGTGGTAATAGTAGTAATAGTTATAATAGTAGTAGGCCTAATAGTAGTACTAATAGTGGTAATAGTAGCAATGGTAGTAATATTAGTAATAGTTGTATTTAACAGCAATAATGACAATAATAGTAATATTGGTAATAATAGTAATCATAGTTATTATAATAATTATAGTATTATGGGTAATAACAGTGTATATCTCAAAATTTAGCCATTGTAACAAAATAACAAAAAAACTTTATGGTCGGTCCCATAGAGAGGATTTACTGTATCTTTAAGCAACAGAAGTTCTAATTACTATCGGACAATGCAACTTTAACATTTAAACAAATGAATTTACTATTGTTGTTGTTAATCCCAGGCCCAAACGCAAGAGGAGAATGCGCAGTTCGGACAACTCCGACCCGCGGTTCCGCCGTTACCGGGAGGATAGACGATCATGGACTGCGCGCGACATAGACGCTGAGTTCGGTCGCATCGGGTCGGTGACCTCCAATCGCATCCCACTGCGCATGACCCCGTACGACCACGGGGACACGGACGAGATGTCGACTCTATCAGCGCGCTACAGCAGCCACAGCACTGAGCACGGCCTGCGCACGCGCACGCGCACGCGCACGCACACGCACAAGCACGGCGACCCCCGGAACTACTGCTACCCCATGCGGCCTGCCCCGAGCTCGACGAGGAGCGACTACATCTCAATCTACGGCGACGCCACGGCGGTGGACGAGAGTGGGACAAGCTGGTGGGGCCATCTCCAGCGGCACAACCCCACCTTCGTGCATGGCCGTCGCAAGGTCTCCGCTGACGGACCCGTGCTAAACCGCTTCGAGCAATGGGCAAGGTCAAGGTCGCCGGAGACGAGCCGCCGCAGTCCCGGCGTTGTCGTCGACGAGCGGCATCTGGAGCGCATGTGCAGTGGCATGGACGTGTCGGGCGACTCGCTGAGAGGTCATGGGAAGCCGCTGAGGCGCTCGTTGGATAACAGATGGTCCAGTGGCTTTGGCGAATACCCAAACCACACGGAAAATGATGAGTCGTTGGATTATGGTGGACAGCAACACTACTCGCGAAGGGATAGCACCGGATCCCACCATTCCAGGTACTATGATGACCACAGCGATTATTGTAGCGAGGCAAATTCTGAGCGACACCATCATCACGCGAGTCATCGTCGCATTCGGTCTGTGGACTCAGACGACAGAGGGCGCAAACAGCTTAATAGGAGATCACGTGACTCACATAACCGATCCAATCAAAGGCGCAATTTGGGTTTCCGCCATCATTCCAGATCGAGCGCGCACGACCGGAATGCCAATGGAAACGAGAATGTGAAGCGGTTGCGAAGCGGAAACAAAGCTTTGAGTAAACAGAACAAAAGGCACCAGATTGAAGAGTGTCTTGGTGACAATCAGGACACGCGGGTTCAGATTGATGAGGAATTGAGCTGTGGTCCTTCTGATTCAGCTCAGATGTACGATACCCACATTCATCGTGAACAACGCGATAACAGTGGTGGGCGTATGGATCCCCATAGACAGACAATGTTGTCTCTGTCATCAGATGAAACCTATGTGTCTGTGGGTCCCTTTCAGCAATTTAGAAGATAAAGACTTAAATGCGAGGAATGAATAGGTACCTAAAAAGGTCTACGAGAATATGGGTATTCTCAGTTCTGATTGTCCCTCAGTACATTAAAGCTGCATAGTCCGATAAAAACATCAAATTTTCAAAACCAAAACAATTATCTAGATTCGACTGTACATATCTACCTTTGATACTAGGGCACTTATAAAGCAGTAGAAGGGAATACTGAGGCAATTTAATAGAATCTGTTATTGCAGAAGCCTATGGTGTCAGAGTTTTGGCATGCTTGCCAAAATTAATTTAACATGTTTGCACTAAAAATATCTCAAAAGTTAGCCATTTAAAATCAAAATGACTTCAAGCTAAAGTAAGGTAGATTATAGCGATCAACCTAATATATTTATCTCAGAAAGTACAGAAACTGAAAACAGGGCTATCCAACCTTAATATCACTTGTGAAGCTTGAGACCTAGCACACCGGGTCACAGATATGGCTGCGGAAAGTTGCGGATGTGGTGAGTACACACACATACACCATGATCAGATCATTGTTTTGTTTGTTTGTTGTTGGTTTACGTCCTAGCAACATCTATGGTCATATCAGGATGGGTACCAACTTGTGACAGTGCGCACTCATGCTGATTTTATAGTGCTGCCCCACTGGAAGACCAGGCCACCAGCACCATGACCTGATATCCCACTCAGTCACATTATCCTGACACTGAGCCAACCAGTCCTTGCCCTATCCGAATAATGCCGAGCGCTAGGCTAGGAAGCGACAAATATCAATTTTTAAGTCATTGGTCCACAATCTACCAACACGGACGACGGACGCCCTAACTCATTCGGCCATCCCGTCTGGTCAGATGATACAGGAGGTGGTATTTTATCTCAGTTTTCACAGAGGTCATGTTAGTTCATCTTTACTAGGGTTCCGTGTTTATTCTGTCATTTCCACAGAGGGTCTAAGATATTAAATAAATGAATAAACACTATAAATGGCAAAGGAATGGTACAGTCGACATGACTGGGTGTCTCCAGAGCAATGGTTTTTGGAAAGATTATCAAAAGTATTAGAAGGAGGTCCGTATCCAGTGAACGCTAGTCAGTGATTTTTTTGGGGGGTAAAGTATTTATTCATCTGAATATGACATTTGTCAGCGCCAAAACACTGGTCTTCCGGCCATCCTACTATTGGAATTGACACTCTAAATAATCTAATTCTGGACCTATTTCCACTCTTAACCACCTTCATGCTTTGTTCTAAAGACATATTATGGTTATTCTTTGAAACTGGCCACTAAAGTGTTAAATGGAAATTCAAATTGAAATTATTCCAAATAATAGCAGAAAACATTCCAACTAATAGCAGAATCCATGTTCATATAAAGGTTTACATGTTGTGCTATATTCGGAGCTGAACAAAGCTATTTCATGTTTTGATTTTGATCTTGTACACATTAAGCAATACATTAATATTACTGGTGTAACATGGAAATCAAATGCACATCAAGAACATCATTTTAGCATACATGAGCCTGTCTCAAAAGGTGATAACTCTTTTTCTTTGTCCATTGTAACGATTGACACAAAACAGCACAGAAACGGTTACACTGAAAACACAAGGACATTTGCTTCAAGTTCAAATCAGTATGTATTCTCTTGGGATTATGAAACACTATGTAAAAAACAAATCAGTTTATCCTGAGCAAATGCATAAGCAGATAGTATGTTGATGGTTACAATGGACAAAGTTTTGTCCCATATTGCTTAGCACCTTTTGAGACAGTCTCATATATCACATTCAAGCAAGATTTGATTGATTACAGTTAAGCAAAGATTATGTTTTACAAGAAAAAAGTTGAAAACAAGTTTGGGTAAATACATAGTATTCATGTGTACATTTTCACATTTTCACTCTAGCATAAAATCATAAAAGAATACTTTTCATACATTTTGTTGGATCGATTAAATAAATAGACTATTGCTTTAGTATCTACATAACACACATAGGAAACAATAATTATTTGACTTGTTCCTAACAAAAACGAAAGATTTAATTATCACCATCTCAACATGGAAACCAAATATACAGTGTCCAGTTTCAGAGAATGAACCAATTCTTAGTCTAAGGTGTGCTGGAAAGCATTTGTGAAATACTAAACTGGCCATCCTCGGTCATATCTGGCGCTGTTACCATTGTTCTAATCTAGTCGGTTAAAGTAGAAAAATGTGAGAAAGTTAAAGTTGCATAGTCCGATGGTTTTGAGTTTCTGTAATTTTTCTGAGATAACATAATTCATAAACAACATAATTCATAAACTCACATAACTAGCTACATTAGAGTTACACTAGAATTTTCCTAACAAACCAACATTTATATACCGCTTGCCTAACTGCAACTGAACATTAAAACTTACTACAAGTTTACCAACTGAATACAGAAGATAACTTCTGCTTACATTCTAAATACTATGTAAATACTCACATTGATCTGACTAATATTGATCTAGTTATATGACACTACTGTACCATATTGTTATGGAACTTTTGGGTTTCAGAATTTCATTGTGTTACATGGTGCAAATTGTCTATTCAACAGGTATTGTACACCTTATTCTATATACCTTTTGTGTAAATAACACTGAATTGAAAAATGGCTGGAAGACCAGTGCTTCGGCACTGACAAAAGACTTATTCAGCAGAATAAACATATTTACCAAAAAAATATATATATATATGAAATTGATTGCGATAATATACCTTACTTTAGTTTGAAGTAACCTTTATTTTTAATGGTTAAGTTTGGATATATTTAAAGTACAAACATGTCAAATTAGTTTTGGCAAGCACACCAAAACTCTGCACTATAGCAAGAAGAGGTTATTTTAAATTGCTTCAGTATTTCCTTCTTATGTGGCTACAAATGCTTAACAAGTGCATCGGTATCTAATAGCCCTGTCACATTATGATGCATCGTGCAAGCGCATGGCCAACAGGTAAAATCACTTTTTTACTTCGAAATGCATCAAACTTTGTGTCGCAGGGGGCCAAGTTGGATGCATACATACCGTATACATAGTGTATGACCAATGTATGGCTAACGTGCCTCCTGGTCAAAAACGCTCGAATTACGCTCACAGTACGTTCACAGAATGCCAGTGAATGTTATATACATTATTCGATCTCCAGAACTATGTCTCATACATTACATATGTCAAGACATGGTGGAGAAATGCAAAATGTATGTTAGACATATGTTATCCATACGTTGTCAGTACATTGTCAATACGTGGACTGTACATTTCCACTGCCTTTCTGTCTGACTAATGTAGGTCAACATAGTGCAATGTATCGAACAACATTTGTCTAACGTACGTCCAATGTACATCAACATACGCCTAACGTATACATAACATATGACCGACGTAAAATCCATGCGTTGTCGAACATCGAAAGTTTTGTGCATGCACAAAACTCTCGCAACACCTTCACGAACGACGCCATATATCGACGTACATTGACATACATATAAAGAATGCATAACGTTCTAGTAACGCATCAATATACATCGACATAGTGGCCAAAAATCACCTACATCGGCACACGTTTGCGCGATGCATCGTAATGTGACAGCGCTTTAAGTTAGATATGTAGAATCAATTCTATATAATTGCTTCGGTTTTCCAATTTTTATGTTTCGTCAAACTATGCAGCTTTACTATGTTTTTAAAATTTAATTATGGTTTCGTATCTTTGGAATAGTGTTCTATATAGGAAGCTTGCCAATACTTCATGAATGTGAGTTCTGCAGTGTTTGATTACCATATTTCCTTGAATAAAGCTGTGTTTACACGGGCGAGTTAAAACGCCTCAAATAAAACGCCTTGCCTAGTTCGCCTCACATTCGCCATGTAAACGTGACTCTGAGGTGGATTAGGGCTGATTCGATTCATATGATTCACTTTATGTAAACCACCTCGCGAGGTAGCTTATATGAAGCGAACTAGTTTAAGTCGGGCCATATTGCCTGTGTAAACGGTAGCGGTTTAGTTACGGCGGATTAAGGACGTCACAGTCGAGACCTGAGTTTGTTGACTTTCCGGTAAATTTGTTCTATGAAAGTGCTAGCTGTGCACAGATATTTTTTTCATCATTGATTTTTAGGGTTTCACTGCCCAGCAGAAGTTTTGACCGTTCCAAAACAATACGATTCAGTCGAAACAGATCTAGGTCGAACCCACTCTCTCGTGGCGACGTCGACTAACCGAAACTGGCACTGGTTTGTATGGACTTGCTCATGCGCAGATATCGATTTCCGCCTTCAAACTCGGTGCGTGTAAACGCGCCACTACTTCGCCTCATATAATTTGCTTTGTCTAGTTCGGCTTACAATTGCCCGTGTAAACACAGCTTTAGATACGGGGTATATATGATTGTGTTGGCTCCATTAATGGGGCTACTAGTCGGAGGTCTTTTCTCTCTCTCTCAGATTTAATTATCCTTAGGAATTATATATTTACATATTTATTAAATTGTCCATCTTTAGCAGAATAGCAATTTTAAGAACAATTTGATATGCCTGATTTGGCTATTTCGTTGTATGTACTATTTCATAATACCCTGCGTCTAATGTTATTGTTATTATCGTGTTTTTGTGAGAGAGATATGGTATTTCTATTCAAGGAAATTCCACCTATTTACGCGCGACCTAATTCGTCATCAGAACGAGGCTGAGTAAGCGTCGGTATTGGAAATGGCCATAAGACACTACTGTGTGCCGATGTGTATGAACTAGTACAGAAATTAAAGGAGTAACATTTGAAGATATTCACTTTCGAAACTATCATATTCATATTTGCATACCTTTTTTCTATTTATTGGTCAATTTTCATGAAGATTGAGTGATGATCAGATGCATTTCAGTAGGCAATGTCAATACAAAGTCACTCACCTTGGCTGCCAATCTTTCCTTAAATTCAAAATTGCATAACTTTCTTAATATAGATATATTTTCAAAATATATTTTAACCCTTTTAAAGCTTTTATTAATTTGTAATTACTAAGACTAGTTGTTCAACTGTGTTGTACAGATAACTACGCTGACAGTGCTGCATTATGTGATACCACTATAACTATGCAGACTTGAAGTTGACAGTCACATTGTAGTTAAAGAATGGGAAAAATCACCATGCAAGGGTCACCCAATCTTCGTGAAAATTGGCCAATAGATAGAAAAGAGATATGCAAAGATGAATATGTTACTTTAAAAAATGAATACCCTCAAATTTGAGTGATTACGAGAGGTTTTGGTCGACAAAAATGTATTCACATCACTTTACATACAGCGGTGACTCGCCGATGCATAAGTGCCCTCGGTCTGGTTTCAACATGGCCGCGGCGTGAATAGGGTGAATACGGTACATGCTGTTCATATTATAATTATAATCGAGACAACTATAACTGATAATAGATATTTGTAAATAGAGCTGGGAACTGGACTAATTAATTATAGTAATTATATGGTGATAATTGTGTTAACCGGTTAAGTTTACAACCATATTGCATGATGTTAAAATATGTTCATATTGAACAGAGTCTTTGGTACTCCTAAGTCCTATTCATAATTACGGGTCATATCCGGTGATTAATTTAAATGGCTCTTCCTCTACACATGTGATTTAATGAGCACCACACTCACCCCCACCCCCACTCATCCCCAGCCCCACCCCATCCCCACTCAGACAATTCCAGATATCCAAATCGTTCCCATACTTGCTTAGTTATACTCGTAATTGAAGGCAAATAACCTACACATGTCTGGGGGTAGCGAAGGAGGGGGGGGGGGGGGTTGCAGCAAACGGGAACATTATACCTATAGCGGGACTCGAACCCACCGTTCTGCCAGTCCGTGGTGAGCGTCCTAAGCATTGCTGTATCCATAGCCCCACCGACGTAGTGAACCCACAGGTGTCTACCTGTGTGTCTAGCATTTCACCTGGGGAGGTTGAGTGTACCTTACTACACTTGTACACCCTGGAATCTCAGTCTCACTATTATAAATATGAATATTCACATTGTACATGTTAGCATAACATGGGTAATTCTCGACGGGATGGGAGCTGGGTCACTCCTCCCCCCCTCCCTCCTTGCCCTTCCCCCACCTACCGGCCCCGCTGCAACCCCTTCCCTCCCTAAGGCCTATCCAGCCTCCCTCCCCCCCCCTTTCCCTTCCTCCTGCTGCCACATGGTATAGCCTCCCCTTACCCCCCCCCACCCCACCCCCCTCCTACTGCTCATCGGCCTGCTCCCGGCACACTGTCACTCGGCGCCTGGACACGAACCCGCGAAGTCAGACTGATCTACAATTGCCCCCACCCACCCCTCAACTAACAACTAGATAGGGAAAAAACGACCACGATAGGGTTGAGTGCCCGATTGACCTCGATGATTCGAACTCTTGATTGATTGACCTCCCTGATCCCCAATACTCATTGACCTCTTGACCTCGATTGCCTTGACCTAATTAACTCTTGATTAATTGACCGTCCCTGATCCCCCGCCTCAACTCACCTCATGACCTCACTGCCTGATTATTACATTGACCTATTGTGATTGACCATGAGCTAATTGATTCGCATTGCTAATTCACTAACAGATCACTACTTGACATTGTTGATTACACTAAATGAACCAATTAATGCCTAACTAAGCCTTATGCAATGCTACATTACTGATTACCATGTTCTCCTTACACCTCATGTTCTACTTTATTGATGAATAAAACCACTTTATACCACCCCTGTCTCGTCGTGAATTATCACAGTTGAAATGCATACACACAGGGCTGGTTCGAAACCATACAGCACTCGGCTTGTACAAAATCATGGTCATGGCACCTGTCACATATAGTGGTGTGCAACAAGCGGCCGGAAACGCCATACCTAGAGTAAGGCTTGAACCCTCATTTCTGCTCCTCTTGGGGCAAGTGTCTTAGCCTTTAATCTAGCAATCAGTCAATCCATGCCTCCCGGTGTATACAAGAGTTCACCTCAGGATGTGAGTGAAACTCACTATGCACTCCCAACACTATTCACTAACAAAAAATAGCTCATGTCAAGAATTGCTATTGTTCTTTTGAAAATGAAAACAAAATTATGTTCATTATAGCATGCGCCCGCGCACAACTGTTTACACATCGAGAGATGCTCATAAATACATAATGTTTCACACACACATATTTTGATCCATTCCGTAGCAGCTTCAGTAGATGCATACATTGATGGCTGCGGGTGCCAGTGTAGGACGTTCAAAACACTATGGTAGTGTTTTGAGTTCAAAACAGTACAATAGTGTTTTGAACTTAAGTTGAAAACACTACTGTTAAGTTCAAAACATTACCCCTACATACATCCAAAACACGATCCAAGTTCAAAACACAGTCACAACACGGCAGTGGGGGCTGTAAAAGTGTAAGTGTAATTATAATGCCGCTTGTTTGTTTGTTGTTGTTTTACGTCATAGCAACACCTGAGGTCATATCAGGATGGGTACCAACTTGTGACAGTGCACACTCATGTGGACTTTATAGTGCTGCCCTACTGGAAGACCAGGCCATCGGCACCATGACCTGATATCCCACTCAGTCACATTATCCTGACACTGAGCCAACCAGTACTTGCCATATCCTAATAATGCTGAGCGCCAGGCTAGGAAGCAACAAGTATCAATTTTTAAGTAATTGGTTTGACTCGACCAGAGTTCGAACCCACGACCCCACAATCTACCAACACGGGAGACGGATGCTCTAACTCATTTGGGCATCCCATCTGGTCTGTAATGTCGCAAAATGTAACCTACTGGTACATATTGATATGCTAACCATGCTATGGCGTTTGATTGATTGTTTGTTGTTGTTTTATGTCCTAGCAACATCTATGGTTATCTCAGGATGGGTACTGACTTGTGAAAGTGCAAACTCATTGTGACTTTATAGTGCTGCCCACTGGGAGACAAGGCTGCCAACACCATGAGAGTAGTGTTTTGAATTTAAAGGGAGTGTTTTGAACTTAAGGATAGTGTTTTGAGCGTGGCCACAGTAGTGTTTTGAACTTACCTTTAACTAAGTTGAAAACACTGCCGTAGACGTAGTGTTGTTGTGGGGTCGTCTTTTGAACTTACTACACCGGCTATGCATGATAAAGTCACGTGACTGGACATTTAACCTGTTAACACTGTGCGGTTGCCTCGTTGATGTATATGACAGATGGGAACTGGTTTCAACCGGAATGACATTTGAACAAAATATAAGATGAAAAAAGAAAGTAAAGCTCATAGTCATATAGAGTGAATGTTCCCACTAGGTGGAGCCACCCAGTAGGTGTAGGATTAGGAACCTTCTTTGGTGGCGTCCTCTACACGCAACGCGCAGAACTTCAAAACTAGGTCTAACTGCACAGTGTTGCAGGGCCCGTGAAAAGCAAGGTAGGTAAAGAACAGTTACTCGGGGTCTATATCAATATTTCAGCATGTTCTTGTAATAATCGGACGTTGTCAACGTATGCCGATTAAACAGGTGTGATCTAAAGAATGTGAAGTTGTGTCACGCAGTTGCTTATTTCGTCCAGATGTAGTCGTTCGCGTCCTGAAACTGTTGAGATTGGGTCACACATTTCTGGCGTGCTGTTTCCTTGCCGAAGTTGACCAGCTTGTAAACATGTCTGGCCTACAAGCCACGCCTATTCTCGATGTCGGACATCCGGACACTTTGTGCTCACAAAGAGACAACATAGTCATAGAGACAACATTAAAACTACCCTAACTATCACAGTAAACCAGCCAATTGGAAGTTCTTGAATTTATTTTGCGAAAATTGTTGTTGAGGCCATGATTATGATAAGGCTACCACTGGTACTGACTACTGTCTACTCAGTTTACTGTGAGTACTGTCACTACTGACACTGTCTACTGTCAGTACTGACACTTACTGACACTCAGAATAGCACAACTTTCACTATTATCTCTGTTTTTAATACTTTCAGAGAAAATTGCTCTTAGGTTAAAATAAATACATCAGATCTTCCTCTTCAATCGGGCATTAAGATATGTTTAATCGACCCAATGAACGCTGTTAAATTTATTTTGCAAAACTAAATGCTCCGTATAGACATAGTATTGCTGAGGCACAAATCACTGCGGTGTTTACCCTTCGCGGGCTAGTTTCCAGGGCCGCGTTCAGGGTGCGTCTCAGAGGCGGAGACGTCTCGGCAATGCTTTTTGGCCTATTTGCGTTCAGACTACATCTCGGTGACGTCTCGGAGACGCCTCCCTTTTCAGACTGGAGATGAACATTTAAGCGCCTCGAAAATGGCTGCTGTATTCAGTGGTTTCAGCCAATCACAGTGCAGCTTTTCGAATGCAAATGGCCGCCCCCTATGGGGGCGGCCATTTTCGAGACAACAAACTGCTTTTGCCGTTCAAACTAGCGCAACGTCATGGCCATCTCCGAGACGGACCCTGAACGCGGCCCAGGGCTGTGATGTCACACCGACATAGAGAATGTGGGCCGTTCTCAAAAACTGTATGCCACATATTAGGTTTCCATATTTCATTGTTAATGATTTTACCCTTTATTTTATTGAGGGGAGTGTAAATAAGTGAAATAATTATTGTTGACTGTGATTGTATTCAATATGTTATTTGTTAGCAATACTAATATGAATAAGCAATGCTTAGGACCGACCCACCGATATAACTACAGCAAAGTATTTTATGATTTTTTTTTACTCCACTCGCAGTGTTCGATTTGAAATTCTATCAACTCGGGTGACCCGAATACGGCCGTTCTTTCCGTGGAATAAACTATTAATATTGCATTTGTGCATCCATTTTCATGCCAAATTGTTCTTTATTTCTTTTAATTTTGAATAAAATCAAAGTTTTGAACTGCGCATATCGGCAAATTATATGGCAGCGGGCATTTGTTTTGATATATTATTAACCAATCGCTGACCCCGAATACCTAAATTGGGCCTATGGACTTAATGCCTTGACAGCCATGCTGCAGAGTAGCACGGAGGAACACGTACACTGGTCCCAGTGACATCATCTCACCATATATGGAAGGTCTGTCATGAGGGACCAGTGTAATTGTTCTACAACTTGGCTTGTGCTACTCTGCGGCGGGACATCATTAAGGCATTAGGCACCCTGCTTGCTGCGTACCCGAATACGGCCGTCGTTTCCGCGAAGTAAACTATTAATATTTCATTTGTGCACCCATGTTTATGCCAAATTGTTATTTATTTCTTTTAATTTTGAATGAAATCGTTAAGGCGTTAAGCCAATCGCTGTCGTCCACCCTGTTTGGTGCGTAGCTAAGCTCGACGAGCGATTTCCGTTTGCTGGATTTTGATCAGGGTACGAGTTTACAAATGGCAGCGCCCATACAGTGCTATTTCCGTTTCCGTTTGCTGGATTTTGGCGAAGTCATGTTCAGTAAGAGTATTGTTTATGTATATATATATATATTTTACCTCGGTATACAGCCTCAGGCTAGGGAGAAGGAAACACGTGAGGTACCAGCAATTAGCATATACAACTCACGACTGGATTACGTGTCGTTGGGTTGCTCCGGCAAATTTAGTCTACATACAAGCTAATACGCAGTAAGTATCATAAAAACTGTGGTTAGCTTAATCATGATGCATTAGAGCATCATTATGGAAAGTTTAGACTTTCTTTGGTCCATTTTGGACGAGTTATTTGGTTATAAAAAACCAAGGATAGAATTCCTTCTCGAAGGATTGAAACCGGTCATTAGCGGTTCTGTCAACACCCGAGTCACCGTGTGATTATGGGTAGAGATGTGGGCTCTGCCTCGTCTCCTGTGGAAATTCTCTCGTACTCTAATAGAGAGTAATGTTGGAGATGCTCCTGGGTTTCTTTTATAGACTCCCCACAAACTTTTTCAGGCGTTTCTCCGAGTTTCGTAGCATTTTCTCCAACTTGTTGACGTAGTAGTCACAGGTGGGAGAAGTGTGCGGAACAGAGGGATGGGCGGGCCGATACACTGGTCCCGACCCCGCGTAAGGTTTGGGCTTGACCCACAACCCACGCACAAATTTAGCTTATTACGCCTGTGTTATAACGGTATAAACACGTTCTCTAACACCAATAGATGTCCAAATGAGTTTGAAACAACCATATTGTGACATATATATATACCGGGACTGACCAAAAATCTTTGTTTCAGCTCCCGATGGCCACGAAGCGGAGTAAGCGCGGTGCAGCAGCAGCCGAGGGGCGTGTTCCGAGTGGAGGGGACGAGGAGTACGACTCCTCACCCGTGTTGTCGGCAGTGCCTTCGACACAGCCCGGGGCGCATATTCTCTCCGAGGAGGACATAGTGCCTGACGGCGCCGCGGCTCAAAATTGGGAGACGCGGTTTGCGGCGATGGAGAGTCATATAATGGCTCTCAAACCACCGGTGTCTCGTAAACGGCGAATGCCGAGTGTTCAAGAGGAGTCTTCTTTGGAGGATTTCTCGGAGACAGACTCAGAGATGGAGCTTAGGGCTCCTCCTCCTTCTCCTAAACGGAGGAAGAAGAAGAAACATATCGTTTCTTCTGGTGATGATTTCACCAAGGAGAGGGAGAAGACTTGATTTCACCAAGGAGAGGGAGAAGACTGGACTTCGCAAAAAGCGTAAGACCAAGTCCAAGAAGAAGAAGAAGAGGAAAGATTCTTCTTCTTCCGACTCGTCCACAGATTCCACTTCTACGGAATCGGACTCAGACACGCGATATGAAGGTGTCTATGCTGCCATTGGAGGCAAAGTGGCTAAGAAAGTGGAGAAGCCAAGGGCTAAGCGTGTGAAAACCACTACGCTTATGCGTGAGAACATTAATGGCCATTTCCGCACGTTTAAACCGGCGGAGATTATTTCTAAGTTATCAGATGAGTTAACAGGCATGAAAGGTGTTCCCAACTCCATCATTAAGGAGATGGATCGAGATGTCAATATGACAGAGGACCGCAAGAGATTTGAGGGTGTGTTGCACACAGTGCATAAGGCGGTGCTTGGTACCCTAACAGCTATTGCTCCTGTAGCAAACAGAATGCAACGAGAAAATAAGTTCTCGTCTTTGGCTAAGACGATGGACAAAGGCATTGCTTTGTTGGCGGCGGCAGGTAATTAATTACCTGTCGCATCGAAGATATGAAAATGTCTTCAAGTCAGTTTGCACAGATGCTGGCAAAGAAGTGGCTCGCTCAAAGAAGGTTACCGATAATGATGGGAAAGAGTTTACGCTCTTTCTTCCTCCAGAGCCGATTAAAGGGAAACCTTTAGATAACACGAAAATGTTTGGCGGTCAACTACAATACCTCTATAAAGAGGTAGAAACTGCAGCCAAGAGTGGCAAAAACATGGATGGTAAGAAGAAACAGGAAACTCATCGTTTCAAAAGGTCACGAGGGGATTTTCGTCCACGGCGGTTCACCAGGGGAACCAGACCGGGCTCAAACTTCAGTCAAGCTTTTCGGGGCCGGGGCGCTCGCTCAGGCTGGACCGACAACACCGCAGCACGGCCACTGGGCCGAGGTGTCAACTCGCCGAGACCCTTCCCCAGGGTCGGGTCCAAGTAGAGGTTGAAACACAAACGTTACAAGTCCTTCCAGCCTCTAAAACCACACAAACTGTAAGCAACTTTGTGGCTGGTAATATTAATAATCATATTTCTGAGTGGCACAAAATTACTAGTGACCAAGAAATTTTCAAATAGTTAGGGGTGTTCACATTCCCTTCACACAAATTCCGGTACAAGGCAGATCACCTTTTCCTATAACATTGAACTAACCGTTGAACGAGAGGTCCACTAACTAAACAGGTACAAAAATTCTTTGAGAGGCACTAACTAAAAAAAAGTGACATACTGTTCAGGAGAGTTTATTTCAAACATCTTCTCGAGACCAAAGCCTAATGGCAAGGTTCGAATGATCCTGGATTTAACAATCCTTAATAAAATGGTTGAATATCGACATTTTAAAATGTTCTCGCTAGATACGGCACAAGATCTGATTACGCCAGATGCGTGGATGGCTAGTGTTGATTTACAAGATGCATATTATACGCTTCCCATAGGGGAAAAAGACCGGAAATTTCTTCGGTTTCTTTGGGATAACCAACTCTATGAGTTTACCTGCATGCCGAATGGTTTAGCTTGTGCCCCTCGTTTATTCACTAAACTGCTTAAACCTGTTTTCTCAGTAATGGCGCGGAAGGGTCATATAATGTTTCCATACATAGATGATTCCTTTTATTATAGCATCAACACAAATTGATTGTGTGAATGCAGTTTTGGATTTATGTGCATTACTTACTAAATTGGGATTTTATGTACATCCACAAAAGTCAGTGTTTAAACCAACAAAACAACTCAAATGTTTAGGGTTTATTCTGGATACACAGTCTCTTACAGTGTCGATAACAGAACAAAAACTAATTAAGTTTATGAATACAGCGACCCAGCTTATTAAGTTATCAAAACCTAAAATTAGACAGGTCGCAGTCCTTATTGGGATAATGCTATCGTATGCACCCGCTAATCTATACGGGAAGGCTCATATTAAATCTCTAGAAATAGATAAAAATTTAGCGTTAACACAAACTAAAGGGAATTTTGAGCGAAAGATGTTTATTTCACAAGAAGGGCTACAGGATATTGCATGATGGATGCAACACATAGCAAGTTCACCAAATCCCATCCGCATGGCGGAACCTAATACGTAATTACTACTGATGCTTCGTTAGAAGGTTGGGGAGCTCATCGAGATGGGGTCACAACAGGAGGTAGATGGCTTGATGATGAAAAATCAGACCATATTAATGCACTAGAACTGCGTGCTATTTATCTGGGCTTATGTAGTTTAGTAAAGATACATAATTCACAAGTTAGAATACTAACTGATAATACTACTGCCATGGCATATATTCGTAACATGGGTGGAACCAAATCAAAGCCTTGCAATCAGTTGTCTAAACTGATTTTGAACTGGGCACAGGCTCAACAAGTCTGGCTGACTGTAGCTCATATTCCAGGGTCACAAAATACACTTGCAGACCATAAAAGTAGAAATTTCCATGACCATTTAGAATGGTCTCTCTCTACACCTTTGTTTAACTTCGTTTGTGAAAAATGGGGTACACCTGAAGTTGACTTGTTTGCATCACGAAATAATAACAAGTTACCCTGTTATGTTTCTTGACATCCTGAACCGGAGGCTTGGAAAGTAGATGCATTTGCTATTATCTGGGAAATAATTATTTTTATATTTTCCCGCCGTTTAGCATTATCAGCCGAGTTGTCAGGAAAATCGGTTTGGAAAGGACACATGCTATACTGGTGGTGCCCGATTGGGACACGCAACCTTGGCTGCCAGCAGTTTCACAACTGGCAAAAGAAAACTCGGGAATCTGACACACCACGGACCGCTAGTGGTTCACGGCGACGTGTCAACGACGCCCCTATTGGCATTCCTTTTCTAAGGAACCAGCTGCGGCAATTTGGATTGGACAAAATTACTGAGAATAGGATAGTAGCTGATGCCTGGAGGCCAGGAACTGTCAAAATGTATACATCCTATTTAAAGAAATGGGGTGTACATTGTTTGTTAATGAAAGTTAAGCCAACAAATCCAACAATTTCACAAGTAGCTCGTTTTCTTCGTTCTCTAGAGGATGAGGGCCTATCCTTTGGGTCGATCAATGCGGCAAGATGTGCGTTATCAATCATCTTACCGAGAATTGATGGCGAAACAGTTGGAAAACATTATGTTCTTTGTTATCTACTTCGTTCAATTTATCAAAGGAATCCTCCAAAACCAAAGTATAGTCGGTTTTGGGATGTGTCTATAGTATTTAAGTTGTTTCAGGCTTGGCCTCACAACTCGTGGTTAGAGATAAAACAATTAGGTTTTAAGGTCGCGGTCCTGTTATTATTAGTAACCGGACACAGAGGACAGACGATTGTTGCTTTGTCTTTAACTGGATTAGAAATAGACAAGAAACAAGCTACGCTTGATTTAGCACAATTGCTTAAATCGAACACGTTAGGTGACCCTTTATCTACGGTTCACTTAGACTGTTTTCCGAGTGATCGGAAATTATGTGTTGTGTCAGCCATACGGGCTTATATATCTAAGACAAAGGATTTACGTGCAACACAACAACTATTAGTGAGCTTTATAAGGCCACATAAAGCAATTTCACGAGACACCCTTGCCAGATGGACAATTACGGTGTTGAAATTGGCTGGAGTGGATACGAGCAAATACTCATCCCACTCAACTAGAGGTGCCATGGTCTCCAAGGCACGGTTGCTAGGTATTTCTGTTAAAAGAATACTAGCGCATGCAGGCTGGAAGACGGCTAAGTCGTTTGCAAAACATTACAACAAGCGACTAGAAAAGCCTACCGGCATTGCAAAGCGCCTGCTCGCCAACTAACAAGAATAGGTGAGAACAAAAACGTTGAATATTATATAAGAATGGTTGATATTAAGGATAAAAATGAATTATGTAAAGGTCTCCCTAGCCTGAGGCTAGCCTGAGGCTGTATACCGAGGTAAAATAGTATAGTTATACGAATCTTACCTGGGTATAGATGATGGATAACTGTTGTTTTCCCGAGGTAGAAGCCTCGGGTAGACGTGGGCTAGGGCCCACCCACCACGCCCTGCCATGTCTATCCCGTTGGTGTACCGTTACGGGAAAATCATAGTATCCATTGTATTGAAAGATCATTTTTATCCTGAATAAGTAGGTTAAAATTGCTGGTACCTCACATGCTTCCTTCTCCCTAGCCCACGTCTACCCGAGGCTTCTACCTCGGGAAAACAACAGTTATCCATCATCTATACCCAGGTAAGATTTGTATAACTATACTATTTACACGTGTTAGTCATTAGCCTCCCCGTGGGTGGGTCGGTATAAACATGCTATTAACATGCAGCAGAATATGGATTATTATGGTAAGAAGTAGGCCACAAGGGGCCAGCGGCTACTGGATGTCGCGTCGGTCGAGCTCTCGTCATTCTTTGTTGTTTGTTTCTACTCGTTATGTGGTCGTTTTATAGGGCGGGCTTAATTATATACAGACACCCCCCGGTGCCCAGCTTACTTCTGGTTGCACGTGTGTGTGTATATGTTTTTAGGGTGGGCCGCTGGCCCCTTGTGGCCTACTTCTTACCATAATAATCCATATTCTGTTGCATGTTAATAGCAGAATTTTATATTATGATGGTAATCAGGCCACAAGGGCCAGCCGCTTCTTTGTATTGCGACTGTATAACGAGTAGTTTGTTTTCCGTTTTCTATAAAAGACACCCGTAACACCTGACTGTTGCTTAGGGCTGTTTTTATCATTTTATTCGTGGCTCTCTAGCCTAACTCCGTCTTTTTGTTTGCTTGGATAGTTAAACATGATTTTAATCGACTAGTTGTCTAATTGTCAGTGTTCCCTGCCCAAATGTTCGGTATCAGGTTTGTGTTCGTGTGCGTTGCCGCACACACCGGTCTGTCGTAGAACCGCCGGAATGTGCCTTCCCCTGTCCAACCCGCTGCTGTCAGGATGGTTGCTATGGGCACCTGGCGTCTCACTGCGGCGCTTGTGGTGGCGTGCCTGCATGTGTAGGGTGTGAACAGCTTCATGTTTATACCAGCCTCCGTCATGGTGTTCCTCACATACCTGGAGAGTGTCTCCTGTGAGGCGGCCACGTGCGGGCTTCTGATTGTGGCAAACACTGCCGGTGCCGCCCCTGCTAGCGCTGGCCTGTTCATGTACTCTTTTAGGTGTCCGTATACACATAGTTCGTCCACCTCAAATGCCCTGAACACCAGCACTAGTGGGTTTCGTGCCGGGTCGTTAGACTTTAGCTTCGCTGAGTAGCGTAGCGTGCAACTCCCCAGCTCCCACGTGAAGTCATTGCGCCTCATCTGGCCCAAGGCTTGCAGGCGCTGTCCCATTGCTAGCAGGAATAGGCATGCTCTTCGCTTGTTGAGTTTCTCAATATCTAGCGATCCCGTCGGCCCCCACCCCTGTAGGTGTGACAGCAATTGTCTCGGGTCCCACATGGACTCATACTTGGGGATGCTCGGTTTTAAGTTCCCGATGCCTTTGAGCATCCTGCTCATGAGCGGGTGTTCCCCGAACGGCTTCCCCCCTATGGTGACAAATGCGGACAGTAGCGATCGTACCATGTTTATTGTGGTCCTTGCTGCACCTTCTGTGAACAGCTTTTCTAGGTACTCGATCCCCTCGGGTAGCGTGGGGCTTTTCGCATTGATCCCTGTTCTTCCACAATGCGCCACCCATCTCTTTAGTACCTGTGTGTACTGCTTCCTCGTGTTTTCTGCCCATGATGCTGTCATTATCTCTGCCGTCGCTCTGTTCATTCCCATCGCCCTGAACATGCCGCTCAGAGTTTCAGTGCAATGAGGTGCATTTTGTTCGCCAGTGGGAACACCTTGCTGGTCTTGTCTCCACGGATCATTAGGGTGTGTTCGGTGACTGGTATCCTCATTGCGTCCTTGTATCCTGCCATTTGTCGTAATAGCGGGAACCACGGTTGTGTCGGCCAGTCCGGCGCTACCAACACTCCCGTCGTGTTCTCTCCCATCGTGTTCTCTCCCCTCAGTTTCTGCAGCACCCTCGACAGGCAACTGAAAGGCGGGAAGAAGAAACCGTTAACGTTATGCCATCTTAGTGCTAGGGCATCAGTCCCCACTGCCCTGTTATCGAACTCCCTCGAGATGAACAATTGCAATTGTCTATTTCCCTCGAGGCGAACATGTCAATGCTAGGTTTCCCCAGCACCCTGAATATTTCATGCGCTACTGTTCTGTTCAGCGACCATTCCCCTGCATCCGTAAATACCCTGGATGCCCAGTCGGCTTCTGTGTTATCCAACCCTGGGCAGAATCTAACTGTTAGCATTACTTCTCTGCTATTGGTGAGTTCCCAGATCGCCTCTGTTTCTAGTTGGCACGGTTTCGATCTTGCTGAACCCCCTTTCGTTATGCATGCCACCGTGGTTGTGTTGTCTGCGTATACTCTGACGTGTCTGTTGCTCAGCACGTCCCCCCTGTGTTCTAGCATGCGCCTCACTGCTCTTAACTCTAACACATTTATGTGTGTGGACTCGCTGACTAGCTCGTCCCACTGTTCCCCATAATGCACCTGGTGAGTCTGATCATAATAGCCCCACTCGTGTGAGGAGGCGTCCGTGTAGATACAGATATCTACCGGTCGCTGCATGTAGTCTTTATATGCCTCCCCTATTTTATCCTGCCAGTGTTGTAGGCACTCTCTCACCCTTCTAGTCAGCGTGCATCTGGCCCCGAAGTTCCCTTTTGAGTCCTTCAGGTTCCAGTTCAGTGCTCTGACTATTACCTTAGACCTAATCCTCGCCCACTTGTTGCCCGGATCTGTCGCCACCAGTTTCCCGGTTAGGGTTGCTAGATCCCTAATTTTTAGATCACTCTTCCCCATTATCTGTCTGGTAAACTGTCTGATCTCTTCACACTTCTTGGGAGGCACATCCACTCTAATCCTTACCGTGTCTATTCTGAACCCTAAGAACTGTATTTCCCGTGTGGGCACTAACACTGATTTCTCCTTGTTAATCGTGAACCCTAGCCTTGTTAATAGCTCTAGCGTTGTCAGCACTGCTTCCCTCACCTCTGCCTGTGTCTTTCCTATTATGATTGTGTCATCTATGTAGAAGCACAGTAATATGTTGTTGTTAGATCTCAGGTAGCTCATGACCGCCTTCATTATTTTAGTGAAAATTCTCGGTCCGGAGCTTAGCCCGTTTGGTAGTACTTTGAACCTATACCTTTCCTCCTCATGCAAGAATTGTAGTAGGTCACGGTCACTTTCCCTGATCTCTAGGCTGTGGTATGCTTGCGAGATATCGATGCTCGCGAGCCACGCCCCTCTATGTACCAACTGCATTACAGTGCTGAGTTGCTCCATTTTGAAGTGTCTGTACACTATCGTCTCATTTAGTTTTGACAGGTTTAGTATGGGCCTAAAGTCCCCATCCTTTTTTGGTCTCAAGAAAAGATGTGACACGAAGGTCCTCCCCCCTTCCGTCGCTCTCTCAATGACCCCTTGTCTCAGCATTTCTTCTACCTTCTCAGATAACACACTCTCGCCTCATTTATCCCTGGATATGGGCACCCTGACTTGCAGTGGTATCTTTGTTAGTTCAAGTTTTACTCCTCTCACCATCTGCTTTACCCACTCGTTGTCTGTGATTGGGCCCCATTCCTCTGCTCTGGCCGTTACGCCCCCCGCTTCATACGGCTTCGCATCTGTACTTACATTTGTTATTGTCGCCCGCTGCGGCCTCGGAAGATGGTGGTCGGTCTGCCACGCCCCCCTCTCTGCGGCCGGGTCTGGTTTCCGCCGTTTTGGCGGTGGGGGAAGCTCCTCCCCTCGTCTTGTCGGCGCGGGGGGGCTTGATTTAGGCGGTTCCTCCCCTGACCGCCCCGGAAGTTTCCCTACCTCCGGTCGTGGCTTCGATGGGTGTTTGGCCTGTTGGACTGTCCCCTCATGATCGAATTGGCCGTCTTCCTGCTGGTTTCCAGTGTGGTCACTTGCGTCACCAGGTCCTCCCCGAGCAGATACTTAAATCCCTGTTTACCATCCTTCTTTGCTAACGGTTTCAGCTGGTTCTGTAGGGTCGGCCTTATGTTATCCCTTCGCATCCCGAGCAGGGCACTTCCTGTCTTGGACAGTATTTTTAGCGTGGTGACTAGGGAAGCCACTAGTTCCTTCGTTTCCATTGGGCTTCCCTTCTCTATGGCGTCCAACGCATTCGCTATGGGCCTGGCGGCGAATTGTATGCCCCACTGTGCCGTTGCGAGTGCCGCATCGTTCTCTTTCACTCTAGCCGGCAGCGTGTTCTCTATCTCCGTGTTGAGACGCGTCTTTTGCAGCCCTGTCACATTGCTTGGACGCGGTAGCGTGGCGTATACGTCCGCTGTCTCTGTTCTCGTCATAGGTAGTGACCAGATCGTGTTCAGGAGCTTTGCGGTGTTATCTGCTAGTCCTGCTCCCTCCGCGTCCAGCGGCAGCTTCTCCGCCGGTATAAATTGTTCCAGGTATGAGCCTGCTGCTGCCGTAACTCCGTTCTCGTCTGCCACCCCATTGTTGTTATGGTTGGCCTCTGACCCCACCGTTGGGGTCACCGGTCTAGGCGTCGGTGCTCTAACTAGGTTAAGCGGTGTCACGGTGCTCGCCCTGACCTCCCTGGGTGCCGCCGGTGGCGGCATCACTGAGTAGGCCGGTGGAGCGTCTGCTGTGGCTCCTCCGTTGCCCCTCGGCGGGGTGAAGGCTGAGGCCGGGGGCCTCCTCACCTCCGGCGCACAGCCTCGTAACCGTGACGGTCCTGTGGCCAGGGGCGGTGGGGAGGGCCTTGGTGAAGGTGTCCCCTGTGCCCAATTAATTGAGTAGCCCGCCCTGCGCTCCCGTATCTCAGCTTTCAGCTCCGCCCTCCTTGCGTCGAGTCTCTCCAGCTCCACAACGGGGGTCGGTACATAGTCTGGCCCCCTCCATTGGTCCCCACACGCGGGGTCGGGGGGTGGGCTGAATGTGTTGGTAAGGTCCGCTACTACCATCCGTAGTCCACTGTGGAGTCCCCCCAGTGGCGGTGGTGTATAGGTCGGTGAGGTGGCGGCTAGTACAAGCCGTCTACCCGGTCCGTCCGAGGTTGTCACTGCGTTCGGTGAAGGGGCGCCCTTTCCCGAGTAGGGCTCACTCTCCCTCTCATCCTGTGTGGGCGTCTCAGCTCCTGCCGAGTCCCTCACCTCCATGTCGGCTTCTGAACTTTCGTCCGATTCGTGCGGTAAAGGTACGTAAACCGCCTCCGGGTGAGGGCTACTTCTCTGCCTCTCCGCCACCTCAATAAAGTCCGCGAGTAGGCCGGGGGATCTGCCCGGCCTATCCTCGATGGTCAGGCGCCTGGTCGGCAAATCTGGTGACGGTGCCCTAGACATGTAGTGCGCCATTGCTATCCTGGGAGTGAATGGCTATCTGGACACAGTGAGTCCTGGCCGTGGTTACAACCCATAAATCACCATAAGGTGTCGGCCTGTGTCTTGCCGTTAGCCAATCGCTAATTGCTCTGAGCGCTGGCCTTCAGTTATGTCCTCACACCCGTCACCCGGTGAGCGCCTCCACCTGTTGGCCCTGTGTCCCTTACGTGACCCTACCTCCCCCCCCCTCCCTGGAGGGGGGGGGGGTGGCGGGACGGTTGCGCGCCGCCCGGTTGGGGCGCACCCCAGTGTTCAGAGTGCGGGGGCCTCCCCTAACCTCTCTTCCGCCCCCAACCACCGACTGATGGCCCTGTCCGACACGGGGGAGGGGGGGGGTAACCTGGATCCTAGGATCCCAGGCTGGTGTACCGACCCACCAGTGGTCCGCCTCGGAGGCGAGGAACGAGTGGAGCAAGCTCGCACAGGTGCTAGCACCGTGGTACCGTAAGCCCTTAGGCGGGCGCGCGCAGCCTGGCGCTGCGTCTCAGCAAAGGTCTCATCCTAAAGCTCTCATCGCCCGCTGCACACATAAGTGCCGTCGATCGGGCGACCGTGATAACGGTTCCGGAGAGCCTCCGGGCCCCTTAGGGCTACTTACCTTGCCCGGTCGGCTCCTGTGTAGTCCTCCGACCGCTTCCCGCCCATGCAGCCCTGGCACCTCCCTAGGGCGTGGCCGGGCGGAGCGGCCTCTAGACGTCCAGCTCTCGCGATAGCTAATCCAAAAGTGACGAGAGCTCGACCGACGCGACATCCAGTAGCGGCTGGCCCTTGTGGCCTGATTACCATCATAATACAACACAGTACATGTAGAGGGCCTGTCACACTACGATGTATAGCCTTAGCGTATGCCGACGTATGTGATTTTTCGACCAACACATTGTCATATGTTGGGCATACATCGGGTATGTCTTGCATATGTTGTTATACGGCGTCTTACGTCGTCATGCATCAAGGCTCCGAAAAAATGATGTGCATGAAAAAAATGTCCAACGTGTGGCTTGTATGTTGAACGTACGCTGCGTGTACATTCAGGATACGGTGGCGTACTTTGGGAGTACGTTAGGGATACATTGGTATACGTTGCTGCATGTTAGGCATACGTTCAGCCGGTGGGAACGTGCAGTCCGCGTACTGCCAACAGATGCATTGCGTACTCCTAACATACTTCGAACATATGCCTGCTGTATCTCCAGCGTATTTAACGTATACGCCATACTTCTAGCGATGGAGTAACATATGTAACATTGGTCAGCATTCCGTGAGCGTATGCAAGCATTTTGCGAACGTTTTGTGAGGCACATGAATGCTCTCCTATGCTAGCAATACGTCAGAGATATGTTCTGCATACATTACATACGTTATGTATACGCCCATTTTTATCCCCCGCCGCTGAAAAGTTTGACGAATGCCATTTAAACGATATCAACTCGTGTGTACAGAGATCATGTGAAATAAATATGTTTGTATTATTATTAGTTATTATAATATTAATAATCATATTGTTAACAATTTCTTGTCCTGATACGACATTGGATGTTGCTCAGACGTAAAACCACAACAACAAAACAAACCTACATCACAATGAACTTCACAGATTAACCCATAAAAAAGAGAAGAAAATGTAACAATTACATTTTTAATGAATCTCTGAAAGTTTGACGTGACCCGTCTAGTGTTAACTGTTATCATAATATCTTTCCAATTTTTTTGTTTTTTGTTGTTGTAAATGATCATGTTATTCAGTGAATAAAGCTATTTTTTCAACGCTGAGGCACTGGTCTTCCAAGCTATATTACATTACATTCATTCACGTTTATAATACCGCCCCCCCCCCTAAGGGGGAGGCTAAGGACTAACACGTGTATACATATATACATAAAAAATACTCATACTCATAGAGGTAAAAAATGAAATTACCAAAATGCAGCAAACAGAAACGGAAATAGCCCTGTATGGGAGCCGCCATTTGATTACTTATGTTGAATCTCATAGAGCGCGACCAAAATCTAGGAAACGGAAATAGATCGTCAAACGTCGCTACACAGCAAAGGGGTTTGACGACAGCCGTTGGTTAATAATATAGTCGAGAACAAAACAAATGCCCACTGCCATTGAATTTACCGATACGCACCATGCAAAACTTCAATTTTATTCAAAATTAATAGAAATGCAGAACAATTTGTCATAAACATCGATGCACAAACGCTATATTAATAGGCTATTCCGCGGAAATGATGACCGTATTCGATTATCACGACTGCGACTTGGTCTCACGAGTTGCTAGAATTTCAAATCGAACACCACGAGTGGAGTAAAAATAAATACACGTGCAATCATAAAATACTTTAAATCCTATTTTGCTGTAGTTATATCGGTTGTTTAATCGAATACGGCCACCAAGGTGAGTCGGTCCTAAGCATTGGTTATTCATATTACCGACCCACCAAGCGGGGAGGCTAATGACTAACACGTGTATGCCTATAAACAATACTCATACTCATAGATGTGGACAATGAAATAACCAAAATCCACCAAACGGAAACGGAAATAGCCTCATATGAGCGCCGCCATTTGTATATATTCATGTTGAATAATCAAAATCCAGCAAACGGAAACGGAAAATGCTTGTAGAGGTTGTCAAGGTATTAAGCCCTTAGGCCCATATTTACGGTATTCGGGGTCAGCGATTGGTTAATAATATACTTCTGTTGAATCGCATAATAATAAATAAATAATTCTCTGAACATTTATATGTATGTCAATAGACTAGTTTGTAATTCCAAACTTCCATGTTTACGCCATTATGTATTTCTATTAATTTAGAATGAAATCGAGGTTTTGTACTGCGCATACGTCTTTGTTTTGCTGTCGACGCCGTTTTGATATATTTCTATGGTTTTCAACGCCCAGTCGATAGACAGTTTCGTATTTCCTACTAATGTGGGTGGGCTTGTGGGGTCGGTCCTAAGCATTGCTTATTCATATTAGAGTCTAAAATCAACAAGAGTTGATATGAAGACAAAAAAGAAGAAAAGAGAAGAATAGTGCCGTTATCCGAGAGTATTGAGGTATTTTTATATTGTCAGTGTCATGGTTGGGGTAACATTTTACTAGTATAACTTAATTTTTTTACAAGATGGGATGGCCGAATGAGTTAGAGCGTCCGCTTCCTGTGTTGGTAGATCGTGGGGTCGAACCCTGGTCGAGTCAAACTGATGACTTAAAAATTTATACCTGTTGCTTCCTAGCCAGGCGCTCGGCATTATTAGGGTAGGGCAAGGACTGGTTAGCTCAGTGTCAGGATAATGTGACTGAGTGGGATATCAGGTCATGGTGCTGGTGGCCTGGTCTTCCAGTGGGTTAGCACTATAAAGGTGCCCTGAGTGCACACTCACAAGTCGGTACCCATCCTGATATGACCTTAGATGTTGCTAGGACGTAAAACAACAACAAACAAACATAATGTTTTGTCACAGCCTTCCCTAACCATGGTCACGTGTGCTTAGGTCATTAATTGTTAGGAGACACCTAGAAATAACGTTGCTTTTGTATACTAAACAGTTTGTGTCTAGGTGGTGTGGTTTTAGAGATATTTAACTTTTTCTGTATGAAGATTGCTCACGGCCATTGACAATGCATTGAGTTTGCCGGTACACGCAGTGCAAAACATCTATTTTATTCAAAATTAATAGAAATGCAGAACCCTAACCTTATAAATTTAATATAATCTATTCGTTGAATATGTTTTCTATTAGATACAGGGATGAAAGATCTCTGCGATTTCGCGGATTTCCGGGATTTTTCAATCCCGCAGCACGATTAATATATATGCTCTACTGTTTTACACTGCAGCACCATCAGCGTATACTAATATGTAGTGCAGACGCCGCAGCATTATCAGCGTATACTATTAATACATGCTTGAAACGGCGCAGCACTATCAGCGTATACCAATTTATATGACACCCAACTTCTGGTAATTTTCCACGATTCCCCGAAAATGCTAGACCTATGGGAGAATATCAGCATTTCCGCTTTTTTTCCCGGAGATCACTTTCATCCCTGTAGATAAAAGATTCACCCGTTACTTGTAGTACACGGGTGAAGACCAGCCTTATATAAATATGGGCGAAAATAGCGTTAGTATGGAACAAGAAGTAGAATGCCTGGCACCAGTGTCAAATGGTTACTTATATCAGAACAGAGTTGGTGAAATGGGAGAGAATGCAAAAAGACAAGATGGCAGCCAGAGAACGGCGCCGATTTCGCTTTTAAATTGCATTAAAGTATATGTTTTATTATATTTTCCAACTCAAAAGTAGCGGGTAAACATGAAGACATATACAAAGAATAAACGTTGCTTCTTAGATTGTGAAATTAGGCTCTCATAAAGAGTCATTTCATTAGCCCGACTTTTCGACCGTTTTTATATAAGGCTGGTTTTCACCCCTGTACTGGAAGTACGGGGTGAATCTTTTATCTAGTTTTCTGTATGTGTTCCAGGCGGTTTGTGTCTAGGTGGTGTGGTTTTAGAGATATTTAACTTTTTCTGTATGAAGATTGCTCATAGTCATTGAGTTTGCAGTGTGTCAGTGTGTCATCCTGCAGCCAAAAGGTGCGCGCACTGACCTAGATACCTATGCCGATGTCGTATGAAATAGGTCTATACTGTCATATGAAATAGGTCTATACTTGGCAATAACGTTAAGCTAAGATTCCATATATGCGGTATGCGAATGCCACACAAAATGGCAAAGCATATAAATACACAGTGGTGCTTCCATATGACCGACTGCAAATTTGAACGCAAATGCGGTAAGTGGATTGCTACATGGACCGATCAGTGCGAATGCGAATGCTGCTGCGTTTGCCATGGAACAAACAGGAACTTTGACTTTCCTTCACAAATTTGTAGAAAGAAAGACCGAAAATCGCATCGATATCTATGCCGCATACCGTGTATATGGAATATTAGCTACAATGGGAGTGATAATAAAGCAACTTGCACC
>CM059194.1:14815116-15267786 GCA_030323885.1 Branchipolynoe longqiensis | reverse complement strand
ATTTTATGATTTTTTTTTACTCCACTCGCAGTGTTCGTTTTGAAATTCTATCAACTCGGGTGACCCGAATACGGCCGTTCTTTCTCGCGTGGAATTAAACTATTAATATTGCATTTGTGCATCCCATTTTCATGCCAAATTGTTCTTTTATTTTCTTTTAATTTTGAATTAAAATCTAAGTTTTGAATCTGCGCATATCGGCAAATTTTATGGCATGCGGGCAATTTGTTTTGATATAATTAATTAACTCCAATCGCTGACCCCGAAAGTACCTAAAATTGGGCCTATGGACCTTCATGCCTTGACAGCCATGCTTGTGCAGAGTAGCACGGAGGAACACGTACACTGGTCCCAGTGACATCATCTCACCATATATATGGAAGGTCTGTCATGAGGGACCAGTGTAATTGTTCTACAACGTGGCTTGTGCTACTCTGCGGCGGGGACATTCCATTAAGGCATTTAGGCACCCTGCTTGCTGCGTAACCCGGAATTTACGGCCGTCGTTTCCGCGAAAGTAAACTATTAATATTTCATTTGTGGCACCCATGTTTGATGCCAAATTGTTATTTATTTCTTTTAATTTTGAATGAAATCGTTTAAGGCGTTTAAGCCAATCGCTGTGCGTCCCACCCTGTTTGGTGCGGTAGCTAAGCTTCGACGAGCGATTTCACGTTTGCTGGATTGTGATCAGGGTACGATGTTTACAAATGGCCAGCGCCCATAACAGTGCTATTTCCGTTTCCGCTTGCTGGATTTTGGCGAAGTCATGTTCAGTAAGAGAATTGTTTTATGTATATATATATATATTTTACCTCGGTATACAGCCTCAGGCTAGCCTCAGGCTAGGGAGAAGGAAGCACGTGAGGTACCAGCAATTAGCATATACAACTCACGACTGGATTACGTGTCGTTGGGTTGCTCCGGCAAATTTAGTCTACATACAAGCTAATACGCAGTAAGTATCATAAAAACTGTGGTTAGCTTAATCATGATGCATTAGAGCATCATTATGGAAAGTTTAGACTTTCTTTGGTCCATTTTGGACGAGTTATTTGGTTATAAAAAACCAAGGATAGAATTCCTTCTCGAAGGATTGAAACCGGTCATTAGCGGTTCTGTCAACACCCGAGTCACCGTGTGATTATGGGTAGAGATGTGGGCTCTGCCTCGTCTCCTGTGGAAATTCTCTCGTACTCTAATAGAGAGTAATGTTGGAGATGCTCCTGGGTTTCTTTTATAGACTCCCCACAAACTTTTTCAGGCGTTTCTCCGAGTTTCGTAGCATTTTCTCCAACTTGTTGACGTTGTAGTCACAGGTGGGAGAAGTGTGCGGAACAGAGGGATGGGCGGGCCGATACACTGGTCCCGACCCCGCGTAAGGTTTGGGCTTGACCCACAACCCACGCACAAATTTAGCTTATTACGCCTGTGTTATAACGGTATAAACACGTTCTCTAACACCAATAGATGTCCAAATGAGTTTGAAACAACCATATTGTGACATATATATATACCGGGACTGACCAAAAATCTTTGTTTCAGCTCCCGATGGCCACGAAGCGGAGTAAGCGCGGTGCAGCAGCAGCCGAGGGGCGTGTTCCGAGTGGAGGGGACGAGGAGTACGACTCCTCACCCGTGTTGTCGGCAGTGCCTTCGACACAGCCCGGGGCGCATATTCTCTCCGAGGAGGACATAGTGCCTGACGGCGCCGCGGCTCAAAATTGGGAGACGCGGTTTGCGGCGATGGAGAGTCATATAATGGCTCTCAAACCACCGGTGTCTCGTAAACGGCGAATGCCGAGTGTTCAAGAGGAGTCTTCTTTGGAGGATTTCTCGGAGACAGACTCAGAGATGGAGCTTAGGGCTCCTCCTCCTTCTCCTAAACGGAGGAAGAAGAAGAAACATATCGTTTCTTCTGGTGATGATTTCACCAAGGAAAGGGGGAAGACTGGACTTCGCAAAAAGCGCAAGACCAAGTCCAAGAAGAAGAAGAAGAAGAGGAAAGATTCTTCTTCTTCCGACTCGTCCACGGATTCCACTTCCACGGAATCGGACTCAGACACGCGATATGAAGGTGTCTATGCTGCCATTGGGGGCAAAGTGGCTAAGAAAGTGGAGAAGCCAAGGGCTAAGCGTGTGAAAACCACTACGCTTATGCGTGAGAACATTAATGGCCATTTCCGCACGTTTAAACCGGCGGAGATTATTTCTAAGTTATCAGATGAGTTAACAGGCATTAAAGGTGTTCCCAACTCCATCATTAAGGAGATGGATCGAGATGTCAATATGACAGAGGACCGTAAGAGATTTGAGGGTGTGTTGCACACAGTGCATAAGGCGGTGCTTGGTACCCTAACAGCTATTGCTCCTGTAGCAAACAGAATGCAACGAGAAAATAAGTTCTCGTCTTTGGCTAAGACGATGGACAAAGGCATTGCATTGTTGGCGGCGGCAGGTAATTACCTGTCGTATCGAAGATATGAAAATGTCTTCAAGTCGGTTTGCACAGATGCTGGCAAAGAAGTGGCTCGCTCAAAGAAGGTTACCGATAATGATGGGAAAGAGTTTACGCTCTTTCTTGCTCCAGAGCCGATTAAAGGGAAACCTTTAGATAACACGAAAATGTTTGGCGGTCAACTACAATACCTCTATAAAGAGGTAGAAACTGCAGCCAAGAGTGGCAAAAACATGGATGGTAAGAAGAAACAGGAAACTCCTCGTTTCAAAAGGTCACGAGGGGATTTTCGTCCACGGCGGTTCACCAGGGGAACCAGACCGGGCTCAAACTTCGGTCAAGCTTTTCGGGGCCGGGGCGCTCGCTCAGGCTGGACCGACAACACCGCACGGCCACTGGGCCGAGGTGTCAACTCGCCGAGACCCTTCCCCAGGGGCGGGTCCAAGTAGAGGTTGAAACACAAACGTTACAAGTCCTTCCAGCCTCTAAAACCACACAAACTGTAAGCAACTTTGTGGCTGGTAATATTAATAATCATATTTCTGAGTGGCACAAAATTACTAGTGACCAAGAAATTTTACAAATAGTTAGGGGTGTTCACATTCCCTTCACACAAATTCCGGTACAAGGCAGGATACCTTTTCCTTATAACATTGAACCGGTTGAACGAGAGGCACTAACTAAACAGGTACAAAAATTCTTTGAGAAAGGAATTATACAAAAAGTGACATACTGTTCAGGAGAGTTTATTTCAAACATCTTCTCGAGACCAAAGCCTAATGGCGAGGTTCGAATGATCCTGGATTTAACAATCCTTAATAAAATGGTTGAATATCGACATTTTAAAATGTTCTCGCTAGATACGGCACGAGATCTGATTACGCCAGATGCGTGGATGGCTAGTGTTGATTTACAAGATGCATATTATACGCTTCCCATAAGGGAAAAAGACCGGAAATTTCTTCGGTTTCTTTGGGATAACCAACTCTATGAGTTTACCTGCATGCCGAATGGTTTAGCTTGTGCCCCTCGTTTATTCACTAAACTGCTTAAACCTGTTTTCTCAGTAATGGCGCGGAAGGGTCATATAATGTTTCCATACATAGATGATTCCTTTATTATAGCATCAACACAAATTGATTGTGTGAATGCAGTTTTGGATTTATGTGCATTACTTACTAAATTGGGGTTTTATGTACATCCACAAAAGTCAGTGTTTAAACCAACAAAACAACTCAAATGTTTAGGGTTTATTCTGGATACACAGTCTCTTACAGTGTCGATAACAGAACAAAAACTAATTAAGTTTATGAATACAGCGACCCAGCTTATTAAGTTACCAAAACCTAAAATTAGACAGGTCGCAGTCCTTATTGGGATAATGATATCGTATGCACCCGCTATTCTATACGGGAAGGCCCATATTAAATCTCTAGAAATAGATAAAAATTTAGCGTTAACACGAACTAAAGGGAATTTTGAGCGAAAGATGTTTATTTCGCAAGAAGGGCTACAGGATATTGCATGGTGGATGCAACACATAGCAAGTTCACCAAATCCAATCCGCATGGCGGAACCTAATACGGTAATTACTACTGATGCTTCGTTAGAAGGTTGGGGAGCTCATCGAGATGGGGTCACAACAGGAGGTAGATGGCTTGATGATGAAAAATCAGACCATATTAATGCGCTAGAATTGCGTGCTATTTATCTGGGCTTATGTAGTTTAGTAAAGATACATAATTCACAAGTTAGAATACTAACTGATAATACTACTGCCATGGCATATATTCGTAACATGGGTGGAACCAAATCAAAGCCTTGCAATCAGTTGTCTAAACTGATTTGGAACTGGGCACAGGCTCAACAAGTCTGGCTGACTGTAGCGCATATTCCAGGGTCACAAAATACACTTGCAGACCATAAAAGTAGAAGTTTCCATGACCATTTAGAATGGTCTCTCTCTACACCTTTGTTTAACTTCATTTGTGAAAAATGGGGTACACCTAAAGTTGACTTGTTTGCATCACGAAATAATAACAAATTACCTTGTTATGTTTCTTGGCATCCTGAACCGGAGGCTTGGAAAGTAGATGCATTTGCTATTATCTGGGAAAATAATTATTTTTATATTTTCCCACCGTTTAGCATTATCAGCCGAGTTGTCAGGAAAATCGGTTTGGAAAGGACACATGCTATACTGGTGGTGCCCGATTGGGACACGCAACCTTGGCTGCCAGCAGTTTCACAACTGGCAAAAGAACATATACGATTCCCAAGAAAACTCGGGAATCTGACACACCACGGACCGCTAGTGGTTCACGGCGACGTGTCAACGACGCCCCTATTGGCATTCCTTTTCTAAGGAACCAGCTGCAGCAATTTGGATTGGACAAAATTACTGAGAATAGGATAGTAGCTGATGCCTGGAGGCCAGGAACTGTCAAAATGTACACATCCTATTTAAAGAAATGGGGTGTACATTGTTTGTTAATGAAAGTTAAGCCAACAAATCCAACAATTTCACAAGTAGCTCGTTTTCTTCGTTCTCTAGAGGATGAGGGACTATCCTTTGGGTCGATCAATGCGGCAAGATGTGCGTTATCAATCATATTACCGAGAATTGATGGCGAAACAGTTGGAAAACATTATGTTCTTTGTTATCTACTTCGTTCAATTTATCAAAGGAATCCTCCAAAACCAAAGTATAGTCGGTTTTGGGATGTGTCTATAGTATTTAAGTTGTTTCAGGCTTGGCCTCACAACTCGTGGTTAGATATAAAACAATTAGGTTTTAAGGTCGCGGTCCTGTTATTATTAGTAACCGGACACAGAGGACAGACGATTGTTGCTTTGTCTTTAACTGGATTAGAAATAGACAAGAAACAAGCTACGTTTGATTTAGCACAATTGCTTAAATCGAACACGTTAGGTGACCCTTTATCTACGGTTCACTTAGACTGTTTTCCGAGTGATCGGAAATTATGTGTTGTGTCAGCCATACGGGCTTATATATCTAAGACAAAGGATTTACGTGCATCACAACAACTATTAGTGAGCTTTATAAAGCCACATAAGGCAATTTCACGAGACACCCTTGCCAGATGGACAATTACGGTGTTGAAATTGGCTGGAGTGGATACGAGCAAATACTCATCCCACTCAACTAGAGGTGCCATGGTCTCCAAGGCACGGTTGCTAGGTATTTCTGTGAAAAGAATACTAGCGCATGCAGGCTGGAAGACGGCTAAGTCGTTTGCAAAACATTACAACAAGCGACTAGAAAAGCCTACCGGCATTGCAAAGCGCCTGCTCGCCAACTAACAAGAATAGGTGAGAACAAAAACGTTGAATATTATATAAGAATGGATGATATTAAGGATAAAAATGAATTATGTAAAGGTCTCCCTAGCCTGAGGCTAGCCTGAGGCTGTATACCGAGGTAAAATAGTATAGTTATACGAATCTTACCTGGGTATAGATGATGGATAACTGTTGTTTTCCCGAGGTAGAAGCCTCGGGTAGACGTGGGCTAGGGCCCACCCACCACGCCCTGCCACGTCTATCCCGTTGGTGTACCGTTACGGGAAAATCATAGTATCCATTGTATTGAAAGATCATTTTTATCCTGAATAAGTAGGTTAAAATTGCTGGTACCTCACATGCTTCCTTCTCCCTAGCCCACGTCTACCCGAGGCTTCTACCTCGGGAAAACAACAGTTATCCATCATCTATACCCAGGTAAGATTTGTATAACTATACTATTTACACGTGTTAGTCATTAGCCTCCCCGTGGGTGGGTCGGTATAAACATGCTATTAACATGCAGCAGAATATGGATTATTATGGTAAGAAGTAGGCCACAAGGGGCCAGCGGCTACTGGATGTCGCGTCGGTCGAGCTCTCGTCATTCTTTGTTGTTTGTTTCTACTCGTTATGTGGTCGTTTTATAGGGCGGGCTTAATTATATACAGACACCCCCCGGTGCCCAGCTTACTTCTGGTTGCACGTGTGTGTGTATATGTTTTTTAGGGTGGGCCGCTGGCCCCTTGTGGCCTACTTCTTACCATAATAATCCATATTCTGCTGCATGTTAATAGCAGAATTTTATATTATGATGGTAATCAGGCCACAAGGGCCAGCCGCTTCTTTGTATTGCGACTGTATAACGAGTAGTTTGTTTTCCGTTTTCTATAAAAGACACCCGTAACACCTGACTGTTGCTTAGGGCTGTTTTTATCATTTTATTCGTGGCTCTCTAGCCTAACTCCTTCTTTTTGTTTGCTTGGATAGTTAAACATGATTTTAATCGACTAGTTGTCTAATTGTCAGTGTTCCCTGCCCAAATGTTCGGTATCAGGTTTGTGTTCGTGTGCGTTGCCGCACACACCGGTCTGTCGTAGAACCGCCGGAATGTGCCTTCCCCTGTCCAACCCGCTGCTGTCAGGATGGTTGCTATGGGCACCTGGCGTCTCACTGCGGCGCTTGTGGTGGCGTGCCTGCACGTGTAGGGTGTGAACAGCTTCATGTTTATACCCGCCTCCGTCATGGTGTTCCTCACATACCTGGAGAGTGTCTCCTGTGAGGCGGCCACGTGCGGGCTTCTGATTGTGGCAAACACTGCCGGTGCCGCCCCTGCTAGCGCTGGCCTGTTCATGTACTCTTTTAGGTGTCCGTATACACATAGTTCGTCCACCTCAAATGCCCTGAACACCAGCACTAGTGGGTTTCGTGCCGGGTCGTTAGACTTTAGCTTCGCTGAGTAGCGTAGCGTGCAACTCCCCGGCTCCCACGTGAAGTCATTGCGCCTCATCTGGCCCAAGGCTTGCAGGCGCTGTCCCGTTGCTAGCAGGAATAGGCATGCTGTTCGCTTGTTGAGTTTCTCAATATCTAGCGATCCCGTCGGCCCCCACCCCTGTAGGTGTGACAGCAATTGTCTCGGGTCCCACATGGACTCATACTTGGGGATGCTCGGTTTTAAGTTCCCGATGCCTTTGAGCATCCTGCTCACGAGCGGGTGTTCCCCGAACGGCTTCCCCCCTATGGTGACAAATGCGGACAGTAGCGATCGTACCGTGTTTATTGTGGTCCTTGCTGCACCTTCTGTGAACAGCTTTTCTAGGTACTCGATCCCCTCGGGTAGCGTGGGGCTTTTCGCATTGATCCCTGTTCTTCCACAATGCGCCACCCATCTCTTTAGTACCTGTGTGTACTGCTTCCTCGTGTTTTCTGCCCATGATGCTGTCATTATCTCTGCCGTCGCTCTGTTCATTCCCATCGCCCTGAACATGCCGCTCAGAGTTTCAGTGCAATGAGGTGCATTTTGTTCGCCAGTGGGAACACCTTGCTGGTCTTGTCTCCCCGGATCATTAGGGTGTGTTCGGTGACTGGTATCCTCATTGCGTCCTTGTATCCCGCCATTTGTCGTAATAGCGGGAACCACGGTTGTGTCGGCCAGTCCGGCGCTACCAACACTCCCGTCGTGTTCTCTCCCCTCAGTTTCTGCAGCACCCTCGACAGGCAACTGAAAGGCGGGAAGAAGAAACCGTTAACGTTATGCCATCTTAGTGCTAGGGCATCAGTCCCCACTGCCCTGTTATCGAACTCCCTCGAGATGAACAATTGCAATTGTCTATTTCCCTCGAGGCGAACATGTCAATGCTAGGTTTCCCCAGCACCCTGAATATTTCATGCGCTACTGTTCTGTTCAGCGACCATTCCCCTGCATCCGTAAATACCCTGGATGCCCAGTCGGCTTCTGTGTTATCCACCCCTGGGCAGAATCTAACTGTTAGCATTACTTCTCTGCTATTGGTGAGTTCCCAGATCGCCTCTGTTTCTAGTTGGCACGGTTTCGATCTTGCTGAACCCCCTTTCGTTATGCATGCCACCGTGGTTGTGTTGTCTGCGTATACTCTGACGTGTCTGTTGCTCAGCACGTCCCCCCTGTGTTCTAGCATGCGCCTCACTGCTCTTAATTCTAACACATTTATGTGTGTGGACTCGCTGACTAGCTCGTCCCACTGTTCCCCATAATGCACCTGGTGAGTCTGATCATAATAGCCCCACCCGTGTGAGGAGGCGTCCGTGTAGATACAGATATCTACCGGTCGCTGCATGTAGTCTTTATATGCCTCCCCTATTTTATCCTGCCAGTGTTGTAGGCACTCTCTCACCCTTCTGGTCAGCGTGCATCTGGCCCCGAAGTTCCCTTTTGAGTCCTTCAGGTTCCAGTTCAGTGCTCTGACTATTACCTTAGACCTGATCCTCGCCCACTTGTTGCCCGGATCTGTCGCCACCAGTTTCCCGGTTAGGGTTGCTAGATCCCTAATTTTTAGATCACTCTTCCCCATTATCTGTCTGGTAAACTGTCTGATCTCTTCACACTTCTTGGGAGGCACATCCACTCTAATCCTTACCGTGTCTATTCTGAACCCTAAAAACTGTATTTCCCGTGTGGGCACTAACACTGATTTCTCCTTGTTAATCGTGAACCCTAGCCTTGTTAATAGCTCTAGCGTTGTCAGCACTGCTTCCCTCACCTCTGCCTGTGTCTTTCCTATTATGATTGTGTCATCTATGTAGAAGCACAGTAATATGTTGTTGTTAGATCTCAGGTAGCTCATGACCGCCTTCATTATTTTAGTGAAAATTCTCGGTCCGGAGCTTAGCCCGTTTGGTAGTACTTTGAACCTATACCTTTCCTCCTCATGCAAGAATTGTAGTAGGTCACGGTCACTTTCCCTGATCTCTAGGCTGTGGTATGCTTGCGAGATATCGATGCTCGCGAGCCACGCCCCTCTATGTACCAACTGCATTACAGTGCTGAGTTGCTCCATTTTGAAGTGTCTGTACACTATCGTCTCATTTAGTTTTGACAGGTTTAGTATGGGCCTAAAGTCCCCATCCTTTTTTGGTCTCAAGAAAAGATGTGACACGAAGGTCCTCCCCCCTTCCGTCGCTCTCTCAATGACCCCTTGTCTCAGCATTTCTTCTACCTTCTCAGATAACACACTCTCGCCTCATTTATCCCTGGATATGGGCACCCTGACTTGCAGTGGTATCTTTGTTAGTTCAAGTTTTACTCCTCTCACCATCTGCTTTACCCACTCGTTGTCTGTGATTGGGCCCCATTCCTCTGCTCTGGCCGTTACGCCCCCCGCTTCATACGGCTTCGCATCTGTACTTACATTTGTTATTGTCGCCCGCTGCGGCCTCGGAAGATGGTGGTCGGTCTGCCACGCCCCCCTCTCTGCGGCCGGGTCTGGTTTCCGCCGTTTTGGCGGTGGGGGAAGCTCCTCCCCTCGTCTTGTCGGCGCGGGGGGGCTTGATTTAGGCGGTTCCTCCCCTGACCGCCCCGGAAGTTTCCCTGCCTCCGGTCGTGGCTTCGATGGGTGTTTGGCCTGTTGGACTGTCCCCTCATGATCGAATTGGCCGTCTTCCTGCTGGTTTCCAGTGTGGTCACTTGCGTCACCAGGTCCTCCCCGAGCAGATACTTAAATCCCTGTTTACCGTCCTTCTTTGCTAACGGTTTCAGCTGGTTCTGTAGGGTCGGCCTTATGTTATCCCTTCGCATCCCGAGCAGGGCACTTCCTGTCTTGGACAGTATTTTTAGCGTGGTGACTAGGGAAGCCACTAGTTCCTTCGTTTCCATTGGGCTTCCCTTCTCTATGGCGTCCAACGCATTCGCTATGGGCCTGGCGGCGAATTGTATGCCCCACTGTGCCGTTGCGAGTGCTGCATCGTTCTCTTTCACTCTAGCCGGGTTGAGACGCGTCTTTTGCAGCCCTGTCACATTGCTTGGACGCGGTAGCGTGGCGTATACGTCCGCTGTCTCTGTTCTCGTCATAGGTAGTGACCAGAGCGTGTTCAGGAGCTTCGCGGTGTTATCTGCTAGTCCTGCTCCCTCCGCGTCCAGCGGCAGCTTCTCCGCCGGTATAAATTGTTCCAGGTATGAGCCTGCTGCTGCCGTAACTCCGTTCTCGTCTGCCACCCCATTGTTGTTATGGTTGGCCGCTGACCCCACCGTTGGGGTCACCGGTCTAGGCGTCGGTGCTCTAACTAGGTTAAGCGGTGTCACGGTGCTCGCCCTGACCTCCCTGGGTGCCGCCGGTGGCGGCATCACTGAGTAGGCCGGTGGAGCGTCTGCTGTGGCTCCTCCGTTGCGCCTCGGCGGGGTGAAGGCTGAGGCCTGGGGCCTCCTCACCTCCGGCGCACAGCCTCGTAACCGTGACGGTCCTGTGGCCAGGGGCGGTGGGGAGGGCCTTGGTGAAGGTGTCCCCTGTGCCCAATTAATTGAGTAGCCCGCCCTGCGCTCCCGTATCTCAGCTTTCAGCTCCGCCCTCCTTGCGTCGAGTCTCTCCAGCTCCGCAACGGGGGTCGGTACATAGTCTGGCCCCCTCCATTGGTCCCCACACGCGGGGTCGGGGGGTGGGCTGAATGTGTTGGTAAGGTCCGCTACTACCATCCGTAGTCCACTGTGGAGTCCCCCCAGTGGCGGTGGTGTATAGGTCGGTGAGGTGGCGGCTAGTACAAGCCGTCTACCCGGTCCGTCCGAGGTTGTCACTGCGTTCGGTGAAGGGGCGCCCTTTCCGAGTAGGGCTCACTCTCCCTCTCATCCTGTGTGGGCGTCTCAGCTCCTGCCGAGTCCCTTACCTCCATGTCGGCTTCTGAACTTTCGTCCGATTCGTGCGGTAAAGGTACGTAAACCGCCTCCGGGTGAGGGCTACTTCTCTGCCTCTCCGCCACCTCAATAAAGTCCGCGAGTAGGCTGGGGGATCTGCCCGGCCTATCCTCGATGGTCAGGCGCCCGGTCGGCAAATCTGGTGACGGTGTCCTAGACATGTAGTGCGCCATTGCTATCCTGGGAGTGAATGGCTATCTGGACACAGTGAGTCCTGGCCGTGGTTACAACCCATAAATCACCATAAGGTGTCGGCCTGTGTCTTGCCGTTAGCCAATCGCTAATTGCTCTGAGCGCTGGCCTTCAGTTATGTCCTCACACCCGTCACCCGGTGAGCGCCTCCACCTGTTGGCCCTGTGTCCCTTAGGTGACCCTACCTCCCTCCCCCCTCCCTGGAGGGGGGGGTGGCGGGACGGTTGCGCGCCGCCCGGTTGGGGCGCGCCCCAGTGTTCAGAGTGCGGGGGCCTCCCCTAACCTCTCTTCCGCCCCCAACCACCGACTGATGGCCCTGTCCGACACGGGGGAGGGGGGGGGTAACCTGGATCCTAGGATCCCAGGCTGGTGTACCGACCCACCAGTGGTCCGCCTCGGAGGCGAGGAACGAGTGGAGCAAGCTCGCACAGGTGCTAGCACCGTGGTTCCGTAAGCCCTTAGGCGGGCGCGCGCAGCCTGGCGCTGCGTGTCAGCAAAGGTCTCCTCCTAAAGCTCTCCTCGCCCGCTGCGCACATAAGTGCCGTCGATCGGGCGACCGTGATAACGGTTCCGGAGTGCCTCCGGGCCCCTTAGGGCTACTTACCTTGCCCGGTCGGCTCCTGTGTAGTCCTCCGACCGCTTCCCGCCCATGCAGCCCTGGCACCTCCCTAGGGCGTGGCCGGGCGGAGCGGCCTCTAGACGTCCAGCTCTCGCGATAGCTAATCCAAAAGTGACGAGAGCTCGACCGACGCGACATCCAGTAGCGGCTGGCCCTTGTGGCCTGATTACCATCATAATACAACACAGTACATGTAGAGGGCCTGTCACACTACGATGTATAGCCTTAGCGTATGCCGACGTATGTGATTTTTCGACCAACACATTGTCATATGTTGGGCATACATCGGGTATGTCTTGCATATGTTGTTATACGGCGTCTTACGTCGTCATGCATCAAGGCTCCGAAAAAATGATGTGCATGAAAAAAAATTTCCAACGTGTGGCTTGTATGTTGAACGTACGCTGCGTGTACATTCAGGATACGGTGGCGTACTTTGGGAGTACGTTAGGGATACATTGGTATACGTTGCTGCATGTTAGGCATACGTTCAGCCGGTGGGAACGTGCAGTCCGCGTACTGCCAACAGATGCATTGCGTACTCCTAACATACTTCGAACATATGCCTGCTGTATCTCCAGCGTATTTAACGTATACGCCATACTTCTAGCGATGGAGTAACATATGTAACATTGGTCAGCGTTCCGTGAGCGTATGCAAGCATTTTGCGAACGTTTTGTGAGGCACATGAATGCTCTCCTATGCTAGCAATACGTCAGAGATATGTTCTGCATACATTACATACGTTATGTATACGCCCATTTTTATCCCCCGCCGCTGAAAAGTTTGACGAATGCCATTTAAACGATATCAACTCGTGTGTACAGAGATCATGTGAAATAAATATGTTTGTATTATTATTAGTTATTATAATATTAATAATCATATTGTTAACAATTTCTTGTCCTGATACGACATTGGATGTTGCTCAGACGTAAAACCACAACAACAAAACAAACCTACATCACAATGAACTTCACAGATTAACCCATAAAAAAGAGAAGAAAATGTAACAATTACATTTTTAATGAATCTCTGAAAGTTTGACGTGACCCGTCTAGTGTTAACTGTTATCATAATATCTTTCCAATTTTTTTGTTTTTTGTTGTTGTAAATGATCATGTTATTCAGTGAATAAAGCTATTTTTTCAACGCTGAGGCACTGGTCTTCCAAGCTATATTACATTACATTCATTCACGTTTATAATACCGCCCCCCCCCCCTAAGGGGGAGGCTAAGGACTAACACGTGTATACATATATACATAAAAAATACTCATACTCATAGAGGTAAAAAATGAAATTACCAAAATGCAGCAAACAGAAACGGAAATAGCCCTGTATGGGAGCCGCCATTTGATTACTTATGTTGAATCTCATAGAGCGCGACCAAAATCTAGGAAACGGAAATAGATCGTCAAACGTCGCTACACAGCAAAGGGGTTTGACGACAGCCGTTGGTTAATAATATAGTCGAGAACAAAACAAATGCCCACTGCCATTGAATTTACCGATACGCACCATGCAAAACTTCAATTTTATTCAAAATTAATAGAAATGCAGAACAATTTGTCATAAACATCGATGCACAAACGCTATATTAATAGGCTATTCCGCGGAAATGATGACCGTATTCGATTATCACGACTGCGACTTGGTCTCACGAGTTGCTAGAATTTCAAATCGAACACCACGAGTGGAGTAAAAATAAATACACGCGCAATCATAAAATACTTTAAATCCTATTTTGCTGTAGTTATATCGGTTGTTTAATCGAATACGGCCACCAAGGTGAGTCGGTCCTAAGCATTGGTTATTCATATTACCGACCCACCAAGCGGGGAGGCTAATGACTAACACGTGTATGCCTATAAACAATACTCATACTCATAGATGTGGACAATGAAATAACCAAAATCCACCAAACGGAAACGGAAATAGCCTCATATGAGCGCCGCCATTTGTATATATTCATGTTGAATAATCAAAATCCAGCAAACGGAAACGGAAAATGCTTGTAGAGGTTGTCAAGGTATTAAGCCCTTAGGCCCATATTTACGGTATTCGGGGTCAGCGATTGGTTAATAATATACTTCTGTTGAATCGCATAATAATAAATAAATAATTCTCTGAACATTTATATGTATGTCAATAGACTAGTTTGTAATTCCAAACTTCCATGTTTATGCCATTATGTATTTCTATTAATTTAGAATGAAATCGAGGTTTTGTACTGCGCATACGTCTTTGTTTTGCTGTCGACGCCGTTTTGATATATTTCTATGGTTTTCAACGCCCAGTCGATAGACAGTTTCGTATTTCCTACTAATGTGGGTGGGCTTGTGGGGTCGGTCCTAAGCATTGCTTATTCATATTAGAGTCTAAAATCAACAAGAGTTGATATGAAGACAAAAAAGAAGAAAAGAGAAGAATAGTGCCGTTATCCGAGAGTATTGAGGTATTTTTATATTGTCAGTGTCATGGTTGGGGTAACATTTTACTAGTATAACTTAATTTTTTTACAAGATGGGATGGCCGAATGAGTTAGAGCGTCCGCTTCCTGTGTTGGTAGATCGTGGGGTCGAACCCTGGTCGAGTCAAACTGATGACTTAAAAATTTATACTTGTTGCTTCCTAGCCAGGCGCTCGGCATTATTAGGGTAGGGCAAGGACTGGTTAGCTCAGTGTCAGGATAATGTGACTGAGTGGGATATCAGGTCATGGTGCTGGTGGCCTGGTCTTCCAGTGGGTTAGCACTATAAAGGTGCCCTGAGTGCACACTCACAAGTCGGTACCCATCCTGATATGACCTTAGATGTTGCTAGGACGTAAAACAACAACAAACAAACATAATGTTTTGTCACAGCCTTCCCTAACCATGGTCACGTGTGCTTAGGTCATTAATTGTTAGGAGACACCTAGAAATAACGTTGCTTTTGTATACTAAACAGTTTGTGTCTAGGTGGTGTGGTTTTAGAGATATTTAACTTTTTCTGTATGAAGATTGCTCACGGCCATTGACAATGCATTGAGTTTGCCGGTACACGCAGTGCAAAACATCTATTTTATTCAAAATTAATAGAAATGCAGAACCCTAACCTTATAAATTTAATATAATCTATTCGTTGAATATGTTTTCTATTAGATACAGGGATGAAAGATCTCTGCGATTTCGCGGATTTCCGGGATTTTTCAATCCCGCAGCACGATTAATATATATGCTCTACTGTTTTACACTGCAGCACCATCAGCGTATACTAATATGTAGTGCAGACGCCGCAGCATTATCAGCGTATACTATTAATACATGCTTGAAACGGCGCAGCACTATCAGCGTATACCAATTTATATGACACCCAACTTCTGGTAATTTTCCACGATTCCCCGAAAATGCTAGACCTATGGGAGAATATCAGCATTTCCGCTTTTTTTTCCCGGAGATCACTTTCATCCCTGTAGATAAAAGATTCACCCGTTACTTGTAGTACACGGGTGAAGACCAGCCTTATATAAATATGGGCGAAAATAGCGTTAGTATGGAACAAGAAGTAGAATGCCTGGCACCAGTGTCAAATGGTTACTTATATCAGAACAGAGTTGGTGAAATGGGAGAGAATGCAAAAAGACAAGATGGCAGCCAGAGAACGGCGCCGATTTCACTTTTAAATTGCATTAAAGTATATGTTTTATTATATTTTCCAACTCAAAAGTAGCGGGTAAACATGAAGACATATACAAAGAATAAACGTTGCTTCTTAGATTGTGAAATTAGGCTCTCATAAAGACTCATTTCATTAGCCCGGCTTTTCGACCGTTTTTTATATAAGGCTGGTTTTCACCCCTGTACTGGAAGTACGGGGTGAATCTTTTATCTAGTTTTCTGTATGTGTTCCAGGCGGTTTGTGTCTAGGTGGTGTGGTTTTAGAGATATTTCACTTTTTCTGTATGAAGATTGCTCATAGTCATTGAGTTTGCAGTGTGTCAGTGTGTCATCCTGCAGCCAAAAGGTGCGCGCACTGACCTAGATACCTATGCCGATGTCGTATGAAATAGGTCTATACTGTCATATGAAATAGGTCTATACTTGGCAATAACGTTAAGCTAAGATTCCATATATGCGGTATGCGAATGCCACACAAAATGGCAAAGCATATAAATACACAGTGGTGCTTCCATATGACCGACTGCAAATTTGAACGCAAATGCGGTAAGTGGATTGCTACATGGACCGATCAGTGCGAATGCGAATGCTGCTGCGTTTGCCATGGAACAAACAGGAACTTTGACTTTCCTTCACAAATTTGTAGAAAGAAAGACCGAAAATCGCATCGATATCTATGCCGCATACCGTGTATATGGAATATTAGCTACAATGGGAGTGATAATAAAGCAACTTGCACCTGAACATGAGTTGCAACAAATGATCCAGCAGCCAACCAGGGTAACTAAAACCACTAACAAAACAATAGACCTGGCACTTACCAATATCAAACATTGTACAAAGGCTGGAGTCCTTAACTATAACATAAGCGACCACAAACCAATATTTATAATAAAGAAAAAAATAAGAAATGACAAAAGAATCACCACCCACTGGGGATGCTCTTATAGGAACTGCAATTTTAATGAATTGGCTGGCACACTCAAAGAAATAAACAGTGCCAAATATCTGGATATGAGACACCCCAACCTATGTTGGGATATGCTAAGCGCAACAATCACTATTGCAGCTGACAGGCACTGTCCCCTAACCGAGATCACCACCAGAATCACCATGGGAGGTTACCTTAATGATGAACTACTAGAGCTTCAAAAGGATAGAGATTACTTTATCCAAAAGTTTGAGAAAACAAAAGATCCAGGGGATGAATTCATAGCTAAATGTATGGTCAGAACGGGTAGGAGTAAGGAAAGCCAAAGCAAGGTATTATCAAGTCCAGATAGACAAATATAAACAGAATGCCAGAAAATGTTGGGATGAAATAAACCAAATCGAACCTAAAAACGAGACAAGAATCAGTGGCCTTGCAAGTGAAGAGACTGGTATTAAAATCCCAGATGAATTATTGGCAGAGGAAATCAATAACTATTTCATAGATATAGGTGAGAAACTAGCCAATAAATTCAAACAGAAGGATGATCAACACAAAACCTTCCATGTCAAACTAAATAAAGAAAAGTATGACCTTCTGGAAACCACCCAGGATGAAATCCTTGATAGAACTAAGAAAATATCTATCTACAAATCATCAGGAATGAAGGACATCAGTACCACTTTGATAAAAAGTGCGATCACAACACTGAGTGCAGAATTTACACATTTATATAACCTAATAATCAGTACAGGCATCTTCCCTGATGACTGGAAAGTGGCCACAGTGACGCCCATACCTAAAGTCAACATCACGCAAACCTGTAGTGAACTACGCCCAATATCGATCTTCCCACTGCCTGGCAAGATCATAGAACAAATAATACATGACCAAATTAAGACATTCCTTGAGTCCTCTAACTATTTGACCTACCAGCAAAATGGCTTCAGGAAAAATAGGTCCACCACCGGGGCACTGGCGTCTTTACTGGATGAACTTTTGTCAAACATAGACAAGGGTGATCTTACTATGGCAGTCTTCCTTGATTTCAAGAAGGCATTTGATACGATCGACCACAAAATCCTCATGCATAAAATAGAACGAGCTGGGCTAGGCAATAGAGCACATAGCTTCCTCAAAAATTACCTCAGCAATAGGAAACAATACACAAAACTAAGTGACACCAACTCGACCACTCGAGAAATAAAAACAAGAGTTCCACAGGGCTCCACTCTGGGACCCCTACTGTTTCTAATATTTATAAATGACCTACCTCTAGTTTCCAACAAAGCATCTTTCACATTATTTGCCGATGATGCAGCACTAACAATACATAACAATGACCTTGCCATAGCCGCAATGGCGCTGGATGGAGTGAACACATGGTGCCATGAGAATAAACTAACACTAAATGGCACTAAAACTGAGTACATAATCTATGGAACCAAAGCCAGGAAGGTGAGGGCCCGGCCAATCCAACTGCAGATGGATGGCTTAGTGCTCCGTGAAGTGAACACCTATAAGTACCTAGGCACAACTCTCGATGTGACTCTAAGCTGTACCCAACAGCTGGCAAGACTTAACCAAACACTGGCACTAAAAATGAACACATTCAGAAAAATAAGGACATATGTAAGTGAGAATACTGCGCTGCAGCTGTACAAGTCAACAATATTACCAATTATAGACTACAATGATATCATCTATGGATTACTAACGAAGCAGCAAGAGACCAAATTACAAAGAACGCAAAACAGAGCCCTCAGAACAGTATTCCAAGGCAAGATACTAAGTGTGGTTGAAGTGCATAGCAGAGCAGTGCTGGACACTCTGGATGTACGTAGGAACCTACACCTAATGACGTTGATGTATAAACGTGCAAGTGATGACAAATACATAGATCGCACAACCAGGGTAACGAGAAGGGGGACATCGACCCTGCTCTGGGTGCCCAACCCTAATACAAATAAGTTAATCAGAGCTCCGATTAACAAAGGAAGTGTCATGTGGAATGAGCTCCCAACCAAAACCAGAGAAGCGGGTTCGATCCTTGCCTTTAAAAATGCATACAGAGCTCACCTGGTTATTCAGGCCCAAAACCTGGCACTGCAAATATATAATACGACCTGCTGAACGACCCATTGACTTCGCCCTCTCTCATGCCTGCTCTCTCCCTGCGTGTCCGCCCCCCCTGCCCATGGACCCCTCCCCCCCCCCCATCCACATTTGACAAACAACTATTATAACTCAATGACTCGAGACCCACTACCCCTACTTTAGACCCATTACCACCACTGAATAACTACATCTTCAACCAGCAATGCACACAATATAAACCACTATACATGCACAACATGGCACTATTTAAAGACTAACCGTTATTAAAACCAAATCTAACTGATATATACAAACAGACACAGCATATGATTTAACCACTAGTGTACATTACTGCACACTCTATCTTGATGCATATACCTTGCACTATGTTGAGTACCTATGCTGTACGCTATGCAGCATAGGCTGCTCCCCCACTTTATTTTATGTTCAGAATGGGTTGTGCTGCACACAATGCAACACATTCCACTTCCACTATGTACATATGAAATGTGACCACTCCAACGGCTGGAAGACCAGTGCCCCGGCGCTGACAAAATATGTATTCAGATGAATAACAAATATTTACCAAAAAAAAAAAGAAGAAATGTGCTGACCTAAATAAATATAAATTGTGTCACCAAAGAGAACACAGAGGGCAACCCCAAATAAAAACATGCGTATCTATTTATAGAACACTCAACTAGAAATGCTTGTCGTTTCATGAAAGTTATTTGAGAATCTGTCATAGTTAGCACAAATATAATAAGGCTGGTCCCATTAGAAAGGGAAAGGAATTGTCTACCTATCCATCCCCAATCTTATTAGGTTTTGAATTTGAATTTGTCAGTAGATAGTGTGGTAGTCTGCACTGTCCTATCAGGCAAGGAGCCACATAGATCTATACGTAGGTGTGGGTAGGGTGGTGACATCAGGGTAAACCTCAACAACTAACCAATCAGTCCTTCGGAATACCGTATCCGAAGAGTATATATTGTCTCAAAATGCAACACCCAGATGTCGATACAAAATCATATCGTGACATATATAATGCTGGCACTCGATGGGGGTAGTGGCTCTTCTTACAAATTACATGTAGAGTGACCTGCTTTACCACCAGTCACTGACTGAGTCATTCAGACATTTATGTGGTTTTTCACAATACCAGTTGGCTGGGTGCCAATCCCCGACCTGCGGTTGATGGCCCAGATTGGTGCACACACAGAAACAGACGGGAAGGCCCCTGTGAAGGCTGGGAACAGTCCGAAGAGGAGGGTCTACTCTGTATGTACAGGTCTTTGGTGTAGGGCAATCAGGTCACTAGTCACAGGCAAACTCGAGTTTGATTCCCGGTCGAGTCAAACCAATGACTTATAAAATTGATACTTTTCGCTTCATAGTCTGCCACTCGGAATTAATAGGACAGGGCAAGGACTGGTTAGCTCAGTGACAGGATAATGTGACTGAGTGGAATATTGGGTCATGGTGCAGGCAGCCTGATTTCTCAGTGGGGCAGCACTATTAAGTCACCATGCTTTACTTTTTAAAGGTGCTTTAAAATTGGATGTATGTAGAACACAACAAGGCTAATTCTAGTAATTGGGATAAGCTGTAACCTATTTCAGTTTTGAACTTTGATTTCCCCCTATTTGGGACCAGCAGTGAAGAATATATTATATATTTAAAATGTGCCTACATCAAAAGGTGGAAAGAGGCGGAGATGGGATGGACAAGTCTTTATTGCTGTCTGGCTAGCAATTATATGCCTACCGGTTAAAGTTTGAAAGCTGGCCGAAGAATGACCAATATGGCGGCCCGCCGGCCGAACCCGCCGTTTTGGCGCCACTGCAGGGCAGTCCCGGGCTCGTAAGGAAGGTATTGATTGGACAATATAGAAAATAATCAATTATTATTAGAACGATAATAATAAGGAACTTTAACTCTGGCATTTATATACGCATAATATATTATACTCCTTATAAGTTAAGGTGTCAACTAGAGAGAAAAATTAAGGGGCTGCCATTATTTATATCCACATAATAAATGATATAGTACACATATACATACATACATACATACATACATACATACATACATACATACATACATACATACATACATACATACATACATACATATATACATATACACATACATACATACATACATACATACATACATACATACATACATACATACATACATACATACCGTTTATGTCCCAATAGACGCGCACTGCGCGAGTGCAGACACATGGATGCGCGTCTATTTAAAGTTAAAGAATTTCATGGATTTGTTTTTGTTGTGCCTCTGAAATAAAGTGGGAGTGTCTTATTTTATGTGCATTCAGTCTGATTATGATTGTAATTTTTTATTTGTTTTTGTCATGCCTCTGAAATAAAGTGGGATTGTCTTATTTTATGTGCATTCAGTCTGAATATGATCATAAATTTGTGCATGCTTTCAATCTTGAAATGGGGGGGGGGGTGCTTCTATTGGGTAGCGTGCTTCTATTGGGACATATACGGTACACATATATATGGTGCAGTACTGCAAGTGCAATGGTTGATAATAATGTACATCACCACGGTGTGTATATATTTACATACGCCTACATGGGCAGCCCATGGGAAGCGACACTTACATTTGACACAGATTCTATTTGCTGGAGGGCATGGCTGTCTGAAATAGTTATATATATACCCATAGCACTCTAGTTATCCATCTATCCATTTCTGTGTGTCTCTCTCTTGTATCTCTGTATTATATATGGGTCATTCACAGAGACGGTATAACCTATTTGGTTTCCAAATTATGTTGTTAATGATTTTTCCTCTTTTTGGGTGGTGGTAAGTCAAATAGTTATTGTTGACTCTGTGTATTAAGTATTGTAAATTACAACAAAAATATTGTACCAACTTACTTTCCCATGAAAAGAAGTTAATACAACAAAATAAATTTCACAACAAAAGTGAAATAATATAAAAACTAATAAAAAGATATCATGTCTTTGCTCTAATTGCAGCATAATGGCGATACACCCGTTGCCTGTGTCAAAGATTGAGCTGCACATAAAGTGCAACAACCTACTGAACAAGGATGTAGCGTCCAAGTCCGATCCCTGTGCCGTCCTTTTCCTGCAGGATCGTGAGAAGTGGTATGAGGTATGTCACGGCCAGCGAACAAAAAGAAAAGCTTGTTTTATTTAACGACGCCTCTAGAGCAAATCGATTTTCATATCGGCTATTGGACTGGACGTCAAAGATATGGTCATTCTGGCATATTTCTTTGGAGGAGACCCACTGCCGCCACATAGGCTACTCTTTCCTACAAGCAGCAAGGGGTCTTTTATATGCACTTTCCCACAGACAGGACAGCACATACCACAGCCTTTGATGAACCAGTTGTGGACCATTGGTTGGGATCGAAAATAGCCCAATCTGCAAATGGGTCCACTGAGAAGGATCAATCGGATGACCGACCACTTCACATGTGGACACGCTACTGCGTGAGCTACGTCCCCCTCCCATTGGTCAGCGAAAGGGCCCATATGTGACTTTGAAAGGTCTCCAAGGGCCTTGAATTTTTTTGGACGTAATTCAGGGCGTTGAACTCCATTTGACCTAATTCAAAGACTTGAATTTCATTTGACTTAAATCAGAGACTTCAAAGTCATGAATTTTTGCGACACGGCCTTGAAAATATTTAAATTAATTTAGGTCAATAACAATTACAGGGTCCGTATGGGTCCTGGAAAGTCTTGAAACGTATCGAACTTTATTTGCCCCATTTCATGGCCTTGAAAACCCTTGAATTTAACCCATTTTTGGTAATTAGTCTTGAAAAGTCTTCAATTCCATTAAACTGTCATCACTGATCTAAATTAGTCCGAAATCGATATTTGCCGTTGTTTTTTCCTTAAACCCAAATCAAAATAGTCTTGAATTCCTATAAAAAAACAGCATTGAAATAGCTTTGAATTCCATCTTCACATGTATACTGACCCTGCAATTATTAAGCTTTATTTGTGTCTATTTAGATCTGATAAATGTAGTTAGTTAAAAAGGAGCTGCAAGAGTCGACTGTCGAGCCAAATTGTATGTAATTATTTATTCAATTCTGTTATATGTGATCAGCATGGCCGGACGGAAAACATCAAGAACAATCTGAACCCCAAGTTCGCGAAGAGTTTTGAATTGGATTACTATTTCGAGACGGTACAGAATCTGCGCATTCTGGTCTACGACATTGACAACAAATCCGAGAAGCTGAGTGATGACGATTTCCTGGGGTCGATTGAATGCACTCTGGGACAGGTGAGCTATGTTTTACTAGCTGAGCAAAGTTCATTTGTGCACTGGCTGTGGTTGCCCGATCGGTAACACTGAGGCTTCCTTGCGCGGAAGGTCAGGACACAACCTTTTTCTTTGTTTAAAGCTGCATAGTCCGATGAAATATCAAATTTTCAAAACCAAGCCAATTATCTAGATTTGATTTTACATATCTAACTTAGATACGGATGCACTTATTAAGCATTTGTTTCTGCGTAGAAGGCAATACTGAGTCAATTTAACAGAACCTGTTACTGCCGAAGTCTATGGTGTCAGAGTTTTGGCAAGCTTGCCAAAACTAATTTTCCATGTTTGCACTCAAAATATCTCAAAAGTTTACCATTTAAAATAAAAGTAACTTCGAAGTAATGTAAAGTAGATACTGGTGATCGATCTAATATATTTATCTCATAAAAAATACCGAGATTCAAAACCATCGGACTATGCAACTTTAACTGTACTCAATCAAATCTTCTCGGAATTTGTGTGCGCTAAAATGATGCTATGGATGCGTGTTAAAATGATGTTTTGGATGGATGTTGCATGGTTAGCTTTAACAGCTTCCTCAATTTATATTAGATCAAAATCAAAATGTGAAGAAAAGAATGTCATCTCGGACATATGCACAACATAATCACCTTCATATAAACATGGATTCTACTATTATTTGGAATGTTTTCTGCTATTATTCGGAATGTTTTCACTTTTGGTTTCCATGTCACAAAAGTGGTACACAATTCCTGAGAACGACCCATGTATGCATGGTTTTGCAGATCGTGTCGGGCAGTCCATACACACAACCGTTAGCCATCAAGAAGGGACACCAGGCCGGCAAGGGCACCATTACAGTAAGTGGCATTGTATTGTTTAAAAAGAAATAAATAAAACAACAACAAAAAAACATGACACACATGTATGTGTATGTATATTTGATTATTTATATGTGTATATATATGTACCATACATATAATGTGTGCATTAGATTGAGATTAGCTATGCTTAATATTATGAAAATGCCGTAATTATAGATTGATGGGTAGCGGTTTTCAGGGAGATATTAATTTAGATATTTCGTCTGGCTTAACCTTTGTATAGTATGTGCATCGGTATTTCTTAGTTGTAAACTTCAGAGTTGTAAACCACTGCCTTGTGGTACAGGTTATTGACAGACCCGAAGGCTAAGGGAGCAAACCCTAAACAGAAAACCATGTCACTGTGGCAGCATTAAGGGCAGTTGATGTATGGAACTCCCAACATCTCCCGACCATCCACTGCAGGGACAAATAGTTTTGCGCCTGTCTGGACATGTTCTTACCGGTGTGAAACCTCTATTTGCTCCCCGAGAGAGTGCCGCTGGTAACTTGCAAAAGCCAGCAGCACTCCAACACTTTTGCAGGCAGCTTTCATGAAATGTACAACCGGAGAGCGGCAGTCAAGTAATGAAAGCAGTCTTTGTCGCATCGCGACCGACAGCATGATGATGATGATATATGTAAATTTATATGCATATTTGAATGCATACATATATTGAAATAATCCCCGATGCTTGAGTTATCAAACAATAAGCCTTGACTAAGTAATAATAAATAAACTTGTGTGGGTTTTTTGTTCAGTTTCTTTTTTTTTTTTTACTCAATTCATGTTTGGCTGCAGGGTCCGTATGGGGGCTGGAAAGTCTTGTAAAGCTTTGAACTTCATTTGCCCCATTTCAAGGCCTTGAAAAGCTTTGAATTTAACCCTATTTTAGGTAATTAGTCTTGAAAAGCTTTGTATTCCATTAAACTGTCCCCACTGATCTAAATTAGTCTGAAATCCAAATGAAAATAATCTTGACTTCCTATCAAAAGCAGCCTTGTAAAGCCTTTAACTAGCATTAAATTGAATATCTTCACATGTGTACGAACCCTGAATATTGCTATTTCACACATATTTGAATTAATCTCCCGAGTTATCGAGAACCCTGCTAGTACCACACGTTATCACCGGATATACTTCTATAGTGAATGGCAAAAGAATGTTGTGCATGTACAATTTAGAACACAAGACGGAACTACATAGTATGGGTAATTTTATTAGTGTAAGTTCAAGGACAGTTCAAGTTCCATTGTCATGTAAGGCTTCAGGTATAGGGTTAGATTTTTTCTGGATGACCCGGCACTCAACCCCTGCGAGTCAACTGGTAATAGTAGGGTCGGGTGGGGCGATGAGAAAAGGCGGTTGGTGTCGTCGGTCGGGTGTCTGGGTCGCGAGTGCCGATGGTGCGTCGGGATGGTCAGAAGTGACGTCAGGGGTCAGTCACTGGGTACAGGCGGTGGCGCATGCGCCGGTGTTGCCACATGCAGGAAGTTGGGCTGGCCTATTAATAAAAGGGGGGTGGGGTGTGGAGGGGGGTGTGGGTTCAAGGGGGGGAGCCCTATCTGTCCTGTCTCGGTCCCGAATTACCCACGTTGTCGAAGCAATATGACCAATGCAATAGAAAAGTCATGACTGCCCATACTTGTACATGTCGTAATAGTCCACGTAGGTGGGCAGTGTAATTTCAAATGGACCTTACGTTTGGCGTTAACCCATTTGAAATCACTCCACCTACCCTTGATCCACCTGAACTATTACATATGATTTACGCATATGTCAAATTATGTCTTTCGCCTGTAATATTGTTTGATATATCTTCACAACATTTCCATCTCTAGATCTCGGCAACTGAGATGGAGGGTGTGAATGAGGTGTTGACAATGACGTTCAGTGCAAAGAAGTTGGACAACAAGGTAAGAACTTTGCAGTATTCCTATATCAAGATTTGCATAATCTTGAAAAGGCCTTGAATTTGAAGATGGATCTTGAAAAGGCCTTGAATTTGAAAATACCCTGAAAGGGCTTTGAAAATTGACCAAATGCTGAAAAAAAACTAGATTTTTTATTTTTGGGGAGGAGAGAAAGCACCTTTTATTGACAACAGTGTTTTAAATGGCTAGGTGTGCTAATCTAGGACAATTGTTCAGAATATTAAAGATGCTTCTTTTGCTTCATGAAAATAGCATACAGAAACCTTGTGAAGGAATACCATGAAGAGTTAAGAGTATAGTCATTATGTCATATTTTTTCGGCCTTAAAAAAATTAATTTCTTACCTGAAAAAGCCCTAAAAAGGCCTCAAATTTGGTTGCTGAATAGCTGTATGAACGTTGCGAGTTTAAATCCCAGCCATGTCAAAGCAATGACTTATAAAATTGATACTTGTCGCTACCTAGCCTGGCACTCAGCATTACTGGTATAGGGAAAGGACTGGTTAGCTCAGTATCCGGATAACATGACGGAGTGGGAAATCAGGTTATGGTGTCAGTGGCCTGGTCTCCCAATGGGGCAGCACTATGAAGTTGTCATGAGGGCACACTGTTACAAATTGATGCCCTTCCTGATATGACCTTAAATGTTGCCAGAACATAAAACCACAACAGACAACAACCTATTCGAGGTGTGGGAAGACGCATTGTCTGACCACCACCTGTCAGAACTTCGCCGAGCTAAATCACTGCCACGCCACCTATCGGGTCTTTCACACATTTCAACCACCAAATCCCCATAGCTTTATTGTACAGCGCCTTCAAAGGGCTCTCTATTACATGAACATTATTATTATTATTATTTGTTATTGTAAGGTATACAAGTATATATTGTACGGTATAACAATATATATGCATATTATTAAGGCTCTGTCACACATCACCGGATTGGGGAAACAGAAAGAAACCGAACAAAGTCTGTTGATATCTGGCAAAGTCTGGCTGGTTGAACATGCACAAAACTTGTAACGGATTGCACCGGACTGACCTATACGGTTATTATCTGTTACCATACGTTCCTGTCCGTTACATATCCATTACATATCCGTTACCCGTCCATTACATAATCGATACATTTCAAGTCCGAATAACACCGGACTAGAATATTCTTTGTCCGGTTCCGTCGGTTGCTAAATCCGCCATAGTGTGACAGGCACTTTAAGCACATGGTGTCTTACTATTACCATCAGACGGGATGGCAGAATGAGTTTGGCGTCCGTATCCCATTTTTGTAGATCGTGGGATTCGAACACACAGATTCGAACCATGGTCGAGTAAAACCAATGACTTAAAATTTGATACTTGTCGCTTCCTAGCCAGGCACCCCGCATTATTAGGATATGGCATGGACTGATTGGCTCAGTGTTAGGATAATATGACTGAGTGGGATATCAGGTCATGGTGCTGGCGGCCTGGTCTCCCAGTGGGGCAGCACTATAAAGTCGCCATGAGTACTTTAGCTGCCCTGTCCACTGAGTGTCAGGTTGTAGGAGAGTCTGTATTAGACTAGACTTGCTGTAATATGATGCGATCCAATAACTATTGTGTGTGAACAAAGATTCTACTATGTATACAGGGATGAAAGATCTTCGCGATTTTGCAGATTTCCATGATTTTTTTTATTCACTGATTACATTTTTAAAAAAGCGAAGCAATCAGTATTCAACAGCAATTGGTTAGTCCGAATCCTTTCTTATATGACCTTAAACGTTGATAGAACACACCCCAAACAAGAAAGAGTTAGCATGTGCGATAATATGGTCACAACAAGGAGAGTTGAAACTTGACTTCCGGCATCTGCGATTCCCTGACAGTGCTAATCCTATAGGGAAATATCCGTGTTTTCACGGAAATTTGCCATTGGTTCTGTCGTAACCTGCTAGGTGGCGCTAGCCACAATCTCGGCCTAATTTCCACGTGTTTTATTTTTACTGCCACGGCTTGGTTCTGCTGGATCCCGTTAGGTGGTGCCAATGTCTGGGCCTGATTTCTACATTTTTTTCGCTGGAGACCACTTGCATCCCTGTGTATAGTAGAATCTTTGGTGTGTATTTGTATCCTCAAATGTTTGTGTTTTCTCCTACAGGACTTCCTGGGGAAGTCGGACCCGTACCTGGAATTCTCCCGCCAAGTACCTGACGGCTCCTGGCTGCTCGTGCACCGGACAGAGGTAGGACTGTGATTTCTTCTTTTTTTTTTTTTTTTGGTAAAGTGTTTATTCATCTGGATATGACATTTGTCAGCGCCGGAGCACTGGGCCCGTATGCATGGAGCAGTGTTAGTGGCTCTAACACAGGGTAGCTAACACCGGTTATTGGCGTCGTCGAGAACTATGTCAAGCCATATGCATGGGCGCTTAAAGGGTGAGTGTTAGCCAAACGTGAATTAATTTATTCATTATGGAAATTTCTCTGAGCCTGTTGCCGGGGAGCACCTGGTTGGGCCTAATATAATACCCACCGGGAACCAGCGCGCTTGTTACTGAGGCGGCGGCGGCGATGGACAGTATGGATATCGACATCCATGCGGCGGCGGCGATTTGTTTAATTTACATTCGTCGATTCGAAAATATTAATATCTCCGCCGATGTAGCGGCGGCGTGAATTTCGCTTCGTTTTTAGGGTTACTTTGCTTAAATTTCACTTATTGCGTATTTAATTCTGTTAAATATGATAGCATTGAATAGATTTGGGCTCCATCCTAACACTAACACCGCTGTAAACCTGCTATGAGCAGAGTTAGAATTTCCAAGTTTAAATGCGCAGTGTTAGGCCTAACACTGCTCCATGCATACCAACTTTTCGGCGCTAAACCAGAAATCCCACCCTAAACGCAGTTTGGCTCACTAACACCGCTCCATGCATACGGGCCCTGGTCTTCCATCCATCTTACAATTGGAAATTGACAGTCTATATAATGTAAGTTTGATCAGTGCTGTATTAGGTACAGCACCGATCCTGTAGAATTAAGGGAGTGACTCCTGATGTATAATGTACAGCACCACTCACTGTGGTTCATGCAAATGGAAATGTCAGTGCCGCAGCACTGGTCTTCTGGCCATTTTACAATTGAAAATTGACAGTCTATATAGTCTAAGTTTGATGTGTGGTGTATTAGTTAAAGCACGATCCTGTAGAATTAAGGGAGTGGCTCCTGCTGTGTAATCTACAGCACCAGTCACTGTAGTTCATGCAAAAATGGAGAGCAGCATTTGGTTATGAGAGGACCGCACGCGCTGGCCGAATCGGTAAGAGCACAGGCTTCCCATGTGGAAGGTCAGGAGTTTGAAACCTGGCCGAGTCAAACCATTGACTTACAAAATTGATATTTGTCGCTACCTAGCCTGGCGCTCGGTGTTACTAGTATAGGGCAAGGACTGGTTAGCTCAGTGTCAGGATAATGTGACTTAGTGGGATATCGGGTCATGGTGCTTGTGGCCTGGTCTCCCAGTGGGACACCACCATAAAGTCACTATGAGTGTGCACTGTCACAAGTCGGTACCCATCCTGATATGACCTTAGAAATTAGATGTTGTCAGAATGTAACACCACAACAAACAACAAAAACAATTATGAGACTCCCTCGTTTCTAGTTTATCTCCCTTAACCGGGTTGGTATGTTAAATCAAATTGTATTGACTTTATCCATACAAGTGGGGTGTCTTTTGTTGGGTGATCTTCCTGTTGGTATAACCAAGAATCTCATTTAGAGACATCGGGAGTTCAATTCTCGGTCGAGTCAAACCAGTGACTTATAAAATTGATACTTATCACTTCTTAGCCTGGCACTCATCATTAATAGAACAGGGCAATGACTGATTAGCGCCATGTCAGGATAATGTGGCTGAGTGGGATATCGGGTCATGGTGCTGGCGGCCTGATTTCCCAGTGGGACAGCACTACAAAGTCACTATCAGTGCGCACAGTTGCAAGTCGGTACCGGTCCTGATATGACTGTAGATGTTGCCAGGAGATAAAATTACCAACAACTAAGCTTTTATTTTTAGAGTAATGAAATGTCAATCTTTGCCCACCTCATAGCAATACATTATTTTTAAGCATAAATGTTTTTGTATTTACTTCTCCACGACTAAACCTACTTTAGTGGTCTGTATCGGAATGTCTACGGCTCCTTGTATTCCCAAATTGTCACCAGCCCATGTACTCAATGCCGCTAAACTTCAGTGATCAGACGATAACCGACATTTCCCATGTCATATTGGCCTTCTTGCATTTTGATGGCACTGCTTCACTCTCCACCCACATCATTCTCTTCGTCTTCGTGCATTTTGATGACACTGCTTCGCTTCACTCTCCACCCACATCATTGGTCTTCGTCTTCGTGCATTTTGATGACACTGCTTCGCTTCACTCTCCACCCACATCATTGGTCTTCGTCTTCGTGCATTTTGATGACACTGCTTCACTCTCCACCCACATCATTGGTCTTCGTCCCCATCTCTGTCCCTTCTACGCAGGTGGTGAAGAACAACCTCAACCCCACCTGGCGACCCTTCATCATCAAGGCTCAGAAGCTGTGTGGAGGAAACTATGAGAAGCCCATAAAGGTGGGTCATGTGTTTGGGTCATGTTTGGTTTGGGTCAGTGCTTTGAGGTCAATATGTTGGTGTAATGTGTTTGGGGTAATATATTTTGGCCATGTGTTTGGGGTAATATATTTTGGCCATGTGTTTGGGGTAATATATTTTAGTCATGTGTTTGGGTTAATAATTTATTTTAGTCATATGTTTAGGGTTATATTTGGGTCATGTGTTTGGACTAATATATATGGGTCATGTGTTTGGGGTCATATATTTGGGTCATGTGTTTGGGGTAATATATTTGGATCATGTGTTTGGGGTAATGTGTCTGGGGTAATATATTTGTTGTCATGTGTTTGGGGTAATATATTTGGGTTATGGGTTTGGGTCAGTGTGTTGGTGTAATGTGTAGGGTCATTACTTGGTTAAATATGTTTTGGTCATGCATTTGGGTCTATGTGTTTAGTTATGTTTGGATGGCAGTTTTAGGTGGGGGATTTGGGTTATAACAATTGTTACAGCTCATGATGTATCTATGCATTGCAAGTACAGCGATCGAAGCTTTCAGCATGTAGTTCAATGAATCATTCCAACTTCCAAGAGGGGGACACCGAATGAGTAGGACCCTCACCACCCACGCAGGATCCCCGGCTGAGTCAAACAAAAGACTTACAAAATTGATACTTATGGCTACCTGGATTGACACTCGAGATTACTGGGATATATATATATGAGCCTGTCTCAAAAGGTGCTAACTCTTCGTGTTTTTGTCCATAGTAACGATTGACACAAAACAGCACTGAAACTGTTACACTGAAAACACAAGGACATTTGCTTCAAATCAATATGTATTCTATTGGGATTATGAAACACCATGTAAAAAACAAATCAGTTTATCCTGAGCAAATGCATAAGTAGATAGTGTGTTGATCGTTACTATGGACAAAGTTTTGTCCCATATTGCTTAGCACCTTTTGAGACAGTCTCATATATAATATAGTGAAATTCTTTATCTCCGGGGTGAGGTTAATTGTCTGAAAGCATCTATTATGTGTCTTACGTGTAAACAATTTAAAGAATATTAAAATAAAGGTAATCTGACCAGACGGGGTGACTGAATGAGGTGAGCGCTGCCTCTCGTTCGGGTAGGTCATGGGAGTTTGAACCGTGGCCAAATCAAATCATTGACATGAAAATTTATACTTGGCGCTACCTAGCCTGGCGATCAGCATCACTAGGATAGGGCAAGGAGCAGTGGAATGAAGAATATCCGTAATTGAAATATCTCCGCTTAATCAACGAATGTAGAATTAAAAGCGTTTTTTTTAAAAAGTTGCTTTGAATTCTCTCAAAGCTGCTTAGTCCGACGTAAACATAAACTTTTCAAAACCAAAACAATCAAATATCTCAAAAGTTAGCCATTTAAAATAAAAGTTACTTCAAACTAAAGTAAGGGAGATTATAATGATCAACCTAATATGTTTATCTCAGAAAATGACAGAAACTCAAAACCGTCGGACTATGCAACTTTTAATTTATTTAAAAAAAGAAATATACCATGTACATTCCTACTTTAACTTAAGGGTACCCTGTTGGAATTCTATACCATGTGCAGGTGGCTGTCTACGACTATGACAGTGACGAAAGTGATCTCATTGGAGAATTCACCGTCACTATGCTTGACATCAAAACAGCTGCTGAACAGCAGGTAGCCTAGGGTGACTGGATACTTATTTTGAACCCCTCCTCTGCCTCACTGCGAGACCAGAGGTGAAACTCCTCTTTACTGCCTCCATTTGGGTCCAGTCCAGAAGTGTTTAATGTTTGTTTCTTATCCACTAAAGCTTGGAGAAGGTAATGTTGCTTAAAATAGTTTTTTTTTTTTATGTGAGCACTAACAAAAATGCCGAACTAGGCATTGGGAATTAAAGGGATTAATCCATTACAAACGCCACTTGATATCACTGCTTCCGTGATCAGGGATGAAAGATCTCTGCGTTTTCGCGGATTTCTGCCATGTTCTATATTCACCGATTAGCGTTCACAAAATGCGAATATATATATATGAGAGCAATTAGTTGGTCCGGATCAACCTAATATGGTTATCTCAGAAAATGACAAACAAATTGATGTAGCTTTAACAAAGTTTAATAGCTCAATTAAAGAGATTAAACCTGGCGAATCCGATGAAAATATAAAAATCAAAACACTTTGATCCTACTTATCGAACTTAGACAATGGTTTCCTCATTTAAACATGTATTGCCGCTTACTAAATCAATTTAATAGAACCCGATGCTGATGTCCAGCATTCCGGTGTGCACACCAAAATTAATTTGGCATGTTTTCACTTCAACTCTCCAAAGTCAACCCTATCAAATAAAACTTTGATCAAACTAAAGTAAGATAGATTATTATAACAAATCTTGTTTCTGACCGCCGAAACACCTCTGAAATACACTATTTGCATCCCTCTCGCGACTCAGTGGGATGCTGTGTGTCCCCACGATAACCTAACAAAAAATTGTCAGGTCTTTTTTCCTGCACCCAATCACATGCCTGTGTTTGGTAACTAGGGAAACACTTAGCATTGTATGACATTGTAGTGGCCGTCTCTGGAGAGAAGAATGTGGAGACACAGATGGCAGCACTAATGCAGTGTGACTGTGAGACGATAGGTGGCGCTGTGGATGGGGTGTTGAGGGGGGGGGGGGGTTACTACTTATAACCTGATGCTTTACCGGGTTGGCTCTCTACAAACACTTCTGGATTGGATGTTGGGCTTTCCCAGCTTGCGGTTCACATGTTGACCCCGGTGTAGCTGCAAGATGTGTTGTTAGTTCTAGCTTTGTTCAAACCACACTGCCATAACCCTCAGCATTGCGTGGATACAACATTTCTCAGTTCCCACCATTTCCCTCTCCTAGGTAATTGGTTTTTTTTAATAGTTAAATAAAGCCCATATATCTGTTCTTTTTCACCTCTTTCCTAAGGGTTTAAAATTGTATTTATTGTTTTATAAACATACATATATATATATACATATGTAATAATTCTTCCTTTTATGTTGACCAGACGGGGTGGCCGAATGAGTTAGAGCGTCTGTCTCCCGTGCTGGTAGATCGTGGGGTCGTGGGTTCGAGTCCCGGTCGAGTCAAACCAATGACTTTAAAATTGATACTTGTCGCTTCCTAGCCAGGCGCTCGGCATTATTAGGATAGGGCAAGGACTGGTGTGCTCAGTGTCAGGATAATGTGACTGAGTGGGATACCAGGTCATGGTGCTGGCGGCCTGGTTTCCCAGTGGGACAGCACTATAAAGTCGCCATGAGTGCGCACTGTCACAAGTCGGTACCCGTCCTGATATGACCTTAGATGTTGCTAGGACGTAAAACAACAACAAACAAACAAACAAAAATTCTTTTTATGTTATAAGATAGAAGACAAGTTATGGTATCACCGTGAAGACACGTAGTGAGATATGAGTTGGCGGTAAAATATCCCAACTCCTTTATTTATTTGTTAAAAACCAACAACTTCCAAGCGAGTGGAGTGTCAAACCCCACGCAGGGGGTGGAGCGGTGCATGCCGGGACCCCCCACCCCTGGTTATGGGGGAGTGGGGGGAGGAGAAGGGCAGGCACTACATAGCGTATTACATGCGATAACCGGTTTGTCACTATCCGTATATACATATATGTACATATTATATACATATTTTAGCTCGCGCTGTAGCCACCGGTCTATCACACCCCCAGGAGATGAAGCATTTCCGGTTCAAAGCATTAGCATAAATCCAAGGACAGCTACCACACGCTGTGTTGCTCAAGGCACATTTTTTGTTTGTTTTCCAGTCATTAAGAGTGAGTTTGAATTCCGGTCGAGTCAAATGAATGACTTACAAAATTTATACTTGTCACTACCTAGCCTGGCGCTTAGCATTACTAGGATAGGGCAAGGACTGGTTAGCTCAGTATCAGGATAATGTGACTGAGTGGGAAATCGGGTCATGGTGCCGGTGGCCTGCTCTCCCAGTGGGGTGGCACTATAAGGACGCCATGAGTGCGCACCATCACAAAAAGTCAGTACTCGTCCTGCTATGATCTTAGATGTTTTGTTTGTTGCCAGGGCGTAAAAAAACTCCAACGAACAAACAAGCAAACCTCATTCGCGTCAGCTCCACCCGCTTTGTTTCCGAACAAATGTTGCCCCATTTAAGACGGAGGAGTTGACCTAGAACCGGAGGGCTGCCCATGTGGTGGTGCTGGCGGTACAGACTCACCTTAATTCTGTTCCCGTAGGTGGATTGCTTTGACTATGACAGTGACGGTTCGCACGATTTCATTGGTTCTTTCACCACCACCGTTCTTGAAATGATGGAAGCTTCCCAAAAACAGGTAACCAACCAGAACAGCATATGGTGTGACCAGGCCAAAGGCTTTTCAGACGCCTTCTGTTATTGTTGTTCTGTGTTTATCTAGAAAGGGTTCCTGATCTTTATATTATTTGGTATGCCTTATTTTTTACTCGTATTATAATTTAAAAAATTTAAAATTTGTTAAGGAAGAAAAGTTCTAGTCTATTAAGTAGTTATGTATTGTTTAATGTCTGTATACAATGTATATATGTGTGTATCATGTATGCATGCATGGATCCATATATATGGATGGATGCATCCATGTATGTGTGTAGTTATTTGCTATATAAAAACAAGTATGTGAATATAAATAAAGGTTCAGACAATATCAATTTTAATATTTTTATTATTTATTTCGTATATTGTCCCGTTCCACTTTACACGACCACTGGCGACCATCTTGAATAGTTTCCGGTAATTTCACCGACCCACCCCAACCGCTCAGTACCCCCCTCCCCCATTCCCCTCCCACACACACACATATGTGCAATATATGTGGAATTCCTTTTACCTGGGATGCCGGAACAGTGAAATGTTGTATGCCACTTTTCGGATAGAAGCAGCTGAATTCTCTACCTGTAGATTAATGACAATATGCATGTACAGAACTGATTTGCTTGCTTTTAGGTTGCATGTTTAAATTATTTCGCGCTTTGAATACCTTTCCGCTTACTGTTGGTATTGTCTGCCTTCCAACCCTATTGATAAAAACCCTGTTAATAAAAACTGTATCCCTGTATTGAAGCTAAGATTTACTAAAATAAATAGTGCGTCCTGATATTACCTTAGATGTTGCAAGGAGGTAAATCTCCAACAACCAACTATCTAAAATAGTGGATTTGATTTAAAGTTGCATAGTCCGATGGTTTTGAGTTTCTGTCGTTTTCTGAGATAAAAAATTGTAGGTTGATTGTTATAATCTACCATACTTTAGTTTGAAGTAACTGCAATTTAAAATTACCAACTTCTGAGATATTTGAAGTGTAAACATGCAATATTAATTTTGGCTTGCTTGTCAACACTCTTGATTCCATAGGCTTTAACAGTAATAGGTTCAATTAAATTGATATAGTATGCCCTTCTATGTAGTAACACATCCCTAGTAATAGATAAAGGATTCACCCTGTACTCGCAGTACACGGGTGAATACCAGCCCTGTATAAAAGTAGTCGAAAAAGCGGGGAAATGAAATGAGAGCCTAATTTCACAATCTAAGAAGCAACAATTATTCTTTTTATATGTCTTCATATTTCCCCGCTACCTTTGAGTTGAAAAATATAAATTATTTAATAGAATTTAAAAGTGAAATCGACGGCGTTCTATCGCTGCCATATTGTCTTTTTGCATTCTCTCCCATTTCAACAAATCTGTGCCAATATAAGTAGCCCTTTGATATTGGAACCAGGCATTCTACTTCCTGTTCCATACTAAAGCTATTTTTGCCCGTATTTAGACTACATTGTTGTTCATCCGTGTACTACAAGTACAGGGTGAATCTTTTATCTACCCTAGGAGGTGCAACAGTATCTAACTTGGATATGTTCGTTTAAATCTAGATAATTGTTTTGCTTTCGAATGTTTGATGCTTTTCTCGGACTATGTAACTTTAAGTAGTCATGTATTTGTTTATTGTCTGTTTATTCTCTTGCCTGACTAGCCACCATACCCTGTGCACTAAATATAAACATACTACCGTATATGTCCCAATAGACGCGCACTGCGTGAGTGCAGACACATGGATACATGTCTATTCAAAGTTAAAGAATTTCATGGATTTGTTTTTGTTGTGCCTCTGAAATAAAGTGGGATTGTCTCATTTTATGTGCATTCAGTCTGAATATGATCGTAAATTTGTGCATGCTTTCAATCTTGAAATGGGGGGTGTGCTTCTATTGGGTAGCGTGCTTCTATTGGGACATACGGTGAGTGATAACTATTTGATTCAGTAATGAAATCGATAAATCAAATATATTCGTTAAAAGCCTGTTTTTCCCTCTATTTTAAAGTTGCATAGTCTGATGATTTTGAATTTCTGTAATTTTTCTGAGATAAATATAGTCAATTGATTGTATTCTACCTTACCATCGTTTGAGATAATGTATTTTAAACAGCTAAGTTTTGAGATATTTGAAGCGCAAAGATATAAAATTAATTTTGGCAAGCACACCATAGGCTTCTGCAGTAATAGGATCTATTAAATTTACTCAGTTTTCCCTTTTATATAGCAACAAATGCTTAATCAGTGCATCAATATCTAAGTTATATTATATGTAGAATCAAGTCTAAATCATTGTTTTGTTTTTGAAAATTGAACCGTCCTAATATGACCTTATATGTTGCTAGGACGTAAAACATCAGCAAACAAACAAACTTGAAAATTTAATGTTTCATCAGACTGCAACTTTAAACCGACGTAGTTTTCTATTGGATTGATTCTGTTCTGGTGTATGCAGACTTATATTTAATATGTAACTTGGTCAGTAGTATTAAAGTTTCCATTATTTCTGTGTACTGTGTCGAGCAAGTGACCTGCATTGATGCACTTCCTGTACTGGCCTGTAAGTTGTGCGTAACCTTTGTAGTACAGCATGACTCAGTTAGAACCTGATCGTTCAAGTCCATGTAATGCGATCGCTAAAAGAATAGAGGGAGTGCATGTGACATCATTACTTAGCAATCAGCGATCAGAAGGCTGCCATCTTGGCTTACGAGCACCCTCCCTAGCCATGTTGTAAATGCATGCAGATGCAGTAAAACAAAGTTGTCTTTGTGTAATGATGTCACAAGACAACTTCCGGTGACCATATTGGATTACATACAGAAGGCTTGCAACTGCCTACACTGTGCTTATTTACTGATTTGTTGGTTTATTTGTCACTGTTTTGAGCAGTTTGGCCTCAGAAGTTGTTGCTAAAGTGCTGTAAGTAAACACATTGGATGTAAACTTCCCAGAACCTCCCAGAACACAAGAAAACTCTGTTTTACTGCATCTGCATGCATTTACAACATGGCTAGGGAGGGTGCTCGTAATCCAAGATGGCAGCCCGCTGATTGCTAAGTACTGACGTCACGTGTACTCCCTCTATAGCATGAATGCCCGGAACTGTCACTTCTCTAGGGTCCGTACGGGGCCTAGAAAGTCTTGAAAAGTCTTCATTTTCCCAATTTCAAGGCCTTGAAAGCCTTGAATTTAACCTATTGAATTCCATTAAACTTAAGGCTTGAATTCCATTAAACTATCCCCATTGATCTAAATTAGTCTGAAATCGCCATTCGCAATTGTTCTTTTTCTTCCTGAAATCCAAATGAAAATAGTCTTGAATTCCTATCAAAAACAGCCTTGAAATAAGCTTGAATTCCATATCTTCATATGTGTACAAACCCTGCTTCTCTGTCCTTTATGTGAAATGACACTAGTGGATTGTGATTTTTTACACTATTTCGCTTTCAGACCTCTTGGGAGTGCATCAACCCAAAGAAAAAGGCGAAGAAGAAAAATTACACCAGTTCAGGGATAGTTCACTTAACATCCTGCAAGGTAATCTCCACTTAAAACTGCATAGTCCGATCATAACATCAAATACATTTTTACTACACATATCTAATTTTGATACTGGTGCATTTAAAGCTGCATAGTCCGATGAAAACATCAAATTTTCAAAATCAATACAATTATCTAAATTTGATTCTACATGTATCTAGCTTAGATACTGGTGCAGTTATTAAACATTTGTCGCTACATTGAAGGGAATAAATACTGAGGCAATTGAATGAAACCTTTTCCTGCAGAATGCTACCTGGTGTCATTTTGGCAAGCTTACCAAAATTGATTTTGCATGGTTGCACTTCAAATATCTCAAAAGTTAGCCACTTAAAATAAATGTTACGTCAAGCTAAAGTAAGGTACATTATAACGATCAACCTAATGTATTTATCTCAGAAAATGTCAGAAACTCAAAACCATCGGATTGTGTAGGCCCTATGTGGTGCTGCATCGAAAGTAATACTAACTAAAACAATTTAATAGAAGCTGTCATGGTTTGAGTTTATGGTGTCTGGATTTTTATTTGCGCGTCAAAATTAATTTAGCATGTTTTCACTTTAAATATCTCCATGGTTGGCCATTTAAAGTAAAAGTCACCTCAAACTAAAGTATTGTAGATCATAATGATAAACCTAATATATCTAAAATAATAACAGAAGCTCAAAACCATCGAACTATGCAGCTTTAAAGTAGCCAAGAAATAAGTGTTTATTGAGATTATCCCTTCAGTATTTTTATAAAGTTTTATTTCCAATTTTATTACCTCTAGGCACGCTGATACCGCCTTGATTTATGTTTAGATGATCATTTTCTTCAAATCCAGGGTACAGATGTCTGTAGTACCTGCTTTGTTTATCACACAAATGTCGAACGGGAGACCGCAGGCTGTGGCCAAATTGGGTAGAGCGCAGGCTTCAAGTGCGGAAAGTTTAATCCCTCCCAGCCGAGCCAAATAGTCCTTGTGATTTGTTTATGTTAAGCAACCAATCTAAAGTAGGTTATGATGAATTTAGCTTTGCTAAATAATAGACAAATTCAGTAATAGGAACAATCAATATTGTGGTGTAATAAATAATTAACAAGGATCTTACCACCCTTAAGGTTACAGGTACTACGTACCTGTCGCGGATTGATAACAAACTAGACTGATATTTTAGTTTTATATCAATCTGCAATAGATGCATCCTGTAACCCTGAGGGTGGAAAGACCTCAATCAATCAATAGTTCCATCCTCTAGTCGAGGGTTGGATGCAATGGTTCCCCACTTGTCCCGATGGTGTGCTGTTCTGATAGACTGTGAATAATTCAAGCCTGTCCACTGTGAAATATTTGTAAACCATGATGTTCTTGGTCTCCCTCTCCCTCTGCTGCCATTCACATTCCCTTCCAACAATGTACGGTATATTGAGCTCTGACGAATGATGTGGCCAAAATAAATAAGTTTCTTTGTCTGTATAGTGGCAAACAAGCTTTTCTTATTTTTAATTTTTCTGAGAACTTCTTTGTTGGTGATCTTCTTTGTCCACTATATTTTCATCATCCTTCGATAAGTCCACATCTCAAATGCTGCTAAACGTTTGTACATTTTCTTAGAGATTGTCCATGTCTCAGCCCCATTTTCTTAGAGATTGTCCATGTCTCAGCCCCATACATTAGAGTAGACCACACATAACAGACCTAGGTAAATATATAAACTCACAAAACTAATCCAGATATTCATTTATTGCAGATCACCCATGCATACTCGTTCCTAGACTTCATCTTCGGTGGTTTACAAATCAACTTTACGGTGAGTGATATATATGTGATGTATAACAAATTATGCGAGTATAAAGCTACGTAAGGGTTAATTATTATTGTATACTCCTTAAGACCAACACTGTACCGGTGGCTCCACCTTCTTCCTCCTCGCCTCCACCGGATGTATACCAGTGTCAGTCGCGCCAGAGGATTTTTTCATATAATCGACGAAAGGCCTTGCTTGAAATTGCATGATCTAAGAGTTTTTGAGTTTCTGCCATATTTGCTTGATTAATACTTTAGGTTGATCGTTATGATTCACAAGGGAGGAGATGAACGCGTGGTGGAGGTGAATAGTAGTTTATTGCCCCGAAGAGCCTGTGAGCCCAATGGGGTGTCGAGTAAGAACAAAAAGTGGGTATGACAATGGAGATAAGGTGAGTTAGTAAAACAAAGTAGATAAAAGAGTGAAGAAGTAGAAGTCGGGAGGGTGGACGGAAGAGTTATTGTGGCCCACATGGCTGCTGGACAAGAAGTGCTGGTGTCGGCAGCGGCTGAGTGGGGAGTCCTGGGAAGAGGCGGTAGGTGGTGCCTCGGTAGAGTGCTCTGATTGGCAGAGTAAGCCCAGGACCAGCGTCTGGTCGGAGGCAGCATGAATCGCAGCTGTGGACGCTGTCTCCTCCCATGAATCAGACACAATTCTTTGCATTACGCACCAATCTGCCATACTTTAGCTTAATCTATTTTATTATACATGGATACCTTTGGCGATAGCTGAAGTGAAAACATACAGAATTCCTGTTGATGTGCACCATAGGCTTCAGCAGTAATGATTTATTTAAAGGTGTACCAGTTCCCAGTTGGAAAATAAAGGTCAAATCTAGGTAATCTATGGTTTTGAAAACATGATGCTTTCATCGGACTATGCAGCTTTAGACATATTGTATGAATAAAATTAAGTTGTTCAGTGTGCGAAGAATATTGTGCCATCATCTTTGCGAAACAGAAAAGACCAAGCTGTTTTAACCCATTGTTGTTTTGGCCATTCGAGGCTGACTAATGCCTTTATCTTAAAACAAGAGGAACCACCAGACACCAGAATGCATTGATTGTGGTAAATCACTAACCATTAGGCATGTTCTTTTAGAATGCATTGACATAGATCAGTGATGTTTTGTATTTAAAGTGAATTTTGTGGGTTCGTTATCTTGCCTCTTTGATTTTTATATTAAAACTATACATACGTTTGTTGTGATTATTTTTGCATATTTACATTTCGCATCCTACACCGTGAATTGACTAGGAATACGACCATGTTTCGGGGTACTTAAAAAAAAAAAACATCCTGGAATTTTTCACTGAACGGTCCGTGAAAGTCCTGGAATTTGATATGCCCAAATCGGTATGAACCCTGATGTCGCTAATACCTTGTGCTTCAGGTAGCGATTGGTATATCCAAATGGGTATGAACCCTGATGTCGCTACTTATGCCTTGTGTTTCAGGTAGTGTTTGGTATGTCCAAATGGGTATGAACCCTGATGTCGCTAATGCCTTGTGTTTCAGGTAGCGTTTGGTATGTCCAAATGGGTATGAACCCTGATGTTGCTACTTATGCCTTGTGTTTCAGTAGCGTTTGGTATGTTCAAATGTGTATGAACCCTGATGTCGCTAATGCCTTGTGTTTCTGGTAGGGTTTGGTATGTCCAAATGTGTATGAACCCTGATGTTGCTAATGCCTTGTGTTTAAGGTAGCGTTTGGTATGTCCAAATGGATATGAACCCTGATGTCGCTACTAATACCTTGTGTTTCAGGTAGTGTTCGGTATGTCCAAATGGGTATGAACCCTGATGTCGCTAATGCCTTTTGTTTCAGGTAGCGTTTGGTATGTCCAAATGGGTGTGAACCCTGATGTCACTAATGCCTTGTGTTTCAGCTAGAGTTTGGTATGTCCAAATGGGTATGAACCCTGATGTCGCAAATGCCTTGTGTTTCAGGTAGCGTTTGGTATGTCCAAATGGGTATGAACCCTGATGTCGCTAATTATGCCTTGTGTTTCAGGTAGCGTTTGGTATGTCCAAATGGGTATGAACCCTGATGTCGCTAATGCCTTGTGTTTCAGGTAGCGTTTGGTATGTCCAAATGGGTATGAACCCTGATGTCGCTTCTGCCTTGTGTTTCAGGTAGCGTTTGGTATGTTCAAATGGGTATGAACCCTGATGTCCCTAATGCCTTGTGTTTCAGGTAGCGTTTGGTATGTCCAAATGGGTATGAACCCTGATGTCGCTAATGCCTTGTTGTTTCAGGTAGCGTTTCGTATGTCCAAATGAGTATGAACCCTGATGTCGCTAATGCCTTGTGTTTCAGGTAGCGTTTGGTATGTCCAAATGGGTATGAACCCTGATGTCGCTAATGCCTTGTGTTTCAGGTAGCGTTTGGTATGCCCAAATGGGTATGAACCCTGATGTTGCTATTTATGCCTTGTGTTTCAGGTAGCGTTTGGTATGTCCAAATGGGTATGAACCCTGCTGTCGCTAATGCCTTGTGTTTCAGGTAGCGTTTGGTATGCCCAAATGGGTATGAACCCTGATGTCGCTACTTATGCCTTGTGTTTTAGGTAGCGTTTGGTATGTCCAAATGGGTATGAACCCTGATGTCGCTAATGCCTTGTGTTTCAGGTAGCGTTTGGTATGCCCAAATGGGTATGAACCCTGATGTCGCTACTTATGCCTTGTGTTTCAGGTAGGGTTTGGTATGTCCAAATGGGTATGAACCCTGATGTCCCTAATGCCTTGTTGTTTCAGGTAGCGTTTGGTATGTCCAAATGGGTATGAACCCTGATGTCCCTAATGCCTTGTGTTTTAGGTAGCGTTTGATTTCACGGCGTCGAATGGCGACCCAACATCTCCGCAGTCACTGCACTATATCGATGCTTACAAGCCGAATGAGTACTGTAAGGCAGTCACCTCAGTGGGAGCAGTCATAAAGGATTATGATAGGTGGGTATGGAATCTTTGAATTTACAACATTATTCACACATTGAACAAAACACAAACTAAAAACCCACTGCAATCAGTGAATGTGATGCGATAAATAAAGACTACAGATGCTAGTATTAGTAGTAAAGTATATTTATTCAGTAATATGCTGATAAATGAAATAATGGGATTATTATAGACCAGATATACTCTAGCATAACAGTTGGTGTAACATATAATATAACAGTTTATGTTTATACTGAATAGAAAGAAAAATAAGTTTGGTTTTCAGAAATATTGGCATTTCGGATAAGGAAATAATGGTCCTGTGCTATGATTTACTGTGAAAGCTCTCGCTCTGTGTATGTAAGTCTTGTCCTTTCGACCGGCAGCGATAAGATGTTCCCGGCACTCGGCTTTGGGGCTCGCATCCCCCCCAACATGGATGTGTCGCACGAGTTCGCCATCAACTTCAACCCGCAGAATCCCTTCTGTTCAGGTCAGGGCGGCTGTCACGCTTTTTGACATCTATATAGGTCAAGTGGTTAAAACTTTTTTTTTTTTTTTTTTTTTGGTGATGGTGTATTTATGCTGCCCATAACGGTTAACGTAACATAAAATTGATTAATTAGCGGTTGGAGCAACCGATTTATTAAGTTTCTAAGCTACTACTGTCTCTTCTCTGTTCCCTATCTGCTCCCTCCGACCCTCTGTCCCCCACTCCCACCTCTTTCCCTTCCTTCCTCCCCTCCTCCTGCCTGCCTCCCTCTCTCCCCTTTTCCCTCCCTCCTCCCTCTTTCCCTCTTTCCCTTTCTCTTTCCCTCCCTCCCTCCATCGCCTTTTCCTTCCATCCCTCTCTTTCTTTCACTCTGTATGTCCCTCCCTCGCTCTGTCTCTCCCTCTTTCTTTCGCTATGTCTTTCCCTCCCTCGCTCTCCCTCGCTCTTTCTTTCCCTCTGTCTGTCCCTCCCTCCCTCTCTCCCTCACTCCTTACTCCTCACTGATCTCCGTTCTCACCCCTCGACACTCCCCCCCCCCCCCCCCCGCCCCCATCTCAGTTCTTTGATCTAATTTCCTCTGTCCTCCATCCTTTCTCCTCCCTCCTTTTTCTCCTCTCTCCCCTCCTTTTCTCCTCTCTCCACTCCTTCCCTTCCTCCCTTTCCCTGCTTCCTTCCCTCCCTTTCTCCCTGTCCCTACATCTCTCCTTCCACTCACAAAATTCCCCTCACTCAATTTCCCTACTTATCAACAATTTTGTGGGGAAATTAACTTTAGCCCATGAGACTGCTTGCCAGAAGAAACACTCTTGATATGGACCTTGAATTTATTAATTTGATTGGGTTTATAAATAAATTTACTTTAATTAATCATTAATGATTTTCTTTTCCGGAATTTCCTAATTATAGAGAATGTTATGGTTGCATAATCTATAGTTTTGAACCTATATGTTTCTTTTGGATAACAAATTAAGTTAATCATTATAACTGACTTTCCTTTAGCTTTAAATAACTTTTATGTTAAAATGTTTAAGTTCAGAGATATTTGAAACGAAAACATACCAAATTAATTTTGGTGTACACTAAAGATGCTGGATATCGGTCTTGCTTAGTGAGCTTCAAGCATAGCAGAGTAGCACAGGAGTACCAAACTGCAATAATGAGTTGAATGAGTGCACCAATATCTATGTAGAATTAAATCTACGCGTCTTTTACCATTTTAAAATTTGATGCTTTCATCGAATTATGCAGCTTTTAGTTATCTGCGCTTACCAATGGTCTTGTAGGAATTGACGGTGTCCTCAATGCCTACAAAATGTGCATCCAGAAAGTGGACCTGTATGGTCCAACCAACTTCTCGCCTATCATCAACCATGTTGGGCGCTTCGCAGCCGCCGCCAAGGCAGAACCCATAGCCAAGGTGAGTGCTTTATTACTAGCGAACACATACTTTACGTATCTTGTACTAACCTATGTGGGAGGGGGACGGCAGTCGCGGTGGCCGAATTGGTAGAGCGCGGGCCTCACGCGTGGAAGGTTGGGAGTTTGGTTCCCAGTTGAGTCAAACCAATGACTTATAAAATTGATACTTGTCACTTCCTAGCCTGGCGTTCGGCATTAATAGGATAGGGCAAGGACTGGTTAGCTCAGTGTCAGGATAATGTAACTGAGTGGGATATCGCATCATGGTGCCAGCAGCCTGATTTCCCAGTTGGGCAGAACTATAAAGTCGCCACGAATGCGCACTTTGAGCAGTTGATGCCCGTCCTGAAATGACAGTAGACAAAAAACTACACGTTACCGGAAACGATTTGTGTTAAAATGTTGTTATGGGTGGATGTTACACAATTAATATTTAACAGCTTTCTAAATTTATATAAAATCTAAATCAAAAAGTAAAAAAACTAAATTTCAACTCTGACATATGCACAATCCTTCATATGAATATTGATTCTGCTGCTATTATTTGGAATGTTTTACGCAATTATTTGGAATGTTTTCACTTTTGGTTTGCCATGTTACAAAAGTGCTACACAAACTTCTGAGATGGACCCATATACCCACACCATTGCATATATGTGTGTTCAAAACCACTTCTTAAAAGAAACATTGATACCCCCCCCCCCCCCCCCCCGCCTTAAAAAAAAATAAAAATAAAAATTTGTAAAACAAAAAAGATGCCGCTATAACCTTGCGTGCGCAGAACTACTTCATCCTGCTCATCCTGACGGACGGCGTCATCACGGACATGGACGCGACACGCACCGCCATTGTGACCGCTTCCGAGCTGCCCATGTCCATCATCATCGTCGGCATCGGCACGGCCGACTTCACGGCCATGAACATCCTGGACGGTGACGACGGCGTGCTGAAGGCGCCGAGTGGCCGCACGGCGGCGCGCGACATCGTGCAGTTTGTGCCCTTCAGGGACTTTGTCGACGTGAGTTTAGTTGGACCTGGGTTTTTGGACTTGGACCCTTACTGTTTGTAATTTAGCACCCCCCCCCCCCAAAATTGATTTGATGTTGATTGGTTGGTGGTTTGTTGATAAAGCCGCATCAGGTTACAAAGGTGATGATATATTCACGGGGGAAGTTTCTTTTGAATTTTTATTTAAATTGTTATGTTTTTATTAATTTAACTTATTGCAACAACACTAAGTAAGCCCTGTAAGTGTAGGTAGCAAATAATGAAGCACATATAGAAAGGGAACTGAGATGTGGTAGAGGATAGCAGGGTCCGTACAGGGCCTGGAAAGCCTTGAACTTCATTTGCCCCATGTAAAGGCCTTGAAAAGACGTGAATTTAACCTATTTTGGGTAATTGGTCTTGAAAAGCCTTGAGTTCCATTAAACTGTCCCCACTGATCTAAATTTGTCAAAAATCGCCATGCGATGTGCAGAAACACACAGCATTGTAATTTTTCGCTCCTGCTGAGTACTCCGGTGGCCGTGGCGTAAATATTGTATGCGTGGGTCCATGCTTTCCAGTTTGCTGCTATGTTGTCGTCCAAGTTCAAAGGGCCGGGTGGCTTCAAACCTGAGAGTGCCATGGTGTATCAAAAGGTTCGATTTCGATCTGACACCATGTAATGTTATCTAGAATAACCGACTATACACGTTGGCGTCTCATTGTATAATGGCTTTATTCAGGTCAAACCCACACCGCACCAGTCGCGCACTCCCGGTGCCTCACGCGTCATACACCCCAGCCAGTACCATACATCACAATCATAGTTTTTTTTCCTGAAATCCAAATGAAAATTGATCTTTGATGGCTAGCGTGGCACTCAGCATTAATAGGATAGGGCAAGGACTAGTCAACACTATATCAGGATAATTGTGACTGTGTGGGATATCAGGTGATGGTGCCATTGGCCTGGTCTCCCAGTGGGGCAGCACTATAAAGTCACCATGAGTGCGCACTCTCATAACTGGGTACCTGTCCTGGCATGATGTTGTTTGTTTGTTGTTTTACGTCCTAGTAATATCTAAGGTCATATCAGGATGGGTACCGACTTGTGACAGTTCACACTCATGGCAACTTTATAGTGCTACCCCACTGGGAGACCAGGCCACCAGCACCATGGCCTGATATCCCACTCAGTCACATTATCATGACACTGAGCCAACCAGCCCTTGCCCTATCCTAATCATGCCGAGTGCCTGGATAGGAAGCGACAAGTATCAATTTTTAAGTCATTGGTTTGACTCGCCCAGGTTTCAAACCCATTAACCCATGGATTCAGATCCCCCGATCTCCCAAAACAGGAGACGGATGCTCAACTCATTCGGACATCCCATCTCTTTTGTCCTGGTATGACCTTAGATATAGCTAGGATGTAGACAAACAAATGTGCTATTATTCAATAGTTTGACAATGCAGTGTTTCCTTTTCCTCCTGTCGTCGCTTACAGGGTCCTTCGGCCGTATTGGCGAAGCACGTGCTGGCTGAGGTCCCCAGGCAGGTGACTGAGTACTACGCCAAGGCCGGCATCGCCCCGAGCCCCCGCCGGAAGGCGCCGGCGGAAGGGCAGCCCCCCGTGCCGGCCGCCACCTCGTAGTCCCAGACGACCGGGATGCGCTGTGCATCGACGCGCCTGCACCTGCCCCAGCGTCCGTATATATATCTGTCAGCCAATCAGGACGCACCACGCCAACGATCCTTGCGCAGCAGCCCCCCCCCCCCCACCTCTCCCTCCCTCCCGTTCCCCTCTCCCTCCCAAATCCCCCCCCCCCCCTCTTACATGCCCCTGCCCCTTCCCTCCTCCCCTCCCACCCTCCCACCTACTACCCTCCTCCCCCTTCCTCCTCCCCCTTCCTCCTTCCCCTTCCTCCTTCCCCTTCCTCCTTCCCCTTCCTCCTTCCCCCTTCCCCTTTCCCCCTGCCTCTCCTGCTACCCTACGCCTCCCCCGCAACAATTATGTGCCTCCTCATTGCGCATGTGCTTCCAAGCAGAGTGAGATATGACCCCTTTTTACCGATTGCTGCATTGGCTCAGTGCTCATGCGCCTGACTTCCTAGTGTAGTGCATTGTGGGACTGAATCTCGACTGGCGCAGTGGCCTGAAAGCTGATCAATGTAGCAGAAGTTATTGATGGAGGTGTGAGCAGGATATGGGAGCCGGAGGAGGAGTGACTCTAGGGAGGAGGTAAGGCGGCGAGGAAGCGGGTAGGGCAGGGGCGCCACAGGTGTAAGCCTGAGATGCCCAGAGCGGGACGAGGGAGGAGTCTAAGAGGGAGAGAGATGGGGGGGGGTGGAACTCTTCCCCCCACTGCAAATTAAAAAAATGCGAGCATTACGACCAAGGTTGTCATAGTGCAATGAAAGCGTAACATTGTCAAAAGCAAGACACTTACCTCGACTTGACTGTGAGCATCCAACTGAATGACCCAGTTTGTGACCTGTCTGATTCAGTCCCAGAAAGCATTACCAGTGGTTATTCTGTAATGCTACCTTGAAAAAGATTCCTAGTGAGAAGGCCCTCTCTGATGAGGCTAATGCTCTTAGTCTTAGCCAATCAGCAATAGTCATGGCAGCAAGTAACCCGTGACTTGTTATTACCAGCAACCCTGGTTGAGTCCAAGCAATGAGTTAACAATTAATGCTTGTCCTTACCTAGCGTGGCACTCACAGACCTGTTCACCCTCTGTATTCTTCTGTATTTGTTACGGAATCGAACACTGCATACGGAAATACAGATTTGTTTGTGTCATTGCGGAATCGCCAGTTTCAAAATACGGCGAACTCCTGGCTTTGCAGTGTAATTCCTACACTATGACAATGGGTTTGTTTCTTTCGCAACAGAAACGCCGGTCTCAAAATAGATAAATTCCTGGCTTTGTACTGTAATATGTCACCGGTTTGTTGTGGGATGCATGGAAAGTTTGCTTGTGAATATTATGTAATTGTTTATTTTTCACGTTGAAAGTGTTACTGAAAGTCATTCAAGAATAGCTTTGACAATACTGAAAGCTGTGATATCAGATGCACTGGTCCACATAAAAGCTGAATACGGTAATCCTTTAACCAAATAGTGCCAAGCGATGACAATTGGGAATTTTTTCTGGAACTAGGAAGCCGATCGTTAAGACCAACATTTACTAATTCACGATAATCGGTGTGTACAGGCTTTGACCTGATCAACGATTGGCACTGTTAAAGCCCCAGTCACACATACCCGGATCAGCAGCCGGACGAGCCCCGGACCACCATCCGGGGTGATCCGTGGCTCGTCCGTGCCGACACCCCCCCCCCGATCCGGCCTGATCCGTGGCTCGTCCGGCGCCGTCCGGGCTCGGCCCCGGATGTTTTAAAATGTTTAAAACATCCGGGTCAGTCCGGGGGATTTTGCGATCCAGGCTCAATCCGGCCTGATCCGGGGGTGATCCAGGGTCATTTTGACCCCGGCCTAGTCACGGACCACTCCCGGACTGTCCGGGGGTGGTCCGGCCTCGTCCGGGTTAGTCAGGGGCCAGTCCGGCCCAGTCCGGGCTCGTCCAGGGGTGGTCCGGGGCTCGTCCGGGAAGGTGTGACTGCGAGGCAAAAATCGACGAAAACAGTGATTTTATCCGTGGTGGTCCGGGACAGTCCGGGCCGTTGGTCCGTGGGTGGTCCGGCTCAAAATCCGGGGCTCGTCCGGCTGTGTGACTTGGGCTTAAGACAATTGATGAGATTTGAATTTAATAGATGCTACATTATACGCCATTCGCATTCCTGTGATCGGAAAACTTTTAAGGAGTCCTCCAAGGATTCAACATTTTTATCAGTCGTTCAAAGTACTAGTTTAGTGAGCTGAAATGTGAGTAGGGTGATTATATCGGGGAGCCTGGATAACCTAGTGGTTAGGACGCTAGCCCTGGACTACCAGAAGTAAGGGTTTGAGTCTTGTTCCCCCCCCCCCCCCCCCCCCCCACCTTCTAAGTACTCATCATCATCATGCTGTCGGTCGCGATGCGACAAAGACTGCTTTCTTTACTTGACTGCCATTCTCCATCTTTTCATGAAAGCTGCCTGCAAAAGTGTTGAAGTGCTGCTGGCTTTTGCAAGTTACCAGCGGCACTATCTCGGGGAGCAAATAGAGGTTTCACACCGGCAAGAACATGTCCAGACAGGCGCAAAACTATTTGTCCCTGCAGTGGCTGGTCGGGAGATGTTGGGAGTTCCATACATCAACCGCCCTTGATGCTGCCACAGTGACATGGTTTTCTGTTCAGGGTTTGCTCCCTTAGCCTTCGGTTCTGTCAAGAACCTGTACCACAAGGCAGTGGTTTACAACTCTGCAGGGCAGGGGCGTCAAACTCCCTGAGGTATTGCAATACCTGCATACCGCCTCTAAGTACTACTCATCAATATTTCTTTATCACAGAACATGACGGCGATTTAAGTCGATCAACATTTGATTAAATCATAAAAGTCGCACATGATTGACGCCCCTTCCTTGCTAACCCTGTCATATGTTTTGCACAACCATGAAAATGTTGAAAAACTTCGGAAGACTTCTTAGTCTTGTTGAAATAATAACGACAATATTATATTTGTAACTCTTACTGATTTTCAGTTTCTGCCATAATTTATTGCTCATATTTTGATAATCTACTTTATTTTATTTTTTTTATAATTTGGAGTAATTTATATTCTAAAGAGTTAACTTTAAAGATATATCAAGTGAAAATGTACAAAGTTAATTTTGATGTGCATTTCAAGATTCTGGACATCTTTTGTTTCAGCACTGACAGTTTCTAATAAATTGACTTAGTATTCCCTCCACAAAGCAATATATGTTTATTAATGATGAGTGCGCCAGTATCTAAATTGGATCTGTAACTTCAAATCTTGTTATGTTTTCGTTTAGAAAATTGCAGCGTTCATCGGATTATGTAGATAAAAGATTCACCCCCTACTTGCAGTAGGTAGTGAAAACAAATCCATTAGAAAAAGTGGCAACAACTGTCTACATTCTGGGTAAATGAAATCAGCAGATCAATCAGACGGGATGGCCAAATGAGTTAGAGCATCCGTCTCCCGTGTGGTAGATCGTGGGGTCATGGGTTCGAATCCTGGTCGAGTCAAACCAATGACTTAAAAATTGATACTTGTCACTTCCTAGCCAGACGCTCGGCATTATTAGGATAGGTCAAGGAGCAGTGGAATGAGGAAGACTAATCGCCTGCGACTGAAATTTCCCCAGCTTAAACAACTAATGTACCAAAAAAAAATTCTTAATTTAAGAACCAAAATATATTCTTCACATATATCTTATTATTTACCCACTACATTTTATTTGAAAAATATAATAAAACATAGTTTAATGGACTTTAAAAGTGAAATCGATGGTCACCATCTTGTTTTTCTGCATTCTCTCCCATTTCACCAACTGTGCCGATATAAGTAACCATTTGATATGCATTTATTGTATCACCTCAGTTTAGAGTTAAAATAAAATAATTGAAATTGACTAGAACCAGGGATCCCACTTCCTGTTCCATACGAAAGCTATTTTCGTCCATTTTAGACTGTTGTCATTCACCCCTCCTGCAAGTGCAGAGTGAATCTTTTATCTACGGATTATGTAGCTTTAGATGAGGTAGAAACAATGTTATACTTGAGCCCCTTATCTCAAAGTGACCAATTTCATCAAATGAATAGATAAATCATGTTGGCTTGGTAATACTTTTCTCACCTCTCTCATGTTCTTCTGGGCGGCGTTCAGGGTCTGTCTCAGAGGCGATGTCTCGGCGATGCTTTTTGGCTTATTTCCGTTCAGATTGCGTCTCGGCGACATCTCGGAGACACCTCTCTTTCCAAACTGGAGGTGAAAAGCGCCTCGAAAATGGCGACCGTATTCACTGGTTTCAGCCAATCACAGCACAGCTTTATCATTGCAAATGGCCGCCGCCTATGGAGGCAGCCATTTTCGAGATAACAAACTGCCTTTGCCGTTCAGACTAGCCTGACGTCAGGCCCGTCGCCAAGGCCCCTCCGAGACGGAGCCTGAACGTGGCCCTGGTATAAGATCTTGGATCACTTCCGGTGCAGTGTGCTCTTCTGCTTCCAAGATGGCGGCTCATGTGACTTGCTGGTGTCTGGTATGTCTACATGGTGTAAGACTTAGTGTTTGGAACTTAAATAACAGGCCGTAATCGATTAACACGACCCGGGCGACTCCGGTCACCCGAGTCATCATAATTTCAAATCGAACACCGCAAGTAGAGTCGACAAATACACGTGCCGTGTGCAAAGCGACCCTCACCCAGTAACCCACCTCTTGGCTGGGGTTGGCTACGAGCGATGATGTCACATTTGCGCTGGTACCGTCCTGCAGGATAACAGCTACCAGTACCAGTCATACATGTTGTTTTTTTCAGTAACCTAGATTAATGAAATGGAAATATAACTAAACTATGCCATCATAAAATACTTTAAATCCTATTTGGCTGTAGCTTTATCGGTTATTAACAACAAAAAAAAGGTTTTGGATTAAGCCACCATTTTTCCATCCCGAGTGTGGAGAAGCATATTTGATTATTCGACCCGAGTCTGTAGGATGTGCGCATGTGCCAAAAAGTGGCTCGGGTGACCCGAGTTGATTAATCGATTACGCCCCACAATGGGTTAAACTGCAAAGCAGTCCCAAGAATGTGTGTAATAGTGTTAAGAAAAGCCACAAAACAACTCTCCAAGCATCGCCACAATATCCTGACTTAATTATGCCACAGCGGATATATTGGTTGTTTGTTTCCTGGAGTTGTACGTCCTAGCAACATCTAAGGTCGAACTCAGAAGAAATTTTGTTTTGCAATGTGGAATCAATCTCTTAGGCTTTTTGCATAATTGCTTTGCTAATGTTATTGATTGGATAAATAAAACTCATCCAAATGCAATATGAAGTCTGGATCAATTCTTGGCCTGTCTTAATGCTGCATAGTGCAATAAAAGAATATCATTTTCTAAACAATTTAAGTTAGATATGTAAAATCAAATCTATATAGTTGCTTTGGTTTTGAAAATTTGATACTTCATTCGACTATGCAGCTTTAATATATATATCTTAAAAACTGACTAACTCAAAACTATCGAACTATGCAACTTTAAGCAGGCCTGGTATACCTCACGCAAACGTGAACCATACACTTTTGCTTAATTTTTGTTTGTTGTTTTACAGCCTTGCAAAAATTTTTTTCTTGAAGATTTATACTGCCTATCATGGATAAGTCTGAATAGACTCGTTTTCACCATTAGACAGTTTGTCGATAGAAAGCCTGAGCCTACACTTTTACCGACCCAAGGGATTTTTAACATCACATAGACATGGTATGAGAGCAACCAGCCTTTGATGACGCTGTAAGTTATAGGCCTACACAGCAGTGGAAATCCAAATTGGCAGAGGTGATGGCATGGGGACTAAGGTCATATCAGGACGGGTACTGACTTGTGACAGTGTGCACATATGGTGACTTTATAGTACTGCCCCACTGCGAGAGCACCATAACCTCGTATCCCACTTAGTCACATTATCCTGACACTGAGCTAACCAGTCCTTGCCCTATCCTAATAATGCCAAGCGCCAGGCTAAAAAGCGCCAAATATACATTTTTAAGTGATCGGTTTGACTCAACCAGGGTTCGAACACACAAACTCATGGGTTCGGATACCCCGATCTCCCAAAACAAGAGACGGATGCTCAACTCATTTGGCCATCCCGTCTAGTCTTAGTTTCTGTGTTTATGTAACAACATGTCGGGGGGGGGGGGGGGGAGGGGCAGGGCTCCTGCTGTTTTGTAAGTAACTGATGGGTGAGAATGGACATATTCAGAGAAGGGAGAATAGGGGATTACAATTTTGTTGCAGTAGTACAGACAGGAAATATATAGACAAGTATATATGTGTATTATAATGGATTTTAATAATATAACGCAACGTAGCATAATCAAAGGTTTATATATTATATTATTGTACATTTGATATTCAAAGTCGCGCACCCACCTTGATCAGGAGTGCGCGAATAGGGCGCCACCTGCAGAGCGCAAATTGTACCAACACGTGACTATCTCTGTCACTTTGTCTGTAATTTTCTTTCGATATGGTGGTGGCTGCTGCTACCGCTGCCGCTTGCACTGACATGCCGTATTGTGATTTGTGTGGTGCGTCCCACAAAGGAGATAGGTGTACCAAAAGGCGAAAAGGAAAGAAAAAAGGCAAGAAGTCGCCACCTGGGCAAATAACTAGAAGAACTTCCGCAGCAACTTTGGCAGAAATGGTGAACAGTGAATCAAGAGATAGTTCACCTGATATCTCAAGCAAGATGGCAGCTATTAATTAGCCTTGAGTAGGAGGAGACACTTATCCTAAAAGAGATTGCAGACATGGCATTGGGGAGCGGGTAGCGGAATTAAAGGAAAGGCGCAATGTTATGAGACGGAGGAAAGACTGTCAGCTATTTCAAGAAGAAGACATCGCTGAAAAAGACTGTCCCTTCCCTCCTCCCCTCTCACTGTACCCATATAAGGTAGGGCTATGTAATAAGAGAGAGACGAGAGGTGGGTCGGTCACTTTTATTGTGCGACATGGCGAGCATAATAAACAGGCTTACCGGTAAAGTTTGAAATCGAGTAGCGAACTGACTTAGGCCTGCCCGGTCCCCGGCGTTGCCGGGGCAACCGGGGCAAATCGAGGCAAGTCAGCGATTGGACATAATAACTTAGGGACTAAATGGTAGAATAATAATAGTAATAATAATAATAAGGAATATATACTCCGCCTACTTATATACGCATAATTAATTATACATCCCATAAGGTAGGGCTATGTAATAAGAGAGAGAGACGAGAGGTGGGTCGGTCACTTTTATTGTGTGACATGACGAGCATAATAAACAGGCCAAAGGGGGACGGCTACACGTCAACCCCCCAACCCACCAGTTGTGAGATCGGCACAGAGTGAAGCGGCAACCCTCATGTCGTTAACTATACGAGTGCCTAATGGGGTCTTAAGATAATTGTAAACGGTCTCTGACGCCCAGTCACCACTGGCCTTAAGTTCTTCTATCGTAGCACCGCACATGGCCAGAAAGGTGCAGCCCCCCCCTCCTTAAGGAATGGGAAGAGAGGGAGGTAGCATCGAGCCCTGCCCTTGAAGCAAATTTGTTTAAGGTCTGCTGGTAGATACTATATGGCAGAGGGCATGAGCCCCCCCCCCCCCCCCCCCCCCCCTCCCCCCCCCCCCCCCCCCCCCCCCCCCCCCCCCCCCCCCCCCCCCCACCCCCCCCCCCCCCCAGGCAAGGAAGGCGAAAGGCAAGGGCCGTAGGTTCAGCCGAGATCTGACGGGAGTGAGTCTCGGTCCAATAAACCGCACACAGTGCCGACCCCCACGCAGTGGAGTAAAAAAGAGGGTGGGCGGGCGTGGTCAAATCGATAGACGTCTGAGTCTGGAGCCTGAATGCGGGTCAAGCAGGGTGAGGGGGAGGAAGGGGAGCGGCGCATGTGCTGCTTGGAGATGTGGGCGTCTCGGGTTTCCCGTCGGATCAACCACAATTTGGAAATTATGAGCCCATTACCCACTAGTCGCTACCACGAGCGCCAAATATAACCACGCTGTTCGCCTGGCCGGGTGCCTCGCTAGATGCGCAAGAGCGGCGGCCTGCCTGGGCGCCCACTCAGTCATATTTGTCTTATTTTGAAAATGTTGTCTTCTTTATGTTGAATCGGCTGGTTTTCCCCAGCCAGGTACGGTTTGTTATATTGCTGATATATTTAAAGTTCCATAGTCCAATGGTTTTAAATTTCTGTATTTTTTCTGAGATAAATATATTAGATTAATCACTAGTATCTACTTTACATTAGTTCAAAGTTACTTTTATTTTAAATGGTAAACTTTTGAGATATTTTGGGTGCAAACATGGAAAATTAGTTTTGGCAAGCTTGTCAAAACTCTGATACCATAGACTTCTGCAGTAACAGGTTCTGTTAAATTGACTCAGTATTGCCTTCTATGCAGAAACAAATGTGCATCAGTATCTAAGTTAGGTGTGTAAAATCAATTTGAGATAATTGGTTTGCTTTTGAAAATTTGATATTTCATCAGACTAGACAGCTTTAATAAACTATCTCCCACACTTATTCATTATCGTCTGCCTTAGCGGGGTCTACAGGCTATATCAGTTGGAAATTTAGGATCAAATCTGGTTTCATCAGACTGTCCAGCGTTAACTCAAATGGTTATGATACCATTAATTCTGAACACCCATATGCCAGTTCCTACTCCGCTTCAGATAAACCACCTTCTCTTGACTGAATTTATTTTCATCGCTAGACACATTGTCATGCTTCACCAATATTCTGCCATCAAGTTGCCCACTGGGGATATGCTTACTGACACCATGTATCATCATTCCAAGTGTCCACCGCGCCACTACCGGAAGCACTGTATGTTTCTGGCTATCGACTGTGGATCCTGGGGGGAAAAGAAATAGCGTAAATAAGGGTATTGCAACGCGAACAGACAGGCAATCATTTATATTGAATAACTTAATTGTAGAAAAATAGCACATAGTAACTATTATGCTGGAAACTGTCTCTCCACACCTTTATTTTGAAAAGCTGCAAATAGTATTCGCCACAGGATATATTTATCTCAACTCACTCATTTCTATTGTTTCATATTTTGTGCTTTAGTCAGCCTTTATACACCCTACTATATGGAGCCGAGGCCTGGACAGTGTACAGACGACAGGTGAAAAAGCTGCATGCCTTCATGATGCAACATCTGCGTTCAATCATGAGGCTAACCTGGAAGGACAAAATGACAAATAAGGAAATACTCGAACGGACAGGGCTACCTTCTATGGAAGATCTGATCTAAAAGAATCTCTGGTGGACTGGACACCTCATGAGGATGTCATCAGACCGGCTACCAAAGCAGATCCTTTACTCTCAACTGTCTTCTGGTTACAGAAAGAGAGGGCATCCTTTTCTCCAGTTTAAGGATACCATCAAGTGAAACCTGAAGCTGAGAGTCTGACTCATGGAAAGCACTCTCACAGAGAACTAAATGGAGAGCGACAGTCAAGTAATGAAAGCAGTCTGTGTCGCATCGTGACCGACAGCATGATGATGATGCACATATATATATATATATATATATATATATATATATATAGGGCCTATAAATCAAAATTTGATCAAAGACTCACCATGTGATTCGCTACAAAGCTGGCTTTAGATCTTGCTAGGATGTAAAACATGAACAAAGATCAAACCTGCCAAAGCAACCGTTGAAATTAACTGTGGCAGGACATTTATTTTGATTTACATTTTCTTCAAAATTGTTATTTTTAACCGGTTGGCTGGGACTCAAACTGGTGTGGTGATGCCTGAGAAAGAAATAAGTTTAGGTTTTTTGTTTTGGCCTAATCAGATTATGGAATTTTGTGGGGTTTTTATACTTACTACAGTGCCTGATAATGTACGTACACTTCATTAAAACGCTGTAAGAACAAACTCCCTGGATGATAACAATAACATTATCCCTGGTGAACTTGTGAAGTTTTTTTCTTGAAGATTTATACTGCCTATCATGGATAAGTCTGAATAAACTTATTTTCACCATTAGACAGTTTGTCGATAGAAAGCCCGAGCCTACACTTTTACCGACCCAAGGGATTTTTAACCTCCCACACCACATAGACATGGTATGAGAGCAACTGGCCTTTGATGATGCTATAAGTTATACACAGCGGTGGAAATCCAAATAGGCAGAAGTGGGGGCTATGGGGAATCAAACCACCAACCTTCAGATTAGGAGTCCACCTGAGAAAAAGTCAGACACTGTAACCACTCCACCACAGAGAGCACCAACGCCACAGCTCACTGTATGTGTTGTAGTTGGAAAAGCTGATGTTTACCCAATTATTTATATGGTTATAACCACTACGGAAGAAGGTAAACACCAAGATGGGCTGAGTTGATTTATTAAGCCTCTGGCGGGGGTTATAATGCCCACCTACAAAAAGGAAAAAATGGTAGTAGTGAAGTTCCCTGGGGCGTTGTACAGGTGGCGCCACAATCGCGCGCTCAGGTAGATACAGGTGCGCGACTCCTAATACAGGTAAACATCGTAGCATAATAGAAACAAGACCTTAGTTCATCTACGTTATTTATATTATTATAATTAGTTAATTATAATACACATAACCACTACGGAAGAAGGTAAACACCAAGATGGGCTGAGTTGATTTATTAAGCCTCTGGCGGGGGTTATAATGCCAAAGACTCACGCGATGAGTCCCCCAACCCAGCTCAATCTTCAGCCGCCAATCTGGCTGCTACCCGCATATCGTTAATAATGCGTAACGTTAACGGAGTTTTTAAATACTGGAATACCGCGTTGCTAGTCCAGTCTCCCCTTGTCCGAATCTCCTCCAGGGATGCTCCACACATGGATAAGTAAGTACACCCACCCCTGCGAAGAGAATGGGAAGATAACAAGTTAACATCAATTCCTATGCGGCCTCCAAAAATTTTTAACGTTGATTGATAAATGTCATACGTTAAAGGAGTAGTGCCCCCCTCATCATTAGGTACCCGAAAGGCATACCAATTTGCTGGTGCTGGACACTCTGAAAAATGCTTTTCTGTCCAATACACCGCACACAGTTGTATATCTTGACATCGAGATATAGGAATATGCAAAACCCTATCTTGAAATTGTATAGTCTTTGTTTTTCGAACTGTTAACAACATACCCCAAGGATGAAACCTAAAATCTCCCCGGAGCAACATAGCATCAGACAACGTGATATTTGATTTTCGCAGCAACCCCCTAAAACTACATAGCACAGCAGATCGCCAAGCGACATGCCCCAAATTACCAGTTAAGTGCGAAAAGATGCCCCGAAGCATGTTGGGGAGCAATGGCATCGCCTGTTTCGGCATATCTCCCAACTCTCTCCGAATACCTTTCAGGGTTGACGTGATCACAAAATCTGAGTAATTAATTTGAGTTGCACCTTGTTGTCTCAGAAAATAATTAAGACCACTAATATAATTAATAATAGAGGAATACTTCATCGTTCTTGCTAACCAAGTAGCATATAAAGCCACTTGCATTGACGAGCAAGGCAGCGGAGCATGAGTCATAGAAAATTCATCCACAAATGCTAAGTATTTCTTTATTTGTACAGCCCTCGCAGACATAGAACTTGGTGCGTAGCACTTAAGCTGAAACTGTTTCTGCTCTGCTGCTAGTTTATCGATATCTGTAAAGAGAGAAGCATTCAAATAATTCAATGCAACACAAATATTTGCCTTCGTCCGCCGCATATATTACCTCTGCCATGTGGACGGTATTTAACCTACTTAAAGCATCTGTTATTATATTCGATTTAGTATTGATATGTACAGCCGTGAACACAAAATTAAATTCAACTGACAACCAAAACAACTGCCTAAGATAATGCATAATCAGCTTACATTTTGACCTCCCCGTACAAAGTGCTGACTCTACCGTCGCACTATCTGTAACCATTACAATAGAGGCCCCCATCCACGTTGGCCCCCACCTTCTTACCGCGGCATATACCGCCCACATTTCTTGCACATTAATGTGCTCTGCTTTTACTTGCTCATCCGGCCGGTCATAATGATGAGTCACAGTATTTTCAATACAGTTCTTTAATTCATCCTCAAAACACCCAACTAACCAGTCGTTACCATGCAATGCACCGTATCCCCACTTACTGGCATCTGTGTAAACTGATTTTACTACTGCAAATTTCCCTAACATAAGAGCTGTTCCATTAAATTTTCTCGAAAATCTAATCCACCACTCAACGTCTTCTCTAAATCCTCCATTTAATCTAACCTTATAATAAGGCTGCGCCACTCCACTTATTAAATCGTAAATACGCCGAGAAAATGTACGACCTCCCCGCACCACCTTCGAACAGTGTGCTAACAGCCCTCCAAGCCTTTCCAATTCACGTCTCGTCGATTTCTTTTTCCCCCTGAACGCTAATAAACAACTATGTAATTTTAACAACTTATTTTGCGGCAGGGTTAGTTCCAAGCTAATTGAGTCAATAATTATCCCTAGAAATCTTATTCTCGTGCTCGGACTAATTACCTTTTTAAAGCTTATATTAAAACCTAGCCGCCTTAATAAATTTATTAATTTATTTTGTTGCAGTGCAGCTGTCTCCCAATCAGGAGCAATTATACAAAAATCATCTAGATAATTAACCATTTTATCTACCCCTTCTCTAAGCGCGCATCTAACTATGAAGTCGGATACTTTAGAAAACACGAATGGACTGGAAGACAGACCCATACATAGCCTGTTATCTACCAAATATTCTGGTCCTAGTTCGAGCTCCCCACCAAAATCCCAAATTAAGCCTTGCTTCGGCCTGTCTGAAGGATGTATGTTAATTGATCGGTAAGCATCTTTGAGGTCGACCGTAGCTAAGTAGTCTCCTCGTTCTAGGTAGTTAACTACATCATCGACACTCTTATATTTAAATTTTAAAGAAACTTCATCTGTGAAACTGTTCACCGATTCCCCTTTCGGCATGCTACAGTCCACTATTCCTCTCCCTCCGACTTCTTTAGGAATGCAAAAAATGTTATGTACACATTGAGGGGGAACGGTGCTAAAGGAAATCATTTTTTGGTCTAACTCTAGCAAAAGTTTTTGAGTTATAATATCCCTATAAAGTTTATTCCGGATCTCCTTGAAACTTGTATCATATTTTACCGGGCAGTCATTATTTGTGACATGGAAACCAAAAACCACCCCCCAAAGGATGTATATCCAATCCGGATCCGTGTCCCCCCGGAGAAACATTTCACATATAACACGACAAGGTTTTAATTGCACAAGATTTCCTGCTATATAATGACCACAATTGCAATTGCCACTAATACAATCATATGTTACTATAATTACAGTCGCATGTGCTTGTTCTGTTTCTTTAATGTAAAACTTCCATTTACAATATTCCTGTCGTATTGTCTCGACATAAAACATGTCGCCCTTTCCAACTCCGTCACTATTAATCCAACTGGACCATATTCTGTTAACTTGGCTCTGTACTACCAACGTTTCATTATTATTACCTAATTGCTGGTTACGAAATTTGGTGTCCTGAAACTTTATTTGAGTACTGCTTGCACATGTAACATTTGCTATGTGGTCATTATTTCCCATTGCTCTATTAACTTGGCACTCAACCGACCTTGCACCACCACCGGCGGTATTAACAGCTATGCTACACGCCGCTTCATTTATATCGACGGCTAACTGTCTGTCATTCGGTGCACATGTAACAGGTTCAACAATATCATGAATAGGTTCCAAACAATCAATAAAGGACAATTCAGCTACTTTATGCTGACCCCAGTGTTGCCGGACATAATTGTCATTCAAAGTTACTTTTGCCTTACCGACGTCATGTTTCACATGTCATTCCTTGCAATTGGATTTCTTATGCGACTTACTACCGCATTTCAAACACCAATGGCCAAAGCTACACAATTCATCCGTTCGGCTACAACCACTGTCCTTGTTCCACCGGTAACAGCCTACTTTACCGTCTTTGGCATACGTGCTACTCTTCCGTACAGTGTTCGCCTGCTTTCGTGTTCGCATGTTATGCATACCATAGTGAAATAGGCTGAGGCCTGTGTTCTGGTTACCAAATGCTGCAAAGCCCTCAACCTCTGCCAATTTCCTAATGTCTTTATCATACTCTACGTGCGTTGCATCTACAAAGTCATTTTGCCTCGCACGTGAAGACATTAAACAGATATGCTCCATGAACGCCCTCAGGTCTTTACCAGTCAGGCCTTGCAAGTCGAGACACCAACGTATCGACGCAGTAATGAGTTCGTAACAATTTAATTTACTGATTTCTTTACCCAACACGGCGTATCTTCGCAGGCTCCACTTACTTCTGAGCCTTCGCGTGCTGCTCGAACTCCTACTCCGCGAGTCGGACGGCGTTCGTCGCCGCCTGCGTGTTCGCGACCGCTGCCGCTGCTTTGGCTTCCCATAATTCGAGTGTTCGTCCTTCACGCCCACCGCCGGTGTCGTCGTTGCACCGGCGTTCGTCGGCCATTCCTCCTTCCCGGTTGCCGCCCCTCCGTCTGGCGCTCTGTCCTCGACCCGTTGCCGCGCCTGCCGTTGTCGCATCATGACTGTTCGTCGTTCTTGGAGATTTGCAATTCTTTCCTCTAGCTCTAGCTCAGTTATGTCTTTCATTAACGAAACTTCTTGCTCTTCCAGTGTCAACGTCGATAGCCTATCTGCCACTTCAGGCGAACTCTCCCGAGAATTATTCATTCTATCTGCAGTTTGACTGTCCGCCTTAGCTGCTGCCCTTGTCATTCGAGTTGTTGCCGCTTTCTTTCCTCTCTTCCCTTTTTTACTTTTACATTTATCTGCCCTGTGCGAGGCACCACATAAGTCGCAGTACGGCATGATTACGTGCCACGTCTCAATCTGCCACTTACCCCACGTCTACACTCAAAGGAAAAAATGGTAGTAGTGAAGTTCCCTGGGGCGTTGTACAGGTGGCGCCACAATCGCGCGCTCAGGTAGATACAGGTGCGCGACTCCTAATACAGGTAAACATCGTAGCATAATAGAAACAAGACCTTAGTTCATCTACGTTATTTATATTATTATAATTAGTTAATTATAATACACATATATTTGTCAATAAAAATAAAAATATATTAAAGTTGTATAGTCCAACGGTTTAGAGTTTCTATAATTTTTCTGAGACAAATATATTAATTTGATTGTTATTATCTACTTTTGATATATCTGAAGTGTAAACGGGCATGTTGCTTAGGGCAACGTGGGTAATTCACTTCGACACAGGACACTCTGGGATCCCTGTCATTAACGTCCTTCACTCTGGGCCCTCCCCCTCCCCACCACATCCAGCTAGGTGGCCGGTGTAGTAAGTTCAAAACACTACCCCGCAAAAACACTACGGTAGTGTTTTGAACCTAGGTTCAAAACACTACCGTAGTGTTTTGAACCTAGTTGAAGGTAGGTTCAAAACACTACTATGGCCACGCTCAAAACACTATCATTAAGTTCCAAACACTACCCCTAAGTTCAAAACACTACTCTAAAAAATATGTTATAAATGCTGCATATTAAGTTTCATTTGTAGTAACTTGATGCAGTATGCAGTAAGGTGGGGCAGTAGGGGTTGTTGTTGATTGTTGTTTTATGTCCTAGCAACATCTAAGGTCATATTTATTAGGGCGGGCACTGACTTGTGACAGTGCACACTCATCTGGTCCACTAGCCTCTACCTCACTGAGTTCTCGCGAACACGAGGAAAGTATTTCCAGCTCAAACGAGTTCAACCGTGGCTGGCTGGGTCGCACCATGCCTGGTTGGGTCACTCCGTATTATCGCTCAGTTTCCAGCCTGGTTCCCTAGCCTTTGTACCGGAAAAACGTTTAAACGGGCTGAAACGAGTTCAACCGTGGCTGGTTGGGTCGCACCGTGGCTGGTTGGGTCGCTCCGTAAAGCGCTGAATATGCTTATGCACTCATGGGCGAATTTATATATTTTCGACGTGCGATGACGCGCGCGTTTGTATTCATTGATGGACGGCGACGGTCGGCGAGGATCGGCGGTGCGCATCATCACACGTCGAAAGTTTTGTGCTTGCACACAAAATTGGACGTGCGACAACGCGCGGGTGCCAACGTTATGGCTACGTTATGGGGCTGTCTCATCACAACGTTTCTCGCCAACGCGTGTCGACGTGTGTGATTTTTTTTTACCGCAACGTCGGGATACGTAAGGAAGCATAATGGTGCTGCACATTACGACGCTTCTCGGCGGTGCACAGCCAACGCGCAAAATCACTTTTAATCGTCGAGACCCATCAAACTTTTTGGCGTCAACGCAACGTATTGATTGGTAGCGTGCGGCCGACGTTCTGGTAAATGTTTGGCGCGCCGTCCTGATATGACCTTAGATGTTGCTAGGACATAAAACAACAAAAGTGTTTTGAACTTGGGTAGTGTTTTCAACGTATGTAGGGCTAGTGTTTTGAACTTAACAGTAGTGTTTTGAACCTAAGCTCAAAACACTACCGTAGTGTTCTGAAAGGGGTAGTGTTTTGAACGTCCTACACCGGCTCCCCCCCCCCCCCCCCCTTCTTCCACTTCCCCCACTTTCCGCCAGGTGGCGACACGCGCGTCCTCCCTCGCTGGTTACCGGCTCCCTTCCTCCCCATCCCCCCTCGTCGTTCCGCCCCGGCAGAGTGGCACTTCACCTCCTGACACGGTCCATCCACACCCCCCACCCTTTCTTCAGCACCCACCGCAATACCATGAAGCCGATCTCCAGCCAAGATTCCACAATGGAAAACCACCTGCCACACCATTGCGGCCATGGCACACAGGACAAGGAGGCACGGATGGGATAACATGTCTTTATTCCGGGCAGACCCCGGGGGCATTACATGAATGGCTTTCTGGTTTGCGAGCGTCCGTGAGCTGCAAAGAATCAGTGTCATGTGGTGATCAGAGTGGGGTATGAGAATGGCATGAATGAGGTGCGACAGGTGAGCAAGGCGACGTGAGGAGATGTTAACCAGCGGGTAGCAGTGGTTGAGTAATGTACAATATTATATAATAATAATTAATGATTAATTAATTAATAAGTCTCAATTAGAGGAATGGTCGTGACCATTGTTTAATTACGAGCCCCCGCAATATAATTAATTGATGATTTATTGGTATTGTTTATATTTTTCCGGCCAAGCCAATGTAGTATCCGCGTTTGTTGTAGGTTTGGTTGTACCAGACGCTACTGTGTCATGGCTCGTACGAGCGCAGCGTTGACCTTCTTGGAGGCCTGGGTGCTGATGTAGCGTTTGTAGGCATCGGAGGTCCATCCCCTGAATCGCTGCACCTTGAGCTCAGAGCTGCCCAAGGCAGATGCGACCGTCGCCGCCGCCCTCCTTATGGCGTGGAGTGTGTATGGGGGGCGGTCGGACCGCGCCACCTGGGCCTCCCTCCACCACCGCGTGATGTAGGGGATGGTCATGGGCTGTTTGTCCCCCGGGAACAGCAGGAGGGGCTGGGCGGAGGTGGGGGCAATGCGGAGCATCGCGCGGTATGCCCGGACCGGGCAGAAGCGGGGTCAGGAGCCGAGGCCAGTACCAGAATGCGTGACTGGTTGTTGGCCTCCATGTGCCACGTTCTATCGAAGGTGGCCGCCGACCTCGGCGTGACCTCGGATTGCCGGGCCCCCGCAAAGAACATGACCAGCAGTGCGAAGGCCACCACCACCCCGGGCGGGGCGGGCCGGAGGTCGATGACCGCCTGCCATATGACGCTCATGGGTGCGTGCAGGGGGGCCTTGGGCCTGTGGATCTTGGACCTGCGGAGTGCGTCCATCGCCAGTCACACCGTTATGTGGTCAAGGGGTCGGGTGGAGGCCTCCCTGATCCGGAAGAAGAGCCTGAGGTGCGACACCAAGTTTGCCACAGATGACGGGCACAGTCGGGCCGCATGCTCTTCTATCCAGCACCTGATCTGGAGCGGGGTGGGGGACAGGGGCTGCACCATATAGTGGTTGCAGTGGGCCGTGTAGTTGGTGATGGTGGTGTTGTAGTTGGCCCATGACCCCCGGGCCCTGGCCTCCATCTGCCTGGCCATCGCATAATCCGTGCCTGCAAGCAGAAAGAGGTTGGAGGGGAGCATAATGTAGCAGAGCTGGTGTAACAGGTGTTAAGCAGTTTTCAATGCAAATGTTTATGGCAGTAGCCTGGTGCTTGTGGGCCCTACTCAGGGCGTCCGCTATGACATTCAGGTAGCCGGGAATGTGGTGGAAGGTTATGCAGATGTTCCGGACTGCCTGGAACATCCAGGTGGCCCTCGCAATTGCGAGCAGCCGGGGGTCCTGTCCCCTGCCAGTCAAAAGCACTTGGACGGCGGCGGCGTTGTTGCACCATATAGCTATGTGGCCAACACTATTGTGGGGGCGGGCCAGCGTGTGGAGCGCGACCAGCACGTTGAGGGCCTCTATTTGCGTGATGCTGTCATCGGTGTTGGAGAAGCCGTCCCTGAGGGGCATCAAGTAAGCGTGTGTGTCATCGGCCCCGCCTATGCCCCCAAGGCAGGCGTCCAGAGCTATGTCCCTTCCTGGGTGGTTGTGGGGAATGATTGCGGTTCCGTTCCAACCTTCAGCAAATGTGGGTAACCAGGCGAGGCCCGCCCGCATTTCGTCATCAAATGGTGCCCGCGACCTCGTTGGCCGGCATGGCTAGGGTCATGGTGGGGGCATCTATGAGGATTCCGAGCCACCAGACGGCCGCCGCAGGTGGCTGGGTCTTCTTAGCCGCCTCGGGGAGGCCGAGCTCGTCAAACATGCCTCGGGAGGTGCGGAAGTGGGCGTCGGGCAGTCGGGTGCGACGACTATGAGGTCTTCCAGATACATTGTGGCGGCTATCCCGCGTCCGCGTAGTATGTAAACTACTGCCTCCGCCACCCTCTGCGCCGAACGCGGGCCCCTTGCCAGCGGGCCCCGAGGAGGGGCCAGTCGAGAGGGCAGGACCTAAAGTTCTTGTAGGCCCTGCTACTGTCCATGGTGAACATGAAGCTGTTAGGGCCGCTGGCTCGGAGCTCGCGTGTGAACCCATCGACCGTGGGGAGGCAGTGGTCGCAGGTGTGGCCCAGCGCAGCGTTCTTGATGATGTTCGCATTAACGGATGTTTTGCGGGGGAAGGAGAGGTCGGTGATAATCCTCCTCTTACTGGGGTCGGTCTTCTCCCTCGTCATCATGGGCGAGGCATGGAACCATGGTTGGAAGGATGGTTCGCATTAGGGGCCGTGGAGCGCCTCACACTGCATCTCCTTGCGGATGTATTCCCCCATGGCCTTCGTGTGTTTGGCGGCGCTGGGGTGGTTCCCGACCTGTCCGGTCCCGGAGGTGGGGCCGAGGTAGCTGAGGGGGAAGCTGAACCAGAGGAAGTCGACCAGCTGGCGGTGGTCAGGGGACCCGGAGAGCAGGGCGCTCCACCGGTCGACCCTAATGCCACTTGGTACCGGTAAGCGGGCCTCCACTGCATTGGGCATCCCCGTGGCGCGGATGGCCGCATATATATTCGCTATGCTGCCATCTACCATGGAGGTGGGGCGCGGCCAGTGGTCACGGCTGTGCGTCGCGAATGCCCGCGCGGCGGGGTCGATGCGGCCCGCGGGGAGGGTTGTGGAGTCCTGAGCGCAGTGGCTCTGGATCCGGTCAAAGTCGGGATGGGCCTCCCCAGCACCGCGGGCGGCGCCGGGGCCGCTAGTGGGTGCCCCGGCATCGGCCCTGCCGACGTCGGGCGGGGGTCCCGGCCCCCGGAGGTGGCGCTGGTGGGAGCGACGTGGTGAATACTTGCGCAGCGCCCGCGTATGTGGCGCTGCCCACATGTAGTGCTGGGCTGTTGCCTGCAATCCACCGGGTGCCCGCATTCTCCGTGCTGCTCGCCCCCGTCAGGTCGCCCGCATCTGCCAGCATGGGCGCTGACTGGCGGGGGCAGGTGTGATGGGGGGGGGGGGGGTGGTGCGTGTGTTGTGCACACGCTCATTCCCTACCATGGCACCCGCCACCGGCACCAGCATACCCACGAGATGCAGCAGCGCGATCACTGCCTCCCACGACGCCACCACCACCGTCCCTCCGTGGCAACGCGGACAGCCCCAGATCGGTTGTCTCCAAACCAAAACCAGAAAAGAAAGCCCCAGCGCTCCGGTTACAGATGAGGACCTGTCGGACGACCGCAGCACCATGGTAGCCCAAATCAACCTCCTCCGACAGTTGGTCTCGGACTCGCTGGAAGAACAAGCTCAGTTCGCCAAGACAATGATCGACCGGATGCTTGCGCTCGAGGCCCGGAAAGGGAGAACAAGGTCTACTAGCACCCTCCCCCCCCCCCCTCGCCCACCCCCGACGGCCAAGCCGGTGAAGCACAGCCAGTACGCCACTCAAGAGTCATCCGCCTGAACCAACTCACCACGTGGTCGCTCATCATGGGTGCGCTCCAGGGAGGTGCTACATACCAAGACAAAAACTGCCAGGCCATACTGATGATGCTCAAGCTCGGACAACCGACCGTCCAGGAGGAGGAGAGACTCCGACAGAATCACCACTGCAACATCCAGCAAAGATGATGCACACCACCGAGAGGTGGTCGACGCCATAATCGACACAAACCCCCAATGGATGCAAGAAGAAGAGAGGTAGGAAGCCATTGATCCCCCATACCTATTTTATACGCGACGAGTGCAAACGATGAGTGGGGCTAGGCGAAAGCATGTGGCACAAGTACTTCACTGCACTGTCTCGCATGAGGAAGGACCCAGCAGTACCCATGCCTGGATCAAGCCGATGCTTGACCACCAAGACCAAATATTCACCATGGCCACAGTTTGGCTGTGGCAAACCAGAGCGAGTTTTCGTAATGATTGACGATGGCCGGAGGGACGGACAGGCAATAAAAGACCTACAGCGGGACAGGCACATACAGGAATGATGACCAGGCACCGAAATGACACCCTGTGGGAGCAGCCACCCAATGGACGCGACCCTCCGAGGACGCATTCCCGAGAGCAGCTCACATCTCCAACGGACCCTCACCTTTAACGACTCTTCAGAGACTAATAGGTCATTAACCGCGGCCACCGACGACACCCCTCGCCGCTTTAACGACCTAACCGTCGCCGGCTGCCACCAAACCTAACACACTGCGGCGGCACTTCAGTGTGCTAATGGCCCCAGTGCACCCAGCGCCCTCAGCAGTGCTCAGAACCCCCAGTACGCGCCCATCTCGGCGCTCCTCTGGCGACTCCTGACACCCCCCCCCCCCCCCTGACCAGAAACCAACCGACCCCCAGCCTCGCCTGGACAACCAGAACCAGCTACACTCACCAACGCCCACTACTCGGCATAACACTCGATGGTAACACTTAAGCCCCAGTCACACATAGCTGGACGAGCCCCGGATTTTGAGCCGGACCACCCATGGACCAATGGCCCGGACTCTCCCGGACCGCCATGGATAAAATCACTGTTTTTGTCGATTTTTGCCTCGCAGTCACACTTTCCCGGACGAGCCCAGGAAGTGCCCCGGACCAAAGGCCGGACTGCCCTGGACTGCCCCGGACCGCCCCGGACCGCCCTGGACCACCCCTTACCATGCCTGGACTGCCCCTGGAATGGCCCCGGATGAGCCCGGACTGCGCCGGACCGGCCCCTGACTAACCCAGATGAGGCCGGACCACCCCCGGATTGCCCTGGACCACCCCCAGACCACCCCCGGACTATCCTGGACCACCCCCAGACTATCTCGGATGACCACGGACAACCCCCGGCCTACTCCCGGCCTGCCGTGAGTATATAAGAGCGTGCGGCTCTGCAGAGCTCACTTCCAAATCCAGCAGCGCCAAGCACAAATCTACACCATGAAACCTACAGGAAAGAAAATTGCCTCCAAAAGGATTGCTATGAAGGAGCCTGCAGGACACAAGGTCGCCACAAAAGTATGGAGGAAGCCTGCACCATCACCCTCAACTCCCGGATTGTCTTCCGACGAGGAATCTGTCTGGGACGTGTCACCACCTCCTCGTCCTGTGTCGCCACCTCCTACAACAGTGCCGTTGTCACAAGGCACTTCGACAGTGCGCAGGAAGAAGGTGGAAGCTTTTCAGCTGACAAGTGACCAGCACTTGGATATGTTGGAGTGGCTACGGATGCATGACTACATCTATGTGAAGGGACGTGGTGACTACAAGAACACCGCATTAAAGAGACGTGTGTGGGAGAAGGCCAAGGAGATGGGCATGGATGACCCCAAAGCACTCATCACATGGTGTCAGTCCATATGCACAAAAGTGGGGAAATTGAGTGACATGAAGTCGGGTGCGGCAGCGAGGGAGTTGTCTGAGCGCGAGTTGTAAATACAGGAAAATTTCTCGTTCCTGCGAACGCATATCGTGCAGCAGCCATCCAGATCAGGGGTGACGTTGCAGTCCCGGTTGCAACCCATCCACGCAACCTCGATCGATGTGGATGATGAAAGTGTCACGCCACTTGACCAGGCTCCATCACCGTCGAGTATACCACCCGCAGCAGCAACGCAACCCACAACTCCACGCCTGGCAGCCAAGGGGAAGGGTGGCGCCCGAACACCCACCATCAACACCGACCTCGACCAGTTGAAGTCCCAAGTGCAGGACCAGCAAGTGGAGGCTGGCATCATCCATGGCCAGCTGAGGGGGTTGATGCAACCGCCGAAAGTGTCGCCGCCAATGCTGTGGGGAACGTGGCTGGGGGCCGTAGCTGAAGACATTGACGGGTCGCTTCTCGGGGAATTCTACTCCGAGAGTTTCGCCTTGGCGATGTGGTTACGCTCCCAGTCACTACAGCTGGCCCGCAAGAAGGAGCCACACCGTCCACAACCACGTCGTCCAGACCCTCAACCAGCAGCCCCGTTGCCGTTGCCGGCTTTCCCTGTCCAGGCGGCGGGATTACAACCGGGACCCTGTGCAGGGGATTGGATGAGTCCCCGACCGGGCCCTTCCACCACCACTGCATGCCCATCCAGCATGCCAGGAAGTGGGGGGAACATTACGGGTCTGTCGGATCTCAGCTTTACCACACTAATCGCTGGGATGGGACAAGACCCGGAAAACCCTCTGTGAGGTCAACGTGCAACAACCCGGATGTCCAGCCTCTGTGATTGTGAACATTGTGAAATGAACTAATATTACATACTATTTATTATGGACATATTATGGATGAGTGAATGTGATCGTGACGAGAGTACTGATTGTGTACATTATATATACTATTATGACTAGTTGAAAATAAATATATAAATTAAATACATTGTTAACTACGTTGTGTTTGTTACAATCTATATGCTATATCCATTTAGTTGATAGTTACTTGTAATAAATTAAGTAATAACTATTTAACAAATAATTAACAAATAAATTTCCCCCCTATTCCCTCCCCAAAAAACACCTTTTGGATAAATACCACATTAAATAAGTTAAGCTCTTATAGCAACAATATAGAAGAACAGATCATTAAATTCAGCATTAACACCCCTTTTTGATCAAATAAGTTAAGCTCTTATACCAACAATATTGAAGAAAAGATCATTAAATTCAGTATTAAAACCCCTTTTCGATAAATAGCACATTAACTAAGTTAAGCTCTTACACCAACAATAAAGTACAAGAAATTTTTTTTTTATTAAGTTTAAGATTTTGGTATTAACTGTAGCATAAAAATTTAAAAAGTATAGACTAAAAAGCAATAATACAGAAATGTCTTTTTTATTACTGTCACATTTTATTAGGACCTATTTCATTTTAATAAGATTATAACTTAAAGCTGTTATAGCTACACAACAAAAAAAACAAATAACAAACAAATTAAATTAATTTAAGATATTTTTAATATTACTGAGGTTTCTTTTGATTTGACATTCACAATAATGAAATATATTTCATTTTAGGCACAGACATAACAATAGCACATTAAATACAATTCTCATTGCACAAATAGTTCACACTTCAAAATAGTTCATATCATAGCATCTTGCCAAGGCACCGCTCCAGCCTCAGACACGTAATAGGCACTGAGATATTGTCTCTGGTATTTCGCTGCGAGTGTCAGTCTGTTCCCATGGATGCCGTCGATGTCGGCTAGAGGATTGTTGAGTCTCCAGGCTCCAGGAACGATGTTGTGATTGCTGTCCTCCTGGTCCATCTCTGCATTGTGACGAGCTGCGTACCACATCCACGTCAGATTATGTAGGCAGACACATGCCAACACTATCGACACAACTGTCGCTGGCTTCTGTCGCATTGTTGTTAAGAGGCACGGGTACCGGTGAGCTAGAATCCCGAATGCATTTTCCACGATGCGGCATGCCCTGGAGAGTCGGTAGTTGAACATTCTTTCTGGAATTGTTAGATGACGTTTGGAGAACGGTTTCATCAACCAAGTTCTCAGCGCGAACGCATCATCAGCAACTATGAAGAAAGGCATGTCACGCTCATCATGCGGTAGTGGTTCGGCACTTGGAATACCAAGTCGTCCATCTTCAATGTACTTTTTAAGTTCTGAACGTTTGAAGACTTGAGCATTGCCTGCAGAGCCATTGCTCCCAACGTCGACCCAGGAGAATTTGTAGTCCCCATCCACTAGAGCCATCAATATGACTGAGTGGAATCCCTTGTAGTTGTAGTACTCCGACCCTCCATGGGCTGGGCATTGGATGGGGATATGGTTCCCATCAAGGGCTCCCAGGCAATGGTGAAACTGCCATCTTGTGGAGAACTGCTCAGCGATACCTCTCCATTGCTCTTCTGTAGTTGGAGCTTGAATGACCTCCTCAGCATACTCTGCAATTATAGCATCACACACCTCATGAATGGCAAGCGAGATGGTGTTGTGTGGAACTCGGAAACCGTACATCAGAGAATGATAGTTGTCACCAGAGGCTAGGTAGCGCAGAGTGAACGACAGTTTCAATCCCGGTGATAGCGCCTTTCTGTACCATGTGTCCTTTTTCTTGATTCTTGGAACGATGCGAAGGAGAATCTCCTCAAACATAGCTGGATCCATGCGTAGAAAGTTTCTGTACGCTTGCACATCTTCGATACGTAACTCTTGCATAAGATTTGCAAACTGGCCGAACTGCATTCTCATCTCCAACCAAGGTCAAACCCACACACTTCTTATCAGTTTTCTTGTAAGTCTTCTCTTGATTTGCATAACTTGCAACATAATCATGTTGTTAATATTCTGTCATTGATGTAGCTGCAATTGCCAGTTCAGCAGCTGAAGTTGATTCCTGCGCTGCCGCAAGCAGTAATCCATGATGTGCACCCTCTGAGAGTCAGGCAGCAAGTGATGCATGAAGTGCAGTTGCCCCCGGTTATATATATACAAAATGCCCATCCGGGAGTTGTCCGGGGCGATCCAGGGGTGATCCGAGAGTGATCCGGAAGTGATCCGGGGTGAACTGGGGTGAACCGGGGTAATTTCAGTCTTATGGGGCATTCCGGGAGTGGTCCGTGGCAAGGGTTAGTCCGGGGATGGTCCGGGGATGGTCTGGGTCAAACCATGGCTCAAAATGACCCCATACCATGCCCGGACAGGCCCGGTCCACCCCAGACCACCCCAGAAATACCCGGATCACCCCCAGACCACACCCAGACCACCCCCAGACCAGCCCCGGATCAGGCCGGATTGAGCCCGGATCGCAAAATCCCCCGGACCATCCTGGATGTTTTAAACATTTTAAAACATTCGGGGCCAAGCCCGGACGATGCCAGACGAGCCACGGATCAGGCCGGATCAGGGGGTGTCGGCACGGACAAGCCATAGACGAGCCACGGATCACCCCGGATTGCCCATGACCATCCCGGATGGTGGTCCGGGGCTCATCCGGCCCCTGATCCGGGTATGTGTGACTGGGGCTTTACTTTGCCATTGCCCCGCCCTTCGGATGCTGCACCTCCTCCATGTCCTGCACCCGTACCACAAATGCAGTGGTCTACCTCCTCCACCAAGGAGGTCAATTTGTCCTATGCTATCTGGATGAATTTGTAGGCGATGCGGCCACTTAGGAGGTGGCTGTCAAGGTGTACCTCGACGCCCTCAAACTCGCGGACGACCTTGGCCTCAAACTCTCCCCCGCGAAGTGTGCCCCCCAACACAGAGCCTCGAAGGGCTCATATTCAGCATCGAAACCAACAACATGACCGGCAGCATCCCACCCTACAAGCTCAATGAGGTGACAGAAGAATGCGCCAAATGGATCCCCGGATCTAGAGCCTCCAAAAAAGACCTTCAGAGGCTGGTGGGTCATCTCCAACACGTCTGTGAGGCCAGCCAGGTGCTTCATGAACAGGATACTCGACCTGCTCAGGAAGGCCTCACACATGGACAAGCACCCCATCATGGATGACATGCTCAAGGATATTGGCTGGTTCCTCACCTATGCCAAAGCCTCAAACGGCATAGTCCTCCTCAAACCCCCACCCAAGCATGAATGGGTGATAGAGTGCAACTCCTCCCTACTCGCTGGGGGAGCCTACTGTCGACGGAGCACTACCACAAAGACTTCATATCCCTGGGCCACGATATCAACCAGCTCGAGGCCATCAACCTTGTGGTCACACTTCATGCCATAAGTCCCCAAACTCTCAGGACTACGCCATTGTCATCAACACGGACAATCTTGCCTCCCAAACCATGCTCGAATCAGGGGCCGGCAGGGACAACACCCTCTGTGCCTGCGCCAGGGCAATATGGAGATTTGCCGTCCTCAATTCCTATGAGGTACAAGTCCGGCACAAGCCTGGTGCAGAGATAATCTTTGCAGACACCCTCAGCAGGGCCCCCTTCGACCACGCAGCTCGCCAACGGGCAGTCGCATTCGTTGATGACCTCGAGCTTGGCCATGTCCGGGTCCAACATGATATGTCCCTCATTGACAACAGTGGCTAGCCTGGGGAGTTCATAACTTTGCCTCTCTCTCCCCATGTCTACTAGCCCGCTACAAGGATGTCCGGAACCTCATCGACACTGGACTCGCAAAAGGCACCTGGCACAACAAGGAAACCAGACGAAGCGCTACATCCGGCATGCCAGGGCCTCAGGGTACGCCCCTAAGACACCCTCCCAGCTCGACATCACCTCATATCTCGCACACCTCTCCAACATACTGAGATCCCCCATGACAACTTTTTTTATAGTGCTGCTCCCATGGGAGACCAGGCCGCCAGCACCATGACCTGATATCCCACTCAGTGACATTATCATGACACTGAGCCAACCAGTCCTTGTCATATCCTAATAATGCCGAGCACCTGGCTAGGAAGAGACAAGTATAAATTTGTTAGTGATTGGTTTGACTCGACCAGGGTACGAACGCGTGGGTTCAAATCCCACGATCTACCAAATCGGGAGACGGACATCCAACTCATTCAGTCATCCCATCTGGTAAACGCTGTTGTGCAGAGGAGTATATTACTCCCCTCTTGAAGTGAATTGAAGTGAGATTGAAGTGAGAAAATTCCTATTGGATAGAACTTAGAAGGGAATTAAAAAGACAGAAGCAGATGTTACTACTCAAAGTTGCAAAGTCCAATAAAACCATTAGATTTGTGAAAGCAAATCACTTATGTAGATTGTAACCTAAATATCAAACTTCGATAGTGTTACACTTATTAAGTATTAGGACATAATAGTAATACTAAGTCAATTTAATTGAACATGTTACTATTGAAGTCTATGGGGTCAGAGCTTTAGCAGGCGCGCCAAAATGAATTTGCCATGTTTACACCTGAAATATCTCCCAAGTTAGCAAATTTTAACCAAAGTTACTCCAAGTTGCTCATGTAAAACAGATTCTAGCAATAAAGGGGCTGTCACATTAGGGTTTTTTGCGGGAGTGTATGGCGGCGTAGGCACGTTACGTCATATACGTCGGCATATGTCGGCATACACCGCCATACACTATGCATACGCCGTCATGTGCCGGCCTATGCCGGCTTACAGGGTTGTATGCCGCCATACGGTTTCTCCTGTCCATCCGTCCAAATTTTGTTGTGCATGCTAAAAAAATCTCAACCTATGGGAGCATATGGTTCATATGCTACCCATACGCTTCTCATACGCCGGCATATGCTCCTGGTACACTAGGGGTATGCCGGTGTACGCTACTCGTACGCTCAACTTGCGTCACGGTTGTATCTCTGGCGTATGAAGCGTACGCAGAACCTACGAGTTGCATATGGGAGCGTATTCGTAGCGTATGCAAAGCGTATGATTAGCGTATGGCGGCGTATCCCCGACCTATGGTCTTGGTATATAAAGGCGACGCACGCCTTCTTCGGTCATTCCTGCTCTGCTCCTCATACAGGATGGATGTCCAGGCACTCCAAGTACAGTTCCAGCTTTTCTACAGAGTTGCCCTTTATCACCTTGAGCTTGGTCTATACCTCATGGTTCTTCTGACGTCCCGTCTCCAGAGCAGAAGGAGGAGGGAGCAGCAGCGACGATCAGTGTGGGTCAGACCCTGGATTGGGAGGCGGCCGCAGTTTGGCTTGTTCGACAAGCTGATGGTCGAGCTCCGCAGCGAGGACACCGCATCGTTTATGAACTTCATGCAGCTACCCCCCCAGTTGTTTGACGAGATTGTGGCGCAAGTGGCACCGAGGATCGCAAAAAAATGGACCACATTCAGGGTGCCGCTCGAGCCGGCACTGAAAATAGCACTTACTCTGCGGCACCTGGCATCTGGCACAAAATACTCCTCCATGAAGTTTGGGTGGAGGGTGCCCCACAACACACAGTCGCTGATAGTGCATGAAGTCTGTCAGGCTATCGTCGACGAGTACATGGCCGAGGTCATGACGTGTCCAATGACTCCAGAAGGGTGGCGTGCCGTCGCGGACCTCTTTTCAGAGAAATGGAACTTCCCCCATACCTGTGATGCTCTGGATGGGAAGCACATCACCTGCCGGTACCCTCCAAAGAGTGTGTCGCTCTACTACAACTACAAGGGCTTTTACTCCGTCATCCTGTTGGCGCTTGTAGATGCGGATTACAAATTTATCTGGGCAGATATTGGCGGTTTGGGCTCCGCGTCCGATGCCCCGATTTACAACGACTCCAAGCTGAAGGCAGGCACTGAAGGTGGCACCATCGGCTTTCCGAACCCTGAACCGCTTGTCGACGGCCAGAAGGATGTGCCGTATTTTCTGATCAGTGACGACGCCTTTGCCCTGCGGCCGACCATGATGAAGACTCTTCAACTAGCGGCTTTCCCGAGCTAGGAGAGTGGTGGAGAATGCCTTTGGCATTCTAGCCAACCGCTTCCAAGTGCTGCTGACGACTGTGCAGCACGACCCCTCCAACGTGAAGATCATCGTCAAGGCGTGCATTGTTCTGCACAACCTCATGAGGACATGCTACCCAGCGCTACAGAACATGCAGCTGGATCGTCCCGAGACAGCCAACAACAACTTTGTGCCTGGAGCTTGGCGAGAGGGCCACAACCTTCCTGACATTGACATTCTACCTGTTAACCCCAACACCGCGTCCAAGCTAGGAAAGGAACAGAACAATCTAATTAAAGACTGGGTCATCTCACCCGCCGGAGCACTGTCATGGCAAGATAGGATGATCTGACAAAACATTTTATCAGTCTGTATGCGCTGTGTCTGTGTACTGTTTTTGCAAACTTATGTGCTTTTCTTGACACTGTACTGTTATCGCTTATTTACATGTCCGTGATGTTGTGACCTGTCTCCTGTTATATGAGATGCTAATATGTTTATATGTCTAGTAAAATAAACGATATCATTTTATAGATATGAAAACACAATTTTACATGTCTGTTATGTTCTTTCGCTCCCTAATTTAAAGTCATCTAGTTAATGTAATTGTAATGAATCTCCTCTCTTTTTACATGAATTAATCTTTTACATACATAATAAGAACACAGGGAAAAATAGAGTGACACAGGGACAGAAAGGGGGAGACGAGTTAGAGGGAGGGAGGGAGGGAGGGAGGGGGAGAAGAGATAGAGGGAGGGAGGGAGAGAGAGAGAGGAAGAGAGATAGAGAGAGGGAGGAAGAGAGAGAGAGGGAGGACGAGAGATAGAGAGAGAGGGAGGAAGAGAGATAGACAGAGAGAGGGAGGAAGAGAGATAGAGAGAGAGGAAGAGAGATAGAGAGAGGGAGGAAGAGAGATAGAGAGAGAGGGAGGAAGAAAGATAGAGAGAGGGAGGGAGGGAGGGAGGAGGGAGGGGAGGGAGAAAGGGGAAGGAGAAAGATAGGGGAGGGACTTGTGTCCTTAATATTTATTATAAATATTTAAAATTTTCAGTTGTTATTTATGTTTTAATTTTAATTTTAATTATACTTTAATGTATGACAATTAAATGATGACATGCCTTTACTGAACGCGGACACAAAAATTCAAATTGACACTATGTTTATTTATTTGTACATCTTGACACATATTTACATATATACATAAAAATGTACAAACAATATATATACACACATTATATATACATATATACATACAAATGTACAAAGATAAATAAAAAGTAAGACTACATATCTACACATATATACAAATATTTACATTCACTTCTCTCCCTTGCAATTTGAAGTGGCATCAGCTGGCGACTGTGTGGCTGACAAGGGGAATAGGTCTAAGTTGGCCCCCAACATGCCAGAGATCCCCGACAGCCCTGACAAGTTCAATAGTCCGTTTGGGCTGGCCGACTCAGACAAGTTCACTTGGGTGGGGTCGACTTGTGTCGGAGTCGGGACATCTGTGGCAGCGGAAGTCACTGGCCATGCCGCACCCACAGTGGCCGGACCACCCGCGCGCACCATGACTCCGGGAGAGCCCCTCGTGTGCTCCGCCATCCCTAGTGTCCAGAGTTGTCCAGGAGTGTGCGGCTATGATGGCTATACCACCAGCGGAGCTGCGGCCGCCTCGTGACCCACGGAGGTTGGAGGTAGAGGCTGAGGCGGAAGACTTGGCAGAGGCGGCAGAGGCTGTGGCTGATGATGTATGTGCGGCTGCCCCATATAGCACTGCACATACTCCTGTGTCTGTGAAGCCCATGGTGATGCCGGTGGTGGCTGGTGAGTCCACTGGTGGGGTTGAGGCTGGTATGCCTCACTTGCAGACACAGGAGCAGGTGCAGAAGCAGGTGCACGAGCAGGAGCAGGTGCACGAGCAGGAGCAGCCACATGAACCACCAGGGCCACGAATGTTCGTTCCTCCTCTTCCAGATGGTGCGACACCATGCGGTTGAGTGCACCACAAATCGTCACAAACCGCTCCTCCGGCATCATGAGGATCATGTCCCGCACATAGTTGGCGAATGCCACGCGCTTCGTCACCATCAGTGGAGGAGGTGGCTGCATCACCTTGAGGATGTCCCCAGACTCATCGAACCTCTTGTGGATGGCAGCGAGGAGGTTCTCGTTGACTGGGGCAGATTGCTTCCCTCTCCCCTTTCCCCGCTCTCGGAATGTAGCGGGGGGAGTGGGTGGAAGCTCCTCGTCCATCGCCACCTCCACATCGGTCAGCACATTATCGTCCAGGCTGACATCGAGCTGCGGAGCCGCGACAGGAGCGGCCAACTGCAAGACAAAATCATAAAATAACATAAGTAACATGAACGCAAATCTATATTTCGACAAAAGACACGACAAGTCAACAGTAAATCAAAAATATATGAAGCAAAAATAATTAACGTTAAATGCAGACATGGATTTATAACGATTATATCTCGATACATCTATTGTCAATATCTCGATTTAAGAACAACAACACAACAACTCAACATTAAAGAAATAAATAACATTTAACAAATAACTAGAATATTTACATAAATACAACAAAAGCATAACATAACAAAATTGGAATACGAGCGGTTTTACGAGAATACTAATGGCCGCACTTGTCAGAACGATAAAAGATTATGTACTTACACTCCTGCAGGGCTCTGGTCGGCGACGGACGATGGACCGCAGGAACCCGAACTTCCACAGGATCCACTCCTCCCGCTCAGTCAGGTCAACGGCTCCTTCCCTGCTTTTTTTCTTGTGGAGCTGCCTGTTGGTGTCCCTGAGTGACTTGAACCACTTCTGGAGATGGACTGTTGTCATCCCCAGAAGTGTCGCCTGCTCCTCCCAGATCTTGGCCTTCCTGTCTGAGCGGCGGTAATCCGTCAGCTTCATATTCCACATGATGGGGTTCTCCTGGAGGAAGTCCAGCATCTGATCTTCTTTGAAGACTGACAGAGAACAGTCCCTCTTCTTTGCCCTCCGTCTCTTTGCCGCGGAGAGGCCACCGGTGCCGGTGGAGGCGTTCGAGGCAGTGGAGGCGGCAGAGGCAGTGGACGACGCCTGTGAGCTGCCCCGAGAAGCAGGAGATGGCGAGCTGGAGCGGGGATGCCAGCGTTGCGTCGTCGACCTCTCCACTTCCATCTCCAGCTCTTCCAGTGGATAGTGGTGTTCTGGAGAGTGGTGTTCTGGAGAGTTGTGTTGTGGAGAGTGGTCTGGAGAGTGGTGAGGTGTGGAGGCAGGTGAGGCGGCTGGTGATGGAGAGCATTGCAAAGTCTGCCTCCTTCTGCCTCTCCCACGGCCTAGTCCTCCTCCTGTAGTTACAGCAGCTCTGGAGGCCGGTGTAGTAGTAGTACTAGTAGTAGTAGCAGTAGCAGAAGCAGCAGTAGCAGTGGCGTTCCTCTTAGCAGGCATGGTGGCAGAGTGAGGGGAGACTGTTGCTGCAGGCTATATATCCCCAGGAGCCACCCGGTGGAGGACCGTGGAGAGATAACATAGGCCTCGCATACACTTCACATACACTCCTCATATGCTCCTCATACACTCCTCATACACTCCTAAAATAATCATACACTCCTCATACGCTCCTCATATGCTCCTCATATGCTCTACATGCCAATCAAAACCGTCAAAAAATGTCTCAGTACGCTCTCATACGCTCCTCGTATGCTCCTCATAGGTTACGCATACGCTCAAAAACACCTGAGAGGTCACCAAAGGTCACAATACGTCATCCTGCGCAGTTTTTCCCCATTTTCGACGTAGGTTTTCAATACGCTCCCGCCATACGCTATAATGTGACAGGGCCTTAAACCTAATATATTTATCCAAGAAAATGATAGAACCTCAAAACCATCGGACTATGCAACTTTAAGAGAGTGTATCGAAGGATGAGGATTGTGCTGCTATTTTTATTTAATTTTCTTTTTACATTGAAAACTTAATTGATGTGACAAAGAGTGTGTGCCATCTTTTCAGGTGGATTTAAGGGTAAATATAATATTTTACAAGCCATTTATGCAATTTATCTTAAGTTAGTGTTGATATCAAACTACATTACATTTAAGTGTAGCCCTATATCTATACAACTATTTATAATTTATTAAAAGGAAGTTAGACAGTGATAAGTCCGTCAATTATTTATTAATTGGTCGATGTTAGCACCAGTCACTCTTAGGCCAGAAAAAAAAAAAACTTGGCTATCGTCCCTGCCCACGCCTGAAAAATCTCACGCCCCATATTACATTTTTGGTTACTTTAGTTAAAAACTGTTAATAATGGGTTGGGTTAGCAACAATTAAACCTTCGTAAGCACTCAATTGAAACTTCTAGAACTGTATGATATAATAAATTGTGAAATGAGAATACACTGTTCAACATTGTGATATGTACATGAATGACATGTAACCCTTTTATCAGTCTAGGGTGGTCCAATATTTAAAATAATATACTTTAAAAAAGATATATATGAAATAAAAAACGCCCGGTGGACCCTTATTTGCTTGATCAAAAGGACGATCACAAACTTTACTTTTTATTCGGCCATAGCTGGACTAGCATATTTCCTTACTCACCAATACTCTAGAAATTGCAGAAACCTCAGACTTGTTAGACTAAACCAGGTTATTTTATAATATAACATGTAATTTATAATCTATATCAAACAAGACAAACTGTCACTGAATCTTTTTAAATTAGTTTCTTTAATGGAGACTACATATATCTTTTATTTTGCAGATGCTCAAATAGACATGTCATAAGATGTGTTGCAACTATTGGAAGCAGTATATGCTTATCGCGGTGTTCGAACCCACATTTCTGCCATTTCAGAGTGAAGGTTCTAACCATTAGCCGCTTCAGTTCACTGATGTTACCTAACCCGTACAGATATATTCACTAACATTGGTACATCTTATTCAAACCCAATACTACAGGTAAGTTGTTCAATATTTAAAATCTCCTTCACTACAGGGAAAGTCTTCAGTTTGTTCCACTCTTCTCATATCTAACACTACAGGTTAATCTTCAGTCTTGTTCCACCTTCCTGATACTTACCACTAACAGTAAAGTCCTTAAGATTGTTCCACCTTCATACCTAACCTTACAAGTGAAGTCCTTAACATTGTTCCACCCTCATACCGAATACTACAGGTTAATCTTCAGTCTTGTTCCACTTTCCTGATACTTACCACTAACAGTAAAGTCCTTAAGATTGTTCCACCTTCATACCTAACCTTACAAGTGAAGTCCTTAACATTGTTCCACCCTCATACCGAATACTACAGGTTAATCTTCAGTCTTGTTCCACCTTCCTGATACTTACCACTAACAGTAAAGTCCTTAAGATTGTTCCACCTTCATACCTAACCTTACAAGTGAAGTCCTTAACATTGTTCCACCCTCATACCGAATACTACAGGTTAATCTTCAGTCGTGTTCCACCTTCCTGATACTTACCACTAATGGTAAAGTCCTTAACATTGTTCCACCTTCATACCTAACCTTACAAGTGAAGTCCTTAACATTGTTCCACCTTCATACCTAATACTACAGGGTAATCTTCAGTCGTGTTCCACCTTCCTCATACTTACCACTAACGGTAACGTCCTTAACATTGTTCCACCTTCATACCGAATACTACAGGTTAATCTTCAGTCGTGTTCCACCTTCCTCATACTTACCACTACAGGTAAAGTCCTTAACATTGTTCCACCTTCATACCTGCCTGACATTCCAGGTAAAGTCCTGAACATTGTTCCACCTTCATACCTAACATTACAAGTACATTTCTTAATATTGTTCCACCTTCATACCTAACAGTACAGTTAAATTTCTTAACATTGTTCCACCTTCATACCTAACAGTACAGGTAAATTTCTTAACATTGTTCCACCTTCACACCTAACATTACAAGTACATTTCTTAATATTGTTCCACCTTCATACCTAACAGTACAGGTACATTTCTTAACATTGTTCCACCTTCATACCTAACAGTACAGGTAAATTTCTTAACATTGTTCCACCTTCATACCTAACATTACAAGTACATTTCTTAATATTGTTCCACCTTCATAGCTAACAGTACAGGTACATTTCTTAATATTGTTCCACCATCATACCTAACAGTTCAGGTAAATTCTTCAGTTTGTTTCATTTTTCTCATACCTACCACTACAGGTAAATGTCTTCTTAATACTAAGCTCCTTCTTTATACTATTACTTTTTGGAGAGAGGCCGGTCGTTTAAAATATAAATACTTTACTCATGTATTGTGTTCAATTTTGAGATGTTTTGTTTGTCTCTAAAAGATTGTTTCATCTGCCTTTCAGTTTCACACTGACTTTATTCATCGCTAAGCAAAATTAGTCCATTTAAAATAAAATATTTGTTCAAAGTATGGTTGTAGATTTATACTAGCTAGCTTTGCACTGGAAGCACACTGAATGAACCATTAGGATATGGCTCAGTGGAGGAAACGTAGGGGGCATTTCTCACAATTTATATTTTTTTGCTGGAAATCATGATCTAAGGTGCAAAAGCTATATTACTAGACACCCGGAAAAGGTTTTTGGTTGGTTGTTGCAGTTTTACGTCCTGGCAACATCTAAGGTCATACCAGGACGGGTACTGACTTGTGACAGTGTGCTCTCATGACCACTTTATAGTGCTGCCCCACTAGGAGTCCAGGACACCAGCACCATGACCTGGTATCGCACTCAGTCACATTATCCTGACACTGACCTAACCAGTCCTTGCCCTATCCTATTAATACCGAGCGCCTGGCTATGATTAGGAAGCGACAAGTCTCAATTGTGTAAGTCATTGGTTCGACTCGATCGGGAATTGAACTCCTGACCTTCCGCACGGGAGGTTCGCGCTCTACCCATTGGGTCACCACGCCCGGTCATGCCGATAGGCTTCAGGGGAGTACAAAGTAGGGGCATTTCTCCCAAGTGATCTTTTTTCCCTATAAATCATGACCTTAAATGTTAGAATGGGAGTTAGTAGAGATCCGGAAAAGGTTGGCAAGGCATCTATGATATAGCACATATGTGGGTATGGGAGAAAGTGGATTTAACATGTATACAACACAACAATAGAGAGAGTTATTATGGCAATACAAAATGAGAATCAATGAGTGGGTTGGTAGACGACACCCGATTAAGCAGGAGAAGTGTTTATACATACGTGGTAGTACATTTTAAATTTTATTTTTGTTTGGCGATCGTTTCTTTATTTTGGTCATAACGGTTAAGTGCATGCACTTGTTTTCGTCGCTGCAGTAGTCGTTACAATCCGCAGTCTATCTTTGGTGTGTTGGGGTGGAGGTGTGGACTATCATCTCAAATGCTAACCAGAGAGTAGGAATAATTAAAAGAACTTTCCATCGCCTCAACAAGAACAATTTTCTCATTCTATTTAAAGCCAATTTTGGAATACTGTCCATAAATTTGGAGCCCAATTTTTCGGAAAGATATTCAGCGACATGCAACGAAAAGGTTCAGAGACGTGCAACAAAATTAGCTGCAGTTATAAAGGACTTACCCTATGAACAAAGGCTTAGGGGATTGAAACTTCCTATCCTTTCCTACAGAAGGAAAAGAAGTGACATAATTGAAGTATTTAAAATTATGAAGTGTTTTGATCAAATAGATATGAACCAATTTTTCACCTTGAATAAAAGAGAAGGCAGTCGGGGCCATACTCTCAAACTAGTATAACACAGAGCCATTTCAAAGTTAAGGCAACACAATTTCTCAAACAGGATCATAAATATATGGAACAGTCTCCCACAAAATGTTATTGATGCTGAGTCAATGAATTCATTCAAGAACCGATTAGAAAAAGCATGGGCTGATGATCCAGGGAAATTTGACCCCTTATTCACCACATGCTACTAATTAGTCCTTGTGTTGCTTATTTACTTGTACTCATGCAAAAATGAGAGACAACTAAGTGTTCACACTCCCTGTCTACCATTCGCTATTTCGCTATTTGGATATATGTACATACACATATATGTACAGTCAAACCTCTCTAATTCGATCGGCCTTGGGACCGCCTTTAAGTGGTATATGTAGGGAGGTGGTCGGTTTACGGAGTTAGAATATGGTTGCAATGGTATTGTTGGGACCCAAATAAAGCGACCAATATAGAGGAGTGGTCGATCTGTGGAGGTGTTCGGTTAGGGAGGTTTTACTGTATATATATATAGGATTTGTTTGTGTGTTTATTTGTTGGGGTTTTACATCCTAGCAACATCTATAGTCAAATCATCATGGGCATTGACTTGTGACAGTGTGCACTCATGGTGACTTTATAGTGCTGCCCCACTGGGGAGATTAGGCTGCCAGCACCATGACCCGATATCTCACGCAGTCACATTATCTTGATACTGAGCTAACCAGTCCTTGCCATATCCTAGTAATGCCAAGCGCCAGGCTAAGAAGCAACAAGTGTCCATTTTGTTTAAGTAATTTGGTTTAATCACCTCTGAAAATAGGCATATTTAAACATTCTTTTTATTTTGTTAAACTTGTCCGGTGAGGCTGCCTGCTCCCCTCGTTGATCAGAGTCGTCTAGCCAGCAGCAGCTAGGGTGACACTGTTGCTGTCGCTGACCCTCCTCATCTTGAAGTGCTTGAATACGTGGTGGTTTCCGCTGTTGCACCTGAATGAGATGGACGGCCCGTGGTTGTGTTGCGGCCGGTGCATGTGGTGCTGCGGCCTCTTTATGAAGATATGCACCGGGCGCTGCCTGTTATTGTTGGAGTTGGAGCTCGACATCCCCATGGACGGTGCGCTGGTAATGCCGCCCGAACTCGAGCCGTCCGATATCTGATGCGTGATCGCCTCGTGATGATTATCCGCATTGCAGCCGAAGTCAAGCGACACCGGCTTGTGCTGCCGGTGGTGGTGGTGGTGCTGTCCGCCGTGGTGATGTTGCTGTCCGCCGTGGTGATGTTGACCCCACATCCGAGGACCCATATGACCCCACCCCCAGTCGTCCAGCGGCTGTTCCAGGTCCGGTGGTCCCGTGACGTCATCATGCTCCTCCTCTGCCAGAGCGTCTCCCTGCGCGTCCACGCGGCGTTCCTTCCAGTGTCGGCTGCGCGTAATGAACGCCGGTTGCCGCTGCTTCCCGGCTGTCTCCTTTTCTCCTCCTTCTCCTGCTGCACCGGAAGTGACGTTCGCCTGATTCCCGGCAGATGGCGGGTACGTTATGTGCTTGACAATGGGGTGCATGATCATCCCCCACGTCCACCGGAAGACGCCCGGCACCGGAAGTCTGCCCCTGGAGTGACCGTTGGGGGCGCTGTTGTCGCCAGCCGAAGTAGGTTCTGGTGTGACTGAAAAATTAGTTTTGATTCAGTAGGTGTCTTCTTATCTATCTTCATACTTCATACTTCATGCTTCATGCTTCATACTTCATACTTCTTACTTCATGCTTTATGTTTTACTAGTCGGAGAGAATACAATCCACCTGGTGGAATTTTGTAAATGGTATTCTACTAGAGCCAATGCTAGGATTTTTTGTTTGGCGTGTCAGATTTATTTTTATTTTTATTTTCATTTTGTGTGTGTGGGGGGGGGGGGGGCAGGGGCAGATATATATCTAGGAGCGAATGAGTGCCAAAGGCATTAGGAACTACAGGGGTCTGTGGTAAGCCTCATACTCTCCAGTAAATCTTTTAATCGAAGGGTTCTGAAATGCCATCTCCGTACATTTCAGGGAGGTTACATACTGGGTTTTTCTTTGGCGTGTGCTGGGGTCAGGGTGGGGACCTGATGAATTGATTCTGGATGTTTGTTTTTGGTTGTTTTACGTCCTATTAACATCTAATGTCATATCAGGACGGGATTTTGGATGGATACAAAGCTGTTGATGGGGATGATCAGGTGACACTATGGCCAGCACTTACTAATTGACCCACAAATTGTTGTTAGCCTATAATATTTCTGTCAGTTTATTCATTTATTAATTGCGATTATACATTTATTGTGATTGGGCATACGTTGTGATCGTGTATTAATTGTGATTGGAAATTAATTTTGATTAGAGATTAATCGTGATGAGACATCGTGATTGGTCAATAATTGTGATTAGACATTAATGTGATTAGACATTAATTGTGATGGGAAATTAATTGTAATTATTCATGTTGGCCTGCTAACATGTGTAATTTGGTTCACACATCAACGGGTTCGGATCTGTTTACATTGTTCTCCGAGGCAAGTGTTTGATCACTTTGCCAAGGCGATCGGACAGGCAACTTTGCTCATCTTCATTCAGAGAGAAAGAGAGAGGTTCCGTTGATCTCTTGTGGTTAAAGTTTGACTAAAGTTGTCAGAATTACAAAGGAGAATAGTCCAAGTGTCACTGTATAATGGAAAGGATTTAAAAGGAGGATAGTCCAAGTGTCAATGTATAATGGAAAGGATTTAAAAGGAGGGTAGTCCAAGTGTCACTGTATAATGGAAAGGATTTAAAAGGAGGATTGTCCAAGTGTCACTGTATAATGGAAAGGATTTAAAAGGAGGATTGTCCAAGTGTCACTGTATAATGGAAAGGATTTAAAAGGAGGATAGTCCAAGTGTCACTGTATAATGGAAAGGATTTAAAAGGAGGATAGTCCAAGTGTCACTGTATAATGGAAAGGATTTAAAAGGAGGATAGTCCAAGTGTCACTGTATAATGGAAAGGATTTAAAAGGAGGATAGTCCAAGTGTCACTGTATAATGGAAAGGATTTAAAAGGAGGATAGTCCAAGTGTCACTGTATAATGGAAAGGATTTAAAAGGAGGATAGTCCAAGTGTCAATGTATAATGGAAAGGATTTAAAAGGAGGATAGTCCAAGTGTCACTGTATAATGGAAAGGATTTAAAAGGAGGATAGTCCAAGTGTCACTGTATAATGGAAAGGATTTAAAAGGAGGATAGTCCAAGTGTCACTGTATAATGGAAAGGATTTAAAAGGAGGATAGTCCAAGTGTCACTGTATAATGGAAAGGATTTAAAAGGAGGATAGTCCAAGTGTCAATGTATAATGGAAAGGATTTAAAAGGAGGATAGTCCAAGTGTCAATGTATAATGGAAAGGATTTAAAAGGAGGATAGTCCAAGTGTCACTGTATAATGGAAAGGATTTAAAAGGAGGATAGTCCAAGTGTCACTGTATAATGGAAAGGATTTAAAAGGAGGATAGTCCAAGTGTCACTGTATAATGGAAAGGATTTAAAAGGAGGATAGTCCAAGTGTCAATGTATAATGGAAAGGATTTAAAAGGAGGATAGTCCAAGTGTCAATGTATAATGGAAAGGATTTAAAAGGAGGATAGTCCAAGTGTCAATGTATAATGGAAAGGATTTAAAAGGAGGATAGTCCAAGTGTCAATGTATAATGGAAAGGATTTAAAAGGAGGATAGTCCAAGTGTCACTGTATAATGGAAAGGATTTAAAAGGAGGATAGTCCAAGTGTCACTGTATAATGGAAAGGATTTAAAAGGAGGATAGTCCAAGTGTCAATGTATAATGGAAAGGATTTAAAAGGAGGATAGTCCAAGTGTCAATGTATAATGGAAAGGATTTAAAAGGAGGATAGTCCAAGTGTCAATGTATAATGGAAAGGATTTAAAAGGAGGATAGTCCAAGTGTCAATGTATAATGGAAAGGATTTAAAAGGAGGATAGTCCAAGTGTCAATGTATAATGGAAAGGATTTAAAAGGAGGATAGTCCAAGTGTCACTGTATAATGGAAAGGATTTAAAAGGAGGATAGTCCAAGTGTCAATGTATAATGGAAAGGATTTAAAAGGAGGATAGTCCAAGTGTCACTGTATAATGGAAAGGATTTAAAAGGAGGATAGTCCAAGTGTCAATGTATAATGGAAAGGATTTAAAAGGAGGATAGTCCAAGTGTCACTGTATAATGGAAAGGATTTAAAAGGAGGATAGTCCAAGTGTCACTGTATAATGGAAAGGATTTAAAAGGAGGATAGTCCAAGTGTCAATGTATAATGGAAAGGATTTAAAAGGAGGATAGTCCAAGTGTCAATGTATAATGGAAAGGATTTAAAAGGAGGATAGTCCAAGTGTCAATGTATAATGGAAAGGATTTAAAAGGAGGATAGTCCAAGTGTCACTGTATAATGGAAAGGATTTAAAAGGAGGATAGTCCAAGTGTCACTGTATAATGGAAAGGATTTAAAAGGAGGATAGTCCAAGTGTCACTGTATAATGGAAAGGATTTAAAAGGAGGATAGTCCAAGTGTCACTGTATAATGGAAAGGATTTAAAAGGAGGATAGTCCAAGTGTCAATGTATAATGGAAAGGATTTAAAAGGAGGATAGTCCAAGTGTCAATGTATAATGGAAAGGATTTAAAAGGAGGATAGTCCAAGTGTCACTGTATAATGGAAAGGATTTAAAAGGAGGATAGTCCAAGTGTCACTGTATAATGGAAAGGATTTAAAAGGAGGATAGTCCAAGTGTCAATGTATAATGGAAAGGATTTAAAAGGAGGATAGTCCAAGTGTCACTGTATAATGGAAAGGATTTAAAAGGAGGATAGTCCAAGTGTCAATGTATAATGGAAAGGATTTAAAAGGAGGATAGTCCAAGTGTCACTGTATAATGGAAAGGATTTAAAAGGAGGATAGTCCAAGTGTCACTGTATAATGGAAAGGATTTAAAAGGAGGATAGTCCAAGTGTCACTGTATAATGGAAAGGATTTAAAAGGAGGATAGTCCAAGTGTCACTGTATAATGGAAAGGATTTAAAAGGAGGATAGTCCAAGTGTCAATGTATAATGGAAAGGATTTAAAAGGAGGATAGTCCAAGTGTCACTGTATAATGGAAAGGATTTAAAAGGAGGATAGTCCAAGTGTCAATGTATAATGGAAAGGATTTAAAAGGAGGATAGTCCAAGTGTCAATGTATAATGGAAAGGATTTAAAAGAAGGATAGTCCAAGTGTCACTGTATACTGGAAAGGATTTAAAAGGAGGATAGTCCAAGTGTCACTGTATAATGGAAAGGACTTAAAAGGAGGATAGTCCAAGTGTCAATGTATAATGGAAAGGATTTAAAAGGAGGATAGTCCAAGTGTCACTGTATAATGGAAAGGATTTAAAAGGAGGATAGTCCAAGTGTCACTGTATAATGGAAAGGATTTAAAAGGAGGATAGTCCAAGTGTCAATGTATAATGGAAAGGATTTAAAAGGAGGATAGTCCAAGTGTCAATGTATAATGGAAAGGATTTAAAAGGAGGATAGTCCAAGTGTCACTGTATAATGGAAAGGATTTAAAAGGAGGATAGTCCAAGTGTCACTGTATAATGGAAAGGATTTAAAAGGAGGATAGTCCAAGTGTCACTGTATAATGGAAAGGATTTAAAAGGAGGATAGTCCAAGTGTCACTGTATAATGGAAAGGATTTAAAAGGAGGATAGTCCAAGTGTCACTGTATAATGGAAAGGATTTAAAAGGAGGATAGTCCAAGTGTCACTGTATAATGGAAAGGATTTAAAAGGAGGATAGTCCAAGTGTCAATGTATACTGGAAAGGATTTAAAAGGAGGATTGTCCAAGTGTCGCTGTATAATGGAAAGGATTTAAAAGGAGGATAGTCCAAGTGTCAATGTATAATGGAAAGGATTTAAAAGAAGACATTACTATCGGTTTCTTTGATAAATGTTCTGCTCGTCATTAAGCAACTTCACCAGAGAGAGAGGTTCCGTTAATTTATGTTCACCATTCACCTTCGAAGCCTAGAGCAGTGCAGACCTACATACCCTATAGCACACATATTATTATGGTTAATATTTGGTAAAGTTGGCAGAATTACAAAGGAGAATAGTCACTGTAGAATTGTATTTGTATAATGCAAAGGATTTAAAAGAAAAAAAATGACTACCGAATTCGTTGATAGATGTTCTGCAAGGCCATATGCATGAACCGGTGTTTGCCTCGCCTGCTGTTAAAAGCTAATGCCAGGGTAGCTATCACCAGGGTGGCGAAGTAGGTCAAGCTGTATGCACAGGCGCAGAAAGTGGTTAAGGTAGCCAAAGAACATATAAGTTAAACACTAACACGGCTCACTCGGCCTGTGCTGTGTAATCAAGAGAACAGGCGGCACACCAGGTGTGGGTTTGATCATTTTGATAGCATTGGAGTGTCAGAAGAAACCCTGCTGTCACTTGGTATGTGTGTGGTGGGGGTTTAGGGATGTACATGGTGGAGTGTAGGTATCTGTGTGTTGGTGGTGTAGGTATGTGGTGGGTGTGTGGTGGGAGTGTAGGTGTGTGGTGGGGTGTGTGGTGGGGCTTAGGGATGTGGTGGGGGTATATGCATCTGGTGGGGGGTTTAGGTGCGTGTGGTGGAGGTTTAGGGCTGTGGTGAGGGTGTAGGTGTGTGGTGGGAGTTTAGCGATGCTAAAGATTGTGAGGTGATGCTCTGCAAGACCCCTACAATATACTCCACCACAAACCACCTACATCTCCACCACACACACCCTACACACCTGCCACACACACCTACACCCCCACCATACCCACCTACACCCCAACCACACACACCGTCAACCCCCACCACACAAAATCTGTGTATGGTGGCGGGGTGGGTGGGGTGGATAGGTGGCGGGGCAGCATGGGGGTAGCGATGGTTGTAAAAATATACGGATTTTCGGTTCGGAATTATATAGTGGCAGAGAGCATTATTATTCTCAGGCGACGGAGTGGGGACCAGGGTTATGTAACAGAGAACCAATGGGTGCCCCACTCGCTGTGTGACATATGAGACTCTGTGGAAGATATGATAACACATAGTGCCCAAGATTATGACGAGATGTTCCTATGTAAAGAGACAGTTAATGTTTGGTGAAATGTTCTCTCTATGCACCTGTAAGAGTGCAAGTGGAAGATAAGGACATTTGTAATATATATATTTATTGTAACTGTCTGCAACTACCTGTTACCACAGGGCTGATGGGCAAGCACACCCAGCCATATTGAATACATTATGGACACCACCTGTAGCTGGGATTGAGTGGCAGCTGCCCCTATTAGGGCATCGCGCTCCAGGCTGTAGAGGGTGTCTGATTGGCTGGCTGTGGGAGGTCCAGTCACCTGCACCCCTTGCACCACCTGACCCACATACCTCACTCTAATATAGATTATTTTACACACTTCTAGACGAGCGTTTGACGGATGGGCAGGATAGTTGTGCGCTACGACACCACAACACAGGTCACACCACTGTTTTTAACCATGTCTAATCTTGTTGTTTGTCTACGTGTCTAATCTTGCCTTTTTGCCTCCATGTCTAATCTTGTTGTTTGTCTCCATGTCTAATGTAGGTGAAGGGCCCAACAGAACATTGGGCCCGACAGGACACAGGGCCCAGGAAACAACAGGACACAGGACACAGGAAACAACATGCCACAGGAAACAACTATGCAATATGTCTGGAATGCTTCTGTGAGTGGTCTGATCTTGTCTCGGTCAGCGAGCGCGATGGACATATTGGCGAAAACCTTTTGCACTTCTTCGCCAGCGATGTGAAGAAAGATGGAGCATTGCACTCGTTCTGCCTTCAATATGATACCTGTGGAAATGGAGTATATGTCATATGCTCTGATCCATGTTTTCCAGTTCGATCTCGCATTGTTGCTGAGGAAGAATTGACCGTCGAAGAGCCTGACCCTCACAATGCTGAGCAAGACCCGGATCTGGTGGAGGTCAATGTGCTGACAACGGATCTGTTCGTCGGTGCCATTGACCGCGGTGCCGAGCAAGATGCCGAGCTGTGGTATGCGACTGTCTGAGTGAACGGTCGCCCTGTCAAGTTCCAGCTCGACACCGGGTTGGAGGCAAATGTGCTTCCGAGGAATGTCTTCGATAGAGTCACTCCGGGGCAGCTGATGAACACCAGGTGTTCATTGGTGACGTTCTCGGGACATCGGATCACTCCTGACGGGGAGGCGTCGGTTGACGTGAACGGCAGAAACTTCAGGTTCCAAGTGGTGCGGAACTGTCAGCCTATTTTGGGGAAACAGGCTTGTGTGACATTGAACCTGCTGGCGCGGGTTGACGAGGTGCACTCTGCCATGCCGACGAACATTTCCAAGCTGAACGACAGTCCCAGTCCCGGGCTGAACAGCTGGTAAGCGAATACAAAGACTGTTTCAAGGTTTAGGTCTTATCAAAGCAAATGCTGTCATTCATGTTGATAAATCTGTGCAACCTGTTATAGATCCACCCAGAAAAATCCCATTTGCTATTCAAAGTAAAGTACGTAGTGAACTTGATCGCATGGTAGAGTTAGGTGTAAGAGTTGAGCAGGATGAACCTACCGAGTGGGTTAATTCCATAACTATCGTAAAAAAAACCAAATAAGATAAGGATTTGGCTGGATCCAACTAAGTTGAACAAAGCGATAAAGAGAGTGCCTTTCCCTCCCAAAACAATTGATGAAATTATTGCCAAGACGGCAGATGCAAAATATTTCTCAGTTTTGGATGCAATGACAGGGTATTGGCAAATAGAGTTAGATGAAGAAAGTTCGCGTCTGTGCATGTTTAACACTCCATGGGGCCGGTACAGGTACACTTGCCTGCCTTTTTCCATCAAAACAGCCGGTGACATTTTTATTCAGGAAATGCGCCGTGTCATGGGCGATCTACCCGGTATCGGGATAGTCACAGACAACATTTTGGTATATGGGTCAAAGGTTGAGGAACACAACAAGAGGCTCAAGGCGGTGTTGGACCGAGCTAGGTCGGTAAATCTCAAGCTAAATGAGACAAAATCTTTGCTATGCAAAACTATAGTAAAGTATGTAGGTCATCAACTTACCCAACAGGGGGTGAAGCCTGATCCAGAGAGAATACAAGCAATCGTAGACATGCCAGAGCCGTGTGACCAGTAAGGCATCCAAAGGTTCCTGGGCATGGTTGGGTATGTGCACAAGTTCATACCTAACATGTCCGAGATTGCCAAACCACTGCGCACACTCCTTGCTAAGGATGTACCATGGCACTGGCAAAGCGAACAGCAGGGTTCTTTTGATAAGTTGAAGGAGAATTAAGAACTGCTCCTGTGTTGTCTTATTATAATTTAAACAAACCCATTGTCATTCAGGTAGATGCCTGTCAGTCAGTTCTGGGTGCTGTGTTAATGCAAGAAAGCAAGCCAATCGCACTTGCATCTTGTGCACTCGATTCAGCACAGTGTGGTTATGCCACGATAGAGAAAGAAATGCTTGCCATATGTTTCGGAAGCCAGAGGTTTCATGACTATAATTTGGTAAGGAGGTTCAAAATCAAACGGACCACAAGCCGTTAGTGGCGATAATGTAAAAACCGATTCACAAACTCTTGGCCAAAATGCAGAGAATGAGGATACGTTTGCAAAACTACAATATTCAACTGTGTCATGTGAAGGGTTCTTTGATGTTTTTGCAGACACATTGTCCAGAGCACATAGTGCTAATGTAGGTCATGGTTGCCTGTTCGATGATACATTCTGCGTGGCTGCAGTGGACATGCAATCATCAAGTTTGTTAAGTAAAATTGTCAGAGAATATGAAAAAGATGTATCCATGTCCATGTTAATCACGCACATTGAAGATGAGTGGGACACTACACGCATACAGACACCATCGTGTCTTCGACAGTACATCGCACACAAAGACGAGTTAACAGTAGAAAACAATCTGGTCATGAAAGGCAATCGGGTGGTGGTACCTCCGGGACTCCGCGGGGAGATGATTGAAGTGCTACACGCAACGCACTTGGGCATGACAAAATCCAAGCAGTTAGCATGAGACTGCATGTTCTGGCCTAACATAAACAGACAAATTGAGGAGAAAGTCAGTCAGTGTGACACTTGCCAGAATAACCTGAAACGTTTGCATAATGAGCCGTTGATAAGCCACCCGATAGCCTGTCACCCATATGAGAAAGTAGGAGCAGACTTGTTTGAGTTAAACCTTAAAAATGACCTGATAACTGTGGATTATTACACAAAGTATCCAGAGGTAACATTGTTGGGTGATACATCGTCTGTCACAGTCATTGAGGCGATGAAGGATAATTTTGCGAGGCACTGTATTCCTAGTCAGGTTGTTTCGGACAATAGTCCACAATTTAAGAGCCATGAGTACAGGGAGTTTGCACAACACTATGGTTTTAAAGCCGTGTATTCACGTCCGCAGTATCCATGAAGCAATGGTCAGGTGGAAAGGTTTATGCAAACGGTAAAGGACATGATGAAGAAGTGCGAGAAAACAAATACAGACTTTCAGTTAGCTTTGTTGAACTATCGGAACACTCCATTGCCCATCTTGAATGCATCTCCGGCTCAGCTGCTTATGAGCAGAAGGCTGAGAGGGAGGTTGCTGATGGCGCAGAAATGTTGGTACCCGAGGCGCAAAATTCAAAGAAAGTGCAGACGGCGAAAAGACAGCAAAGCCAGAAAGTATTTCATGACAAGAAATGTGGTAAGCCGCACAAGCCTATGAAAGTTGGGGACAAGATAAAGTAAAAAAATAAGCAGGGGAATGGAAAAAAGGGGTAATTTTAGGTCGCACGGGTATCTCAGGGAGAGAATATCAGATTTTAAACGAGGCAGGTAATATGTTGTATAGGAATAGGGTTCAGATTATAAGGGCGCCCGAGGGGGGGAAGGCCGAACCAGTCGAGCAGACGCAGAGTAGGTCAGCGTTGTTGCCAAATGTAAACACTGCGGCTAATCTAAGTAGGTCATGTCGGGGGATTAGGCCGGCGAGAAGGTTAGACCTGTAGTGGGTCAGTCACATTGAGTGTATGTACACATGTACATGGCAGGATTAAGTTGTGTTTCAGGTGCATTTGGTGTGTGTGTGTTGTAATTAATGGACAATATATAATGTGGAGGCTAAGCAGCTAGACAATCAGAGGACTTCAGTGTCACAATGCGCTCAGACATTTGCTAGAACCTGTGGTTTAAGCTAAGTACACATATATGTTTGGTTATTGTATGGTCATTTTAAAACATTGCATGTTTCAGAAATACTTTAAGGGGATATATGCGTAATAGACGTCCAGATGTGTGTGTAATATATGCTAATGAGATGCATAATGTTCTAGACAGTGAGTGAGACAAAGGAATATGTAAATGAGATGACGTCATGGAAAGTTTAGCCGGCGGTTCAGTGAGCCCTGGACGGGAATAAACCATTCAGTATCCAGAAGTCAAAGTGTTCAGACGTTGTACTTTCACAGCGGCCTGGATCCCAGAACATGGAAAAACAAGACGACCGACAATGCCTACCTTTCTGCGATGACCATAACACTCTAATACATAATGCTACTGTTTATGACCTGTTGTCTTTCCTCCTGTACTTAGATTATAAATTAAAATCGCCAGGAGCCATTATGAACTATTTTAGCTCGGTTAAACTTTGGATAAGGAGTGGACCAGGGAACCCTTGTGCTTTTGACTCTTATGAAGTAAAAATCATGAAAAAAGCACTATATAAAAACTCACCCTTGTTAGACCCATACGACTTCAAAAACATAATTGCCTTCCTCTCAAACCTCGACCCCACCCCACATATCCTAATTGCAGCGCTACTAATAGGATATTCGATGCTACTAAGGCATACAAAGATGACAATCACAATTTATGAGAATTGCCCACCCAGAGAAAAGTAAATTGTGATTGTACATGAATTATGGTTGGGCATTCGGCCGGGGTTCGAACCCACGAGCTGCCACACGGGAAGCCAGTCGGCGCTCTTACCGATTTAGCCCTGCCATCCAGTCCGAAAAGCCAGGACAAAACTACATCAAAATAGATTAGAAATACCGGATATAATAAGATATTTTAGCTCGGTATGAACGGCTTAGTTTATTGGTTGAATAGAAGAGTGTTCCATACAAATTACAATGGTAGATTAATAAATCTATGACATATTCACCAACTTCTGCATTTACATCTAGAACAATCTAGATTTAGGTGTAGTGTAAGAGTTGCTTTGATGGTAATTCTTATTCTTATTTTATTCACGTTTTCATTATTTTATGATGATTCCTAGGCTATATATTGAGCCTTTAGCAGACATTATCATAACACATTTGAATCAAGTTATTGTTGAATCGATTAAGATGTTTTGCTTTTAGGTCTTGCTAATTATATATGAAGAGTTTATGCGCAAAATCACACCTAAGTTACTTCATCTTAAATCATTTATATTTGTATTATTCATGAATGATCATTGCATGCATTATATTCAGTGGTCAACGAATGGTCATTGTATACAAACTTGGTTATTGCTTCTGAGGCTGACCTAAACAGGTGGTCTCAGCTTACTTTGCATAATCAATGGGCAAACTTTATTTAGATTTTTCTTTAGACAGAACAGAAGACAGGTATTATTTACTCCTAACACACCATTATAATATTATAAACGCACTGGTTATGTGTACACAAGTATCTGCCTATTTAACATCAAGGTGACACAGTTTATGCAAGTGACTTTAGTATATTTTCTCAAAATAATATTATGCAACCTAATTAGTTCCAACCGTAATTTTATCATTAATTATTTGTCTACTCATGTCAATATATGATTTGTTCACACACATACATATGTATGTCCATTTATCTACCATGTTATTACAGAATGCACTTGACTCTTATATCATATTACATATATTACAGTATACGTTACATAGTATGTAGTTACAGGATGTAGCATGTAATATGTCAAATGTAGTATATGTTCATAAGTGAAAGGACGATCTTAACATAATCTGCCAAATCAGAAAAAAAACACTGGACAATTAGGCCTATTGCACGTCTCAATTTCTGAAATGAAAACAGTTGAGTCAATACCCTTCATATTTCATACCTGGCAGTAGAAGATTAAACATGCAATTGAATACAGATGAAATCCCGCAGCAACACACAATGAAAATTGCACTGCAATGTATGCCTTAACCAGCTATTGTGACACTGTTACTGTTGCTTCCAACGCTCTGTCTGAAGTGCTTGAAGATGTGGTGGTTGGCTGCATTACATCGGAATGTAATAGAAGGTCCATGATGATGCGGACGCATCATCATGTTATGGTGGGGCTTCTTTATGAATATATGTACCGGGCGTTGACGATTGTTAGATGAGGAACTTGAGCGGGCCATCGAGGGTGCACTGGTGACCCCGTCATTTGAACTTTGTTGCTCTGACAGCTGGTGAGTGATGTGCTCATGTTGGTTATCGGTATTGCACGAGAAATCAAGAGAAACAGGTTTCTTAGGTTGGTGATGATGGTGGTGCATTGTCTGATGATGGTGGTAGCCGCCATGGTGTCCACCATACATCCTTGCTCCAACACGTCCCCACCCCCAGTCATCTAATGGTCGATCAGCGTCTTCAGGATCTGCAATCATTTCATCCACCACATTTCCATCTTTATCCACTTCTCGTGGTTTCCAGTTCTTACTGCGCACCATGAACACTGGCTTATTACCATAATCGGTTGCCTCTTCTGCCTTTATGGTCACATTGGTCGGCTTGTTTGGTGCCACCAAGTGCTTTATAACTGGGTGCATCATCATGCCCCACGTCCACCTTGCTGGTGTAGACATCTTACCAGCATCTACATTATCTGCGACGTGACCAGGAGTGACTGGAAGAAAAGTGTGTACACAAGATACAGAAGGTAAACACCAGAGAATTTCCTAATTCTTCTAAATAATGTACACCAGTAATTCAACTAAAATTCATTCGCCAAGTGATGCGTCAGTTGGCATGCACAACCCATCTAATAACATCAATAAAGGTAGCTGCTTTCTCCGCCCAATCTCCAGCACCATAGCCAGGTGGGGGGAAAGGGACGAAAGTGGGTAGTTCCCCCCCCCCCCCCCCCCCCCCCCCCCCCCCCCCCCCCAAAGACTCTATAACACTAAGAGTCTTAGTACTCAGCCTGTACTGTGTAATCAAGAGAACAACCAGTGCACCAGATGGTGGGGTTGATCATTTTGATAGCATTCGAGGGTCAGAAGAAACCCTGCTGTCGCTTGGTAGGTGTGTGGTGGGGGTTTAGGGATGTGGTGGGGTTTAGGGATGTGGTGGGGGTTTAGGGATGTGGTGGGGGTGTAGGAATGTGTGTGTTGGTTGTGTAGGTATGTGGTGGGTATGTGTGCTGGGGGTGTAAGTGGGTGGTGTGGGTGGTGTGGGTGGTGTGGGCGTAGCTGTGTGTGGTTGAGGTGTAGGTGTGTGTGGTGAGGGTGTAGGTGTGTAGTGGTGGTGTATGTGTGGTGGTGTATGTGTGGTGTGTGTGTGTGGTGGGAGACAAGGTGTGTGGTGGGGGTTTAGGGATGTGTGGTGAGGTGCTTAGGTGTGTGTGGTGGAGGTTTAGGGCTGTGGTGAGGGTGTAGGTGTGTGGTGGGGGTTTAGCGATGCTAAAGATTGTGAGGTGACGCTCTGCAAGACCCCTACAACTCCACCACAAACCACCTACACCTCCACGGCAGAAACCCTACACACCCACTACACACACCTACACCCCCACCATACCCACCTACACCACAACCACACACACCGTCAACCCCCACCACACAGAATGTGTGTATGGTGGCAGGGGTGGGCGGGGTGGAGAGGTGGAGGAGCAGGGTGGGGGTAGCGGTGATGGTGGGAGTTATATAGGAGTAGCAACACACAACCAGTGGGGACCTCCCTCCCCCCCCTCCCCCCTCCACTTACATCAGGGAGGGGGAGGGGGTCATGAGGTGTGTTGTGAGAGCACCAACTGAGGTGGGTGAGGAGGGAGATGGAACAGGGAGGGGGAGAGAGAGTGTGAGGGAAGAAGGGGGACCGGGAGGCAGAGAGGAAGGGGGGAAGGGTGAGGGGTGAGGAGGAAGGTGTAGGAAGGGAGAAGGGAGGGAGGTGTGGTGTGAGAGTGCTGGGTAAGGTGGATGAGGAGGGAGATAAGGAGACCGAAGGGTGGGGATGGAAGGGGGAAGGGGAGGGGAAGGATGGTGAGGCCGGGGGAGGGTGGGACGGAGGGGAGGGAGGGTGATGGTAGGGGAGTGAGGGAAGGGGAGGGAGGGGAAGGGTGGTGAAGTCGGGAGGAGGGAGGGAGCGGAGGGTCGGAGGGGGGGAGGGAAGGGGAGAGAGCGGGGGAGGGCAGGGCAGAGGGAGGTAGGGACCAGGCAGTAGGCGCAACATCAGCCAAATCCAAATGACAGGCAATCTCTCTTTTTAAAATTTTAAACTCACGCTCTCGCCTTGTAGGCCTATGTGTTTACATGTGAAACACTAGCCAGCAGCCGGACTGATCAAACCCACCACAAGATGGCACTGCAAAATTTATGTTAACATGGGCAAGATAGGGATTGAGCCATCTTAGTGTTATAGGGTCTTTGCCCCCCCTCGTGACACCACCAGCGCAAAAAAAAACCACCAATATGCAACCTCCCTGAAATGGCTCGAAATGGCATTTCAGGGTCTGTAGATTTCAAAATGTCATAGGGGGAATACTTCCAGACCGTGCTAGGGCCTCAACCCTTCAGCACTCGCTTGTTCCAAGAATTTATCAGTGCCCCCAAACAAATTTGGCCATCCCAGGCTATGATTTCCTCACTCATTCTTCGACAACCTTTTCGGAGAGTCTTGTGTGACAATTTCAAGTGAGAGTGCACGCAGGATTTTGAAGGGATAGGCCTACTAATGAACACAGAATGGCAACCATTGACTCTCCAGGTTTGATTCTGGCTTTGATTCCTTGATTTCTTTGCGTGGTGGTGTGTCTCTTTCTTCGCCTCGGGTGGACACTAGATGAAAGATTCACCCCTATCCAGAGTTGGCGGTGAATAACAACTCTACCTACTTTAGCTCAATGTGATTAAAAATATATTTATATAAATGGCAGTACACTTTGCAGATAGTTGAAGTGAAAACATGCTAATTGTGACATGCATCTCAAAGTGCTGGACACCATAGGTTTAAATAATAACAGGTTCTATTAACATGACCGTATATTTCCTTCGATGCAACAAGCGTTTAATAAGTGTATTGGAACAATAACAGGTTCTATTAATATGACGTATATTTCCTTCTATGCAACAAGAGCATAATACGTGTATCAGTAGGCCTATCTAAGGTAAATTTATAGGATCCAATCTCGTGTTCAGAAAATGTGTTGCTTGTATCAGACACCGAGTCAAAATTACACAATAGGCCTAATCACGTTTCTTATGATTACCGAAATACCGTCACCGAAATAAAAGACACAAACAGACAAATTCAGATATGGAGATGACATGTTTTATTTCACAACGGAGCATACACAATATAGAGGGGGTGTAATGACGTCATGAGGCAACTTTCAGTGGCCATATTGGATGACATACAGAAGGCTTGCAACTGCCTACACTGTGCTTATTTACTGATTTGTTGGTCTATTTGTCACTGTTTTGAGCAGTTTGGCCTCTGAAGTTGTTGCTAAAGTGCTGTAAGTAAACACATTGGATGTAAACTGCCCACAACCTCTCATAACACAAGAAAACTCTGTCTTACTGCATCTGCATGCATTCACAACATGGCTAGGGAGGGTGCTCGTAATCCAAGATGGGAGCCCACTGACCGCTGATTGCTAAGTAATGACGTCACATGCACTCCCTCTATAGCTAGACGGTAGTCATAGGCCCTATCAAGGTAGATATAAGATTCACCCCATAGGCCTACTACTGTCGTAGCCACAGGAGCGGTGAAGAACAACCCTCTATAAAAGCTGGCGAAAATTGTTGACATGCTGGTTAAATGAAATTTGCAGATAGTTTCTTAATTTAAGAAGCAACATATATTCTTCACATATATCTTAATATTACGTGCTATCTTTGATTTGAAAAATATAATAAAACATGTACTTTAATGGACTTTAAATGTGAACTCGACCACATTCTATTGTCGCCATCTTGTCCTTTTGCATTCTCTTCCAGTTCACCAACTCTGTGCCGATATATATAGTAATCTGCTACTGGAACCAGGGATTCTACTTCATGTTCCATACTAAAGCTATTTTCGCCCGTATTTACAGTATCCTGTCGTTCACCCCTACTATAAGTATGGGGTGAATATTTTATCTAGTATCAAGGAGAATAAAGGAAATTCTCCTCGGGACCCCCTAGCTTACTAGAGCTCTTAGTAATTAATTATCAAGAAGATTATAGGAAAGTTGGCTTGAGTGTAATATAATCTCAGCTGGGTTAAATAGGAGGGTGCCCGTTCATGTCACTTCCAGTTCATGCAGTGAAAACAAACCTTGATGGCAGCAGTGCTTTTTTGTTGTTGTATTTACATTCGCAATAATGCCAAATTTCACTTATTGAGTAAGTTATGCTCATAAATAACATTATTTCATGGTTCTAAATAACATAAGTAGATCGTAGCAGTGAATGTTCATGGTTCTAAATAACAGAATTATATCGTAGCAGTGAATATATTTGTGCTTTTTGTCTCCATGCCGGTGTTGCAGTTTCCACTGCACACCAGTTTGCGAGGGACACATCGCTTCTGCGCATGCGTCAAAATCGAACAGCATCATCACTAACCTTATAAATTTAATATAATTTTTGTTGTAAAGATGTTTTCTATATGTGTACCAAACGATTTGTTTCTAGGTGGTGTGGTTTTAGAGATATTTCACTTTTTCTGTATTTTCTGTATGAAGATTGCTCATGACCATTGACAATGCCTTGAGTTTGACGGTACGCGCAGTGCAAAACATTAGTTTTATTCAAAATTAATAGAAGTGCAGAAGCCTAACCTTATAAATTTAATATAATCTATTCATTGAATATGTTTTCTATATGTGTTCCAAGTGGGTTGCTTCTAGGTGGTGTAATTTGAGAGATATTTGACTTTTTCTGTTTGAAGATTTGCTCATGGCAATTGACAATGCATTTGAATGTATGTGTCCCTCGCAAACTGGTGTGCCGCGGAAACTGCAACACCAGACGGACATCGGGGCACTTTTTGTGCTCACAACGCGCGATGGGTAAAACAAATGCCACTGTCATAGACACAACAACACTAAAACTCCCCTAACTATCACAGTAATTTTTGCCCTTTGGTGCTTTGAAAGCAAATTTCTCTTATTTCTATTAAATAGTTCAGATCTTTCTCTACAATTTCACATTCAGCTTTTTTTTTATCAGCCAATTGGAAGTTCTTGAATTTATTTTGCGAAAATAGTTTTTGAGGCCGTGATCCTGTGCGGCTACCACTGGCACTGACACTCAGAATATCCCAATTTTCAATATTTGTTTTTAATCCTTTCAGAGAAAATTGCTCCTAGGTTAAATTAAATACTTCAGATCTTCCTCTTCAATGACCCATTAAGATATTTTGAATCGACCCAATGAAAGCTTTTAAATTTATTTAGCAAAATTACTGCGTTGTTTTACCTTTCGCGAGTTGTTGCCAGGGCTGTGACGTCACGCTGACATAGAGAATGCGGCGGCTTGGTTTTTGGGTTTAATTTGACATGATTTCACTTTGTGAGTAAGCTATTCTCATAAATAACATTATTTCAACCCCCGAGTGAATATTCATGGTTCTAAATAACATAATTCGATCGTAGGAGTGAATAGATTTGTGTTTTTTGTTTTATTTACATTTGTTTCAATGCTGTGACTGCCATTGTTTTCACCGCCTCGAACAGTTGCTAGGGCGCGATGCGCTAAGCACCCGGATGTCCGTGCCCTCCGATTATTTATTTACATCTGGTGGTAGTACAGGAGAGAGGCACCAGGTCGCGATAGGAGTAAGGTTGGCGAAATATGAATAATGATCACCTTTGTTGATAAATGTGCTCTATAATCTATTATGGGAATATAAACCAGGACAATAGCACTTATCAGTTCTCTTCTATATATTAGTTATTACCTACTATCCTACTGTCATGGCAGTTAGTTCCTGCTTCTGCCACACTATGGTGCCACCTATGAGTGGCTCCTGTCCACCCTGATACCAGGGCCGCATTCAGGGTATGCCTCTGAGACATCTCGGGGAAATCCCTGACGTCATGCTAGTCTGAACGGCGAAAGCAATTTGTCGCTCGAAAATTTGCAATGAAAAAGCTGAAACCACTGAATATGGCGGCCATTTTCGAGGCGCTTTTTGTCTCTTGTCTGAAATAGGAGGCATCTAAGAGACATCTCCGAGACGTCTCCGAGACGCCTCCGAGACACACCATGAATGTAAATAGGCCAAAAACCATCACTGAGACGTCTCCCTGGCGCCTCCGAGACGCACCCTGAACGCGGCCCAGCTGCGTCTGGTCACTATCGCCTCCAGTCCCGCGCGTATGGTCAGATTTTGAATTTTGAATCCCATGATCTACCAACGCAGGAGACGGACGCTCAACCAGACGCGATGGCCGAATGAGTTAGAGCATCTCTCTCCCATGGTGGTAGATCATGGGATCGTGGGTTCGAATCCTGGTCGAGTCAAACCAATGACTTAAAAATTGATACTTATCGATTCCTAGCCAGACGCTTGACATTACTAGGATAGGCCAAGGAGCAGTGGAATGAGGAAGACCAGTCGTCTGCGATTGAAATTTCCCTTGCTTAAACAACTAGTGTACCAAAAAAAACAAAAAAAAAACTCCTTCAGCCATCCCGTCTGGTGCATTGCCTAAGAACACCAGACTGCAATGACTATTTAATCCGATAAGGAACGACTCAACAAGAAAGTTTGAGAGGGTACCTGGTTTAAAACTGGCCTTTTTGAAATGCACATGCATCAAAGTCGAACGGCATTTCCAGATTGAGATTGTACTCAAGTTTAATCGATAGTTAATTGCTTGTTAACTTGTTAGCGCAAAGGGTAATATATACTATCAAGGAAAACATATTCACTACAATGATGCCTGAACAGCCTCCTTGCTTGTCTCACCCTACATTTCCAGTGAGCTCCTCCACAGACAGAAGCAAGCCAGAAATTCACACAAGATTTTAGGCTTGCTGTTCGACTTGGACGCATGCGCATTGCGAAAACCCCGATTTAAAACCAGATACCCTCTCAAACTGCGACACTGGCTCACTTGAAAGTACCAACAGACTGGCGGACAAAGGTAGGGACGCAGGGTGTGAAAGCGCGAGTGTCATGAGTGGTTCAGATGTGGTGGCGGGGAGTCAATCCCTTTGAATCAAACGCAATGCAAACATTGTGACCAATGAGTGCACCAACATCAGGTAAATTACATACCATATATACTCACATATAAGTCGAGGAAATTTACAAACACCAACATCTCCTATTCTGAGGGTGTCTTATAGTTATACTCGCGATACCCCTGAGCAAGGATGGATGGCACCCAGGACGACATGTTGTGGTAAGATGAGTCTGAGTCAGTGAGTGATGATGACTCTGAGGACACTGACATTAAGATGCTCTTAGTCATGAGCAGGTACTGCAGTTACTGGATGAGTCTGATGATGAGTCTGACTTTGAAGGTTTTTGAGTGACCAGTGGTGTTATCATCTTGTTCATTATTTGTGCAAGTGTATGAATGAAGTTTAATTTGTCAGTAAATACAATGAAGCTCAAGCTATAGTCAGGGTAGGCATAATTCCATATATTTCCTTTAAAAAATACCGCTTGACTTATATTCGAAGTTGCCTTATATTCGCATATATATGTGGTATCTAGGAGCAAATCTAAATTAAGTATTTAGGATTTGTTTTGTTAAATGTGATCCTTTCATCGGATTATGCAGTATCGGCTAATTTAACTAATGTAATAGGTCATTACCCGCAAAAGAAAGATGAGTACAAACTGTGCCCACTCACCCGTGACGTGTTCCTCCTCACAGCCTTCCTCCCCCTCCTCCTTGCTGCCCCGCTCCTTCCCGTCCGGGTCTCCGTGCGAGGAGATCCGGTAGCCGGGCCGGAAGAAGCCGTGGTTGATGATTGGGTGCGGGTGGCGCGTGGTCATGTGCTCGGTCACGTGGTCTGTGGCGTCGTGCACCACGTGGAAGGACTCCACGTTGGTGCCGACCATTGTCGTCTGCAGGCGGCACCCACAGGCGAGCATCAACAGCGCGACGGCTATTCCGTGTAACCTCATTTTGTGGGCGGTGTGAGGCAGGGCGCCTTCCTCAGTCTCTGCTCTATCAACCAATTAATTAATCAAGCAATCGATCGATCAATCAATGAATACGTTAATCAACTATTCAAATAACTGATTACTCAATTAGTCATTCAATTAACCAATCAATCAACGAATGGATCGAACAATTGATTATTTAATCTACGAATTGACCAATTAACCAACCAATGAATGCTCAATCAACCGATTAATTAATCAATATGAATCAATTAACCAATCAATTAAGAAGCCAATTAATCAATTAATCAATCAATCGACTATTGAATATCTTTCCTCCTTTTCTTTGTATGCGTTCGTTGCTTTCTCTGCTGCCTTCCGCAATCAGATTATTGCGGGTGACGAATCACGATGTGCGGAGGGGGGGGGGTATTTTATGGTAATCTATAACAAGTTTCCCAGTTGAGACTGATGGCGATACAGGCAGTCGGGAACTGTTCGTGTGGTGGGCGCCCGGTGGTGGCGCCACCAGTCATACTAGGGAATGACAAGAGTGGTGATGATAATATAGATATAATAGACAGATTCCGTTATTTATACTCTGTATACGTCCTTATACATCACATATGTATGCATCCATAGGTATGCCAAATAGTGTTTCTGCAGGAAGTACAGCTTAGAAGGGTTAAGTTCCTCTAGTTCTGGGGCTGCCCCTCATCTTTGGTGGTTTAAACTTCCTCCTGTCGATGGCGGCAACCGTCTTCCCTCCTTATTCACACTTTCTCTGTCTCTCTCTCTCCCTCTCTCTGTCTCTCCCTCTCTCTGTCTCTCCCTCTCTGTCTCTCCCTGTGTCTCTCACTCTCTCTCCCTTTCTCTCCGTCTCTCCCTCTCTCTCTCTCTCTCCCTCCCTCTCTCGCCGGGGCCTATAGTCCAAGCCAGCAAGCGGCACCGCACCGTCTCCCACTATCGCTATGGAAACCACACGCTCTGGACGGCGGGAAGCGCGTTGTCGTCTGCGCCGAACGCCGCCCTGAACGGCGTATAAGTATTCCGCCATCTAGCGGAAGCGGAGGTACTAAACACCGCCACTTCCGGTTATAGAGCGAACCCTCTGGAAATGGCGCCATTAAAGCATGCGCATGCGCATGCGCTCAGTGCGACGCCGTCGTTTAGTCACGAGGTGAGGTGCCAATTAGCCCGGGGACAAATCCAACAGGAACGTGGTGGTGATTATAATCAAATGGCTTCGTGCGTCTTGTGTTTAGAGCAGGATGTAACTGTGGGTGTCCATTTGCCTCAGGCCACACGCTGCAATATAGATACGTGCTTACATGTCTGAAACTCCATCCAAAAAATTAGCTGCCGGTGTATACTGACAATGCGTCCCTTTTTGGTGAGATGTCTGTCCGCACCTACAACCAGTTAGAGATGACGTATTTGGAAATGAGGATGTAATCGAGTCGTTCTGATTCCATCTGCAACTCGTTATCACATTTTTTGGTCACATTTTGGTGAGATGACCGTCCGCACCTACAACCAGTTAGAGATGATGTATTTGGAAATGAGGATGTAATCGAGTCGTTCCGATTCCATCTGCAACTCGTTATCACATTTTTTGGTCACATTTCGGTGAGATGTCCATCCTCACCTACAACCAGTTAGATATAATGTATTTGGAAATGAATTCATTTTTTGTTGGAAAAAAATAATTTTCCATTTTTAACTTGAAAAGTCTTTTACTGTTGATTATTTTCTCATATACAAGTTGTGATCTTACTGCCGTTGTATGCTCTTTTGGCATGCATTTCGGTGCTCTATTTTTGTCCTGTTTGAAATGTAATTTCTTTACTCAGATATGTTTGACCCCGAATAGCCAATGCTTACTTTTTGTGTGTGTGGGGGGAGGGGAGGGGGTGTCGTTAAAGAAAGAAAGAAATATACCGTCCAATTAGTGCCACCAGCCGGGATGATCGAATGAGTTGAGCGTCATTCTCCCGTTTTGGTAGATTGTGGGATTCGAACCTACAGGTTTGACCCCTGGTTGAGTCAACCCAATGACTTACAAAATTATACTTGTCGCTTCCTGGAAAGGTGCTCAGCATTATTAGGATAGGGCAAGCACTGGTTGGCTCAGTGTCAGTATAATTTGACTGAGTGGGATATCAGGTCATGGTATCAAACATTAACATATTCAGACTAATTGGGATAAATAAAGACTACATATACTATTACAGTTTGTGCAGACAGTCATCATCATCATCATGCTGTCAGTTGCGATGCGACAAAGACTGCTCTCATTACTTGACTGCTGCTCTCCATTTAGCTCTCTGCTGTGAGAGTTGCGTCCATGAGTCGGTATTAATGGCTCTCAGCGTCAGACATTTCATGAAAGCTGCCTGCAAAAGTGTTGAAGTGCTGCTGGCTTTTGCAAGTTACCAGCGGCACTCTCTAGGGGAGCAAATAGAGGTTTCACACCGGCAAGAACATGTCAAGACAGGCGCAAAACTATTTGTCTCTGCAGTGGCTGGTCGGGAGATGTTGGGAGTTCCATACATCAACCGCCTTTAATGCTGCCACAGTGACATGGTTTTCTGTTTAGGGCTTGCTCCCTTAGCCTTCGGTTCTGTCAAGAACCTGTACCACAAGTCAGTGGTTTACAACTCTGCATACAGTAATATGCTGATAAATGGAATAATGTGTTATGTATATACCAGAGATACTCTAATATGAAGTTAGGCTACGCTCTAGAACATAAGACAAACATAAGTATGGGTTGATCAATTTAATGCTAGATCTTGGCTAGGATAAATGCCGAGCCGGTTACAAGTTTGAAAACCCAGTGCGAAATGGCCGAGTAGTGGGTCGCAGGGCACCAACACACGGTGGTGCTGCAGTAGTGCACAGAGGGATCGATCAAATCGGGTCGTGATAGGCCAATATACATATTAATCGTCATTAAATACCCGACACATTACTGGGCAGTAATAATCAACACAATAATAAGGATAAGCCACTCCGCCTTTTTATATAATGATAATAATTATCCTGTCTATAACGGTTGGTGTAACATAGGCATATACAACTTCAAATAAACCATATTCAAACACTTTAATATTTCTCCACAGAAAGGTACGGATATTCAGACAAGGTGCTATAAATAAAGCCCATAAACTATATTACAGTTGATCTATATACTGTACAGAAAAGTAACACTTCGGTTCTGAGAACTTTTCAGATTTCAGAATTTAGGATAGAGGAATACCTGTATGTACATATGCATATGCATATATATATATATATATATATATATATATATATATATACATATATATATATGAATGGTTTAAGTGCCAAGACCGACGCATCCATATTGATGTTTTTTTCTGTCAATTATAATTTATTGTTGTGCTGTCTAGTTAAAAGTCTATCAATTTGCTATTCAGTAGGCTATTAAATAGGTGATGTGACAGTTTGTGCCAAAACAACCGGATTTGATTATCGGAGTGATGACAGCTTCAGCCCAATCATGGTGGTTAGTTATGGTGGGTGGGTGTGACGGAGGTGGAGCGGGGGGTAGGGTAGGGGTAGGGGTAGGGGTAGGGGTAGGGGTGGGGGATAGGTTGTGGTGTGGGGTAAGAGTGGTGGGGGAAATGGTAGAGGGTGGCGGTGGAGGTAAAGGTGGGGGTTGAGGTGAGTGTGGATTGGTGGATTGGTTGGAAGGAGGTGGTGGTGGGGGTGGAGTGGAGGCGTGGTGGGGGATGGGTTGAGGTGTCGGGTAGGAGTGGGGATGGAATGGTGTGTGGGTGGGGGTACAGATGGGGAGTGGGTTGTGTGGTGGGGGAGGTGGTGGGGGATGGGTTGTAGATGGAATGGTGGAGGGGGTGTGGGCAGGGTGGGTTGTGTTGTGGGGGAGGTGGTGGGGGGATGGGTTATGGATGGAATGGTGGAGGGGGTCTGGATGGGGTGGGTTGTGTGGTGGAGGGGGGATGGGTTGGGGTGGGGGAGGTGGTGGGGGATGGGTTGCGGGTGGAACGGTGGAAGGGGTCTGGGTGGGCGTGGGTTGTGCGGTGGAGGGGGTCTGGGTGGGGGTGGGGGAGGTGGTGGGGAATGGGTTATGGATGCAATGGTGGAGGGGGTCTGGGTTGGATTCGGGTTGCCGGGAGGTGGAGGCGAGGTGGAGGCGAGGTGGAGGGGGTCTGGGTGGGCCAGGTTGTGTTGTGGGAGAGGTGGAGGGGGTCTGGATGGGGGTGGCGGTGGTTGGGCAGCTCAGACATCAATCATCACATGACGTGTCAACAAGTGGAGAGAAGTGGCATGGTTCCGGTTTAATGACTTAAATCACAGACAATTAATAGCACTGGCACCGTTGCATTGTGGGTCTCGGTGGTGAGTGGTCGGTCACCGGCTTTCACGGGCACAGCCGGCCGCCTCTAGGTTCGCGCAGCCAAGTGGTTCCTGGAACTGCCCGTCACACATGGATGAACCACAGACCATTCCTGCAAACTGCTGGACATCCAAGCACAGGCACAGACGGACAGGATCACCACGTCAAGCTGCAGTGAGTTCACTTATTGATTATTTCCAACTTTACTAGTTTGGGTATGATTATTATAATAGCTTTGACCAGTGCACACACAACACGGGTGAAAGCTAAGTTCCACATCAATCCCATGACCAATATTGTGTTGAACTGTCATTATAGATATATATTCATAGTATCTTGACTATATTCAGAGCCCGTGTATATATCTACATTCTCTGCTATATTCCGGACTTGTGCATGGTCCCGCTTCAATATAGTGCCACCATCTGGTCGAATCTATCTGTGCCATTATGTGTGTAAACCATATCGGTGGCACTATCTAATGGCGGAGTTAACAACACTCGCGGTTACATGACTCAAAATGGATGCCACTCTGGTTGAAGTAACCAAAGTTAGAAAAAAACGTTCAAAATGACTATGATCTGTGTACAGTTGGCACACAAAATCCAAGCTATTAACAACCCATTAACAAGCTATTAACAAGCATCAATGGAGTAGGATGATGCGCATTGACAGCACCGATTGACATAGGAGTATTGATCAGAACGATCCTAAAAATCTAACCACCGTTTGGTATTGTAAATAGATATGTTGAATTGAGTTTGATTTAAATCTGGCTGATAATTTTAAGCTTCTGTCATTTTCTAATGGTGCTGTCACATTACGGCGCTTCTCGCCAACGCGTGTTGACGTATGTGATTTGTTGGCGCTACGTTGGGATACGTCAGGAAGCGTTACGCACGCATTAGGCACGCGTTGGTATACATTGATCTACGGCAACGGTCGGCGGTGCGCGTCAGGGTGTCGCCAAAGTTTTGTGCTTGCACAAAACTTTCGACGTGCGACAACACGTGGGTGCCAATGTTATGGTGACGTTAGGGGCACGTCAAGATATGTTAGACGTGCTGGAACAACATTATCCGAACGCTAGGCACATGCGCACGTGTGTGAGGCTCGTTCCCACAGGTTGCACCAAACTTTTTTTGTTTTTTTTCTTTGTTTTCGATATACGTTACCACAACGTCGGCCGCATGCTACCATTACCTTGCGCTGACGACGAAAAGTTTTATGTGACTCGATGACTAAAAGTGATTTTGCGCTTTGGTGGCGCGCCGGCCAGAGGCGTCGTAATGTGACAGCACCATGAGATAAATATATTACATTGATGGTTATAATCTACGTTACTTTAGTTTGAATTAACTTCCATTTTAAATGGATAACTTTGGAGATATTTGAAGCATAAACATGGAATTACTTTGGGCAAAATAGGCTTCAGCAGTAATATATTCTATGAAATTGACTCAGCATTCCTTTTATGTGGCAATATACGTGCAGTACTATCTAAGTTAGATATGTAGGATCAAATATGGATAATTATTTGTTTTTTTAAATTTGATGCTTTTATCGGACTCTGCGGCTTTCACCACACATATCTAATAAGGTCACTGTCATGATTTCCCCAAGGGGGTGATCTAGCGGCTGAGCAACCAATGTTACATCAAATTAAAGCTCATCCTTAAGTGCCTGTCACACTATGGCGGATTGAGCAATGGACAGAACCGGACAAAGAATATTCTAGTCCGGTGTTATTCGGACGTGAAATGTATCGATTATGTAACGGATGGGTAACGGACGTGTAATGGATATGTAACGGACGGGAATGGATGGGAGCAGATGAGGAATGGACGGGGAATGGACGGTAATGGATAATAACCGCATAGGTCTGTTCGGCACAATACGTTCCAAGTTTTGTGCATGCTCAAAACTTGTAACAGATTGGGCTGGATATCAACGGATATCAACGGACACAAACTGGACTTTGCCAGATATCAACAGACTTTGTTCGGTTTCTTTCCGTTTCCCCAATCTGGTGATTTGTGACAGAGCCTTTAGGCAAAATACCGGACGCGGTGGCCGAATCGGTAGATCGCAGGCCTCCCGAATGGAAAGTCGGGAGTTCGATTCTCATTCGAGTCAAACCAATGAGTTATATAGTTTATACTTGTCGCTACCTAGCCTGGCACTCGGCATTAACTGGATAGGATAAGGACTGGTTAGCTCAGTATCAGGATAATGTGACTGAGTGGGAAATCGGGTTATACCTCCACTGGCTTGGTCTCCCAGTGGGACAGCATTATCAAGTCGCCATGAGTGTGCACTGTCAAAAGTTGGTACCCGTCCTGATATGACCTTTGATGTTAGGAGACCAGTCCACTGGCACCACAACTACCGATTCGGCCACCGCGACCGGTAGTTGTAGGTTTGTTTGTTGTTGTTTTACGTCCGAGCAACATCTACGGTGATATCAGGACGGGTACCGACTTGTGTCGGTGCACACTCATGGCAAATTTATACTGCTGCCTGACTGGGAGACCAGGCCATCAGCACCATCACCTGATATCCCACTCAGTGATATTATCCTGACACTGAGCCAACCAGTCCTTGCCCTATCCTAATAATGACAAGCGCCTGGCTAGGAATCGACAAGTATCAATTTGTAATTCATTAGTTTCCTTGAAGACTTATAATGCCTGTCATAGATAAGTCTGAATAGACTTGTTTTCTCCATTAGACAGTTTGTCGATAGAAAGCCCAAGCCTACACTTTTACCGACCCAAGGGATTTTTAACCTCCCATACCACATAGACATGGTATGAGAGCAACTGGCCTTTGATGACGCTGTAAATTATACACAGCGGTGGAAATCCAAATTGGCAGAGGTGGGGACACAGGGAATCGAACCCCTGACCTTCAGATTTGGAGTCTGATCTAGAAAAAGGTCAGACACTCTAACCACTCTAACCACTCCGCCACAGAGAACACCACTGGTTTGCCTCGACCAGGGTTCGAACCCACGATCCCATGGTCTACCAACAAAGAAGACAGACTCTCTAACTCATTCGGCCATCCGGTCTGGTTGTAGTTGTGGGTGAAATGTCACTTAGGTAGGTACTCGTGCCTAGATTGATTGATCGATTGATTGTTGGTTGCCCTATGCACATAGGTAGTTATGGGTGAAATGCTACGCAATCAGTTAGTGAGTAGATTGATTGCATCAGGAAGCCTTGCTCGTCTAATGGCTTGGACGCTCACGCCGGGAATGGCATATATTTGTGTTCGAATCCCGCCTCTGGGCGTGATGTTTCTCGCATGGCAGTATTTTATTCTTGAGGTTGGCCGACTAATTTTCATGTCCAAATTATTTGCTTCCCTTTATCAACCTGAAAGGAGAGTCTGTTGGTACAATCTGTTCCGTTGATATATTTCAGTATATAAATTGGTATGCTTTACTATGGGAAAATGTGTTATCACCTGTATCCAGTGAACCTGTATTAAGTGGCAATAAATATTTATATTAATAGAAAGAGGTAAATCTGCCGCACCAATTACATGACTATCAGCCACATTTGGTGTTTCATTTAAGAGTAATTAAGGAGTGAATTTACATTAAAACAGAAGGATGTGTATGTCTTACATCTCACATCATGGTGGTTTTGTTCAACTGGCAAATAATATTAATATCATTAAAGAAAGCATCTGCTGGTTTTATATTTATGTGATTAGTGAGAAGATCTGGTGATTGTGTCCTAGCAAAATACCCCTTATATGTAGCAACTGTTGTCTCTGGGCATTGCCGAGAATGAGTGTGTATGCCCTGTGTGCTGTGTGTATGTCACTGAACCCCTGGACAGCCCTCCAGGACCGGACCTGACCGGAGAGCGTGCTCCTCCGGCCCCATTGTCGCAGTTTCAGTTCCCAGCAATTGAAATTCCCACAATTGCTTCTGCGCATGCGTCAACATCTAACGGCATCATCTGCGCATTGTCAATGGTCGTGAGCAATGTTCACACAAAAAAAGTGAAATATCTCTAAAATCAAACCAGCTAGAAACAAATTGCTTGGTACACATATAGGAAACATGTTTACCAACATGATTATATTAAATTGATATGGTTAGGGTTCTGGATTTCTATTAATCTTGAATAATGTTTTGCACTGCGCGTATCGCCAAACTCAACGCATTGTCAATGTTTGTGAGCAATGTTCATGCAGAAAAAGTGAAATATCTCTAAAACCACACCACCTAGAAACAAATCGCTTGGTACACATATAGAAAACATGTTTACCGAAAAGGTTATATTAAATTTATAAGGTTAGTCACACTGACAGTATAGTGACAGTGATTTGCGGCGATCGGCGATGGTTTAAATCGGGCTAATGTTGACACATGCGCAGACAATGCTTTGACGCATGCGCAGATGCTTTTGTGGGAACTGAAACTGCTGGGAACTGAAACTGCGACACCCATCACCCCCCCCCCCCCCCGCCCCCCACAGCCTATCCCCCCCCCCCCCCCCCCCACACACCACACACACAATGCACTGGTGAGCAACAGAGGCCTCCCTCCTCTGCAGGCAAACAAGGGTGGGAGGGGGAGAACCGTGGTTACTAATTAAGACAGGATGTGCATGACCAAAATTAGCACAGATGAGGGGGTTGAAGAACACATATGTAGGAAGTGATATTTTATTTATTTACAATATTTGTTAGGACAAATTGGTGGTGAATGATGTGGGTGGGGTGCACATACATGCATACACATGCATGTATACACATAAATACATGTATACACATTTATGCTTAAACATCCATGCATACATCAATACACACCCATACATCCACCTACATACATCCAACCATCTATCCATCCATCCATACATATATACATACATACATACATCTTAGCCAACAGCCACCCTGGTAGGAGGGTCAGTGTGTGTGTGGAGGGTCAAAGTACTGAGGCAGAGCACCGGGAACAGGTGTGATGGCCACCCGTGACACACGATCAGTAGGACTCGGAGCAATGTGTAGGGGGGGGGGGGGGGCTAGAGGGATGACAGTGGTCAGAAGCAGCCTGAAGCAGACCTTGGTACTTCCTCCAGCTCTCTACTGTTCCACCCCTCACCCCCTGCCCCTCAATCCCCACACTGACACTGACACCAGCATCTCGCCCTCCCCTCTACACACACCTCACCAGCTCCCTTTGTGGGACACAACACGCCCCTCGCTCGGAAGGTTAAAACAAATAATTGTATGTATACATGTATATGTATACATGTATGTGTATACATATATGTGCATACATATTCATATGATATATACATATGATATATTCATATGATATATACATATGATATCATCATCATCATCATCATGCTGTCAGTCGCGATGCGACAAAGACTCCTTTCATTACTTGACTGTCGCTCTCCATTTAGCTCTCTGCTGTGAGAGTGATATCCATGAGTCAGTCTTAATGTCTCTCAGCTTCAGGTTTCTCTTGATGGTATCCTTGAGGGCACCCTCTCTTTCTGTAACCAGAAGCCAGTTGAGAGTAGAGGATCTGCTTTGGTAGCATGTCTGATGACATCCTCATGAGGTGTCCAGTCCACCGGAGATTCTTTTTGATCAGAAGATCTTCCATAGAGGGCAGCCCCATCCGTTCGAGTATTTCCTTATTCGTCACTTTGTCCTTCCAGGTTAGCCTCATGATTGAACGCAGATGTCGCATAATGAAGGCATGCAGCTTTTTCACCTGTCGTCTGTACACTGTCCAGGCCTCGGCTCCGTATAGTAGGGTGGATAGCACGATTGCATGATAGATCTTACCTTTGACCCGTATGGACACATGGTGGTTGTTCCAGAGTCTCTGGCATAGTCGGCCGAAAGATGTGCTAGCCTTGGCCATCCTCCTCTGTATTTCAGCATCAATGCATCCATCACTTGATATAGTGCTTCCGAGGGAGGTGAATACTGGAACAGAGTTCAGCTTGTTTCTGTCAACCATGATATCCTCCTCTCCGGTTCTTGTAGAGTTGGGTCGGTACAGCACCTCTGTCTTCTTGATGTTAATCTTCAGGCCAAACTTCTTTGATGCATCGGAGAAAGCGTCCACTCTTTTATGGATCTCTTCAGCAGAGTGGGCAACCAGTGCACTGTCATCTGCGAATAGCGGCTCTCTCACCAGTATCTGACTAGTCTTGGTCTTCGCTCTGAAGTGTGCGACATTGAATAGGTCAGCGCTCTGTCTGGACTGTATATAGATGCCATCCCCCATGCCTCGGAAAGCCTGGTCGAGCATTGCTGATACGAAGATGGAGAAGAGCATGGGGGCCAGTACACAACCTTGCTTGACCCCATTGGTAACCCCAAACGATTCCGAGACTTCCCCTCCAACACTAACATTCGCCATCATTCCTGGATGTAGAGCCTCGATCATAGTTGTGAACTTCTCTGGGTATCCATACTTCCTCAGTAGCTGCCATAGCCCGGTCCTCCCGACTGTATCAAACGCCTCATTGAAATCGACAAATAACATGTACAGTCATCGGTCCTGCTCAATGCACTTTTCTTGTAGCTGTCGGAGACAAAATATCATATCCACGGTGCTTTGGTTACCTCTGAAGCCACACTGTGACTCAGGAACTACACATCAGGGGCCATATGCAGGAAGCAGTGCTAGCGGCGTTTGGTGTTAGCCGGTAACACCGTTTAGCTCTCATCGGTCTCGCAAATTGTGTCAAGTGGTATGTAGAGGTGCCAAAACAGTATGTGTTAGGTAAACGTGAAACTATTTATAGATTTAGGAAATCCCTCTGCGTCTGTACCCATATATTAGGCTTAAATATATTAAATGCTATCATATTTAACAGAATTAGATACGCAATAAGTGAAATTTGATGAAATTAACCCTAAATTCGAAGCAATATTAACGCTGCCGCCGTAACGGCGGTGATATTAACATTTATATTTTCGAATCGACGAACGTAAAGTAAACAAATCACCGCAGCCGCTGCATCGACGTCGCTTTCCATACTGACGGCGGCGGCGCTTGCTTGCCTGTGTCTGTGTCTCTCTCTGTGTCTCTGTATGTGTCTGTGTCTCTGTCTGTGTCTCTGTCTGTGTCTCTCTCTTTGTCTCTGTCTGTGTCTCTGTATGTGTCTCTGTCTGTGTCTTTGTCTGTGTCTCTGAATGTGTCTCTGTATGTGTCTGTGTCTGTGTCTGTGTCTGTGTCTCTGTATCTGTCTGTGTCTGTCTGTGTCTGTGTCTGTCTGTGTTTGTGTCTGTGCCTCTGTCTCTCTCTCTCTGAGACACACAGACACACACACAGACACACACAGAGACACATAGACACACACACATATACACAGAGACACACACAGAGACACACATACACACACATACACAGAGACACACACAGAGACACAGATACACACACAGACACAGAGACACAGAAACAAACACAGATACACAGACAGAGACACATACAGAGACAGACAGAGACACACACACAGACACACACAGACACAGACACATACAGAGACACATACAGAGACACAGACAAACACACATACAGAGACACATACAGAGACAGACACAGAGACACAGACAGAGACACATACAGAGACAGACACAGATACACACACAGAGACAGGACACAGACAGAGACACAGACAGAGACACATACAGAGACACATAGAGAGACACATATGGAGACACATACAGAGACACAGACAGAGACACATAGACACAGAGAGAGACAGACACAGAGACACAGACAGAGACACATACAGAGACAGACACAGAGACACAGACACACAGATACACACATAGAGACACAAATACACACACAGAGACACACACAGAGAGACACACACAGCAACGTGTGAGCAACGACCCTCCCGCGCGCGCGCCGTCTGCCTAGCATTCCCATAACGTTATTCTGGCGTGTCCAACGGAACTCGACGTCAGCCTAACATCCTTACCCATATATTTGCGCATGCTGGCGGTCGTTGTTTTTTTTGGACATGCTTAAAACCTTGGGCGACAGGGAACGTGCGCCGGTGTTTTGCGCCGACCATCAACGTCAAAGATAGTGTACCAACGTGTACCGACGTGTACCGACGCGCGCATGCCGCGCCACCAGCGTGTCTCGATATTTCACTCATTATCGCCCAAAATCAACACACGTTGACGGGTCACCAGCGAGAAGCGCTGTAGTGTGACAGGGCCTTAACATTCGTCGATTTGACAATATTAATATCGCCGCCAATGCGGTGGCAGCGTTAATATTGCTTCGAATTTAGGGTTAATTTAATGAAATTTCACTTATTGCGTATGTAATTCTGTTAAATATGATGCCATTGAATAGATTTGGGCCTAATCGATACCTAACACCAACCTTAAACCACTTATGTTTTTGGTTTAGCTTAACCTAGTTTAAGCTTGTGGTGTTAGACCTATCACTGACTCGTGCATACCGACTTTTCGGCGCTAAACCAGAAATCCCGTCTAAACGCGTTTTGGCTCGCTAACACCGACTCCTGCATATGGCCCCAGGTGTTATATGAATAGATAGTCTGTTGAGGAGGATCCTGGCAAAGATCTTGCCTGCTATGGAAAGAAGAGAGATTCCTCTATAGTTCCCACAGTCTCTTCGATCACCTTTCTTGTAGATGGTTACAATGCTGGCATCCTTCCATTCTTGGGGTACAGAACCCTCCTCCCAGGCATTGGTAATTAGTTGGTGCAGTCTGTTGAACAGATTGTCTCCTCCGTGGTTCCATACTTCAGCAGGAATTCCATCACCCCCAGGTGCTTTGCCATCTTTCAGTCTGGCGATTGCTCTAGAATTCTCATCCATGTTTGGAATCTCATCGAGGCATGTTTTGCTATATACATATGATATATACATATGATATATACATTACATATATACACATATGCACATATATACACATACAATCATCTATGCATGCATAGACGTGTGTGTGGATATATGTATAGGTATGCATGTATGTATGTATGTAGAGGGGTAGAGGATGGATGTATGTAGGGGGGTAGAGGGGTGACGGTGGTCAGAAGCAGCCTGAAGCGGACCTTGGTACTTCTTTCAGTTCTCGACTGCTCCACCCCTCACTCCCTGCCCCTCAATCCCCACAGTGACAGTGACACCAGCATCTCGCCCTCCCCCCTATGCACACCTCACCGGCTCCCTGTGTGGGGCACAACACGCCTCTCACTTGGAAGTTAAAAAAAAAAAGTATGTATACATGTATGTGTATGCATGTATATATATGCATATATGTGTATACAGTGAAGAGGCTCAGGCCTCTTCACTGCAGAGGCCTGAGCACTCCTTCTCGCTTTGGAGTGTATCGAGGTATCCAACCACACTAACTATGTTATATACAGTGATTCGTTCTCTTGCCTCCTGGCTGTTGCTGGACTGAAAACGAATCACCCTATTCTAGCAATGGTCATTTATAAAATGAACCAACTGACAACAGATGGGTATGATATCCACCTGTGCTGGGTGCCTGGCCATGCTGGCATACAAGGAAACAAACGAGCTGATCGGGCTGCGAAGAAGGCCCTGAACTGTGATCTTGAACCGTGTCTGATCCCTCACTCTGATCTGAAACCACTAATAGCCACCCACATAAAATCCAAATGGCAACATGAGTGGGATGAAAACATCAATAAACTTAAAGAAATTGAACCATCTGTGGGAAAGCCACCACAGACTCATGCGGGAGGTCGGCGGGACCAAGTGGTCCTTAGCCGCTGCCGTGTTGGCCACTCGTGGCTTACACATGCTTTTCTGCTCAAGGGGGAACCTCCCCCTGAATGTATTGGGTGTCAGTCCCCACTGACACTCAAACACATTTTACTAAGTTGCGTTGATTTTTTTGGCCCTGCGCTAACGGTTCTACACTGCAGACAGTATGCATGACCTTTTTACTAAGGTAAAACAGGAAAACATTTTAGCCTTTTTGAGGCCAGCTGGACTGTACCACCTTATATAGTTTACTAAATGGATTCTATTAATTATTAATGAAACTTTTCTTTTTCTATGGGAATTTGTTTCCCTTGACCACAGATATATGATTGTGAGCTTTCTAATTTAATTAGTGTCTATTGGCACATAATTGATTGTCTGCTTTTACATGTAAAAGCGATGGTTTGAACAAAAAACTAACATTTCTCGCCGTGAATATAGCCTATGCTGCCGACACGGCATAAAGCAACCACCAATCAATCAATCAATACATATAAACATATGATATATACATATCATATATACATATCATATGTACATAACATATATACATATCATATATACATATATACACATATACACATACACACATCTATACATGCATAGACATATGTGTGGATGTATGTATATGTATGCATGTATGCATGCATGCATGCACACCTCAACCCCAACATTCACCACCAAATTGTTCTAACAAATATTGTAATTAAATAAAATACCACTTCCTACAATGTGTCTTCATCCTGTGCTAACCTTGGTCACCCCCACCCTGTCCTAATCAGTACCCATGGTAACGCCCCCCCCCCCTCCTGCCCCCACCCCTGTTTGCAAGCAGCAGGGCCTCTTCTGCTGCTCACCAGTGCATGGCACACTGTCCACTGTGTGTGTGTGGGGGGGGGGGGGGCATGTGGTCCAGTGTGGGAGGCTTGACCATCTCCCGATCTCCGAAAACAGGAAACGGATGCTCTACTCATTCGGTCATCCCGTCTGGCTCCCACATCAAACGGGTAGGGTGTAAATTATGATTACGATTCTAGTGGGGTAATATCCGCTAGTTAACAATTGTACTGATGTAGTAGGGAGAAATTCACAGCATCGTGTGAGGATTCCCGATGTGTTTCCAAGTAACTACTAACAGAAACCCATTCTCATTCTCACCCAATGTCATGACGCAGCAGTTACCATAATTAAGGGGTACTTTGCTAGAACACAAACACCAGATCATTTCCATGATCACATAAATATAAAATATGCAAATGTTTTCACTAATAAGATAAATAGTATTTCCCATTTTAACAATACCACCATGATATAAGGTGCAATACATACAAATCCTTTTGTTTTAATGTAAATTCAATCCATAATTACTCTTAAATGAAACACCAACTGTGGCTGATAGTCATTTAATGGGGACCTTTCAGTTTGCATGAGTCTCTCATCAGATGGCGCACCATGCCGGTCTCTGTAATGCTGTGGTTGGATGGAAGCAGTTCCTTCTACTATCAAGTGTATGTAAATAAGAGGGGATTGAGGGGATTGTGGTGGGGATTGATGGTGTGTGTGGTTGGGGTGTAGGTGGTTTGTGGTGCAGGTGTAGGGTGTCTTGCACAGCGGCACGTCTTTCGCATCCCTGAAGGCTAAACCCCCACCACACACCTACACCCCCACCACAGCCCTAAACGCCCACCACACACACCTATACCCCATGTCACACACCTATACCCCCAGTACCTACACACCCACACCTACACCCCCACCACACCTACACCACCACACTCACTCCTACACCCTCACCACACACACATCTACACCCTCACCACACACACCTATACCTCAACCACACACCTACACCCCCACCACACACCTACACCACCGCACACCTACACCACCAGACTCACTCCTACACCCTCACCACACACACATCTACACCCTCACCCCACACACCTATACCTCAACCACACACCTCAACCACATCCCTAAACCCCCACCACACACCTAAACCTCCACCACACACCTTCACCCCCACCACACACCTTGAACCCACCACACAACTTCACCCCCACCACATACCTACACCCCCACCACACCCCTAGACCCTCACCACACACCTATAGCCCCACCACAGCCCTAAACCACAACCACACACACCTATACCCCCTACACACTATGACACACCTATACCCCCAGTACCCCTTACACCCCCACCACCACACACATTCCTACACCCTCACCACACACACCTACACCCTCACCACACACACCTACACCTCAACTACACACACCTACATCCCCACCACATCCCTAAACCCCTCAACACACCTACACCCCCACCACACACCTACACCCCCACCACACACCTACACCCCCACCCCACCCCTACACCCCCACCACACCCCTAAACCCTCACCACACCCCTACACCCCCACCACAGCACCACCAACACCACACACACCTACATCCTTCTATCCAACCATGATGGCTGACTTGGACCGGGAACGGGTGCTGCCACCAAGTGTATAGTGAGAGAAATGGCTCATGAAAGGTCCCCATTGGTGCAACATATTTCTATTCCTGTCACACACTCTGATACAATCAGGTTCATCCAGCTGCAAGAGTCATCTGCCCCCACCCACAGCCACAGCCCCACACACAGCCACAGCCACAGCCACACCCATCCGTATCCAGTGACTGAGTGGGCACGTGTGTGTGTGGGGGGGGGGGGGGGCTGTATGGGGTGCAAATCGGATGTCCGGGTGGAGGGGTGTGTGTGTATGGTAGGGAGGCTAGAAGCTGGTACCCCTGTTAGTGTTAATGTGTGTATGTGCGCCTGTATGTCATCTGCGTAGATGTATATAGTAGGCTAAGGTATCATATACAGGTTAGGAAAAAAAATGAAAATGAAAAAAAAAACTAATATAGAAACTACTAACACCCAAAACCGCAAAGGTTGGCCCGAGAAAGATCAGGTAAAGACTCCTGAGTGCGGGACCAGACCAATCCAGTATCACAGCTGCCCAGCATTGAAAACAAGCACCCTCATGGGAGCTTATACGGTATGGGCAGAATAAAAAACTTGTCACAAAAAAAAAAAAAAAAATGTTCCTCATCTGTGCATCGCCGCCGCTTTCCCCCCACCGTACCACACCAGCCGCCCTGAGAAAGCGGGAGGAGGGTGGGCATTGGGAGCAGGGAAGCCGGGAGGGCGAGCGGGGACTGAGGCACCTCAGTTGTTGTCCAGCCCCACCAGTGAAGGGGGGGTGGGGTGTTGACAGCACAGCTTCGTGGCCCTCCGAATCCTGCATATATATTTGATTTTTGTCTACTCTTATTACTAGACTAGCCTACTCCTATTTACATATCATAGGCTTGTACGTAGCTGTGTGGTGTGTTATCTGGCTACTTTTGGCATGGTTACCTTCCATTGGGCTCCTGCTAGTGGGCCGTGACATATCACATGCACCTTTGCAGTGCAGCTTAGTGGGGGTTTCTTAGCGTTATTTTGGACAGATATTTTTGGTATGTTTTTAGGTCAGGAATTTGTTATTCCTTTACTATTTGGGCATTCGACACCTTGGCAGCCATTTCCAGCATGTTTCTCTCATGAGCTTTTATTTGGCTTCTGGTCTGCTTTAGTAGTGGTGCATTAATAGCTCTAGTAGCCCTTTGTGGTTTTGTTAGGAGTTTATTGTTTTGACTATAGCTATATGCCAGTTTTTCAAAAGAATTATTCTCCTATTTTCTAGTAATTTCACTTTGGTTCTTTTGTGTATGTCATATGTAGGGTGCACCTTGTCTACTCTTAGGCAGATTTTTAGGGCTCTGTTCTGCAGTATTTGCAGTTTTTTTAGAAGTTCTTTTCTCGCACCCATCTAGTTTACATCTCCATAGTCAAAATAGGGGAGCACCATGCCCTTGAAGATTTTTATTGACATTTCTTTTGTGATGTAGTCTCTTAGCTTTGCCAATAGCCACAGTTTGTGGTTTACTTTTTGGATAATTTTATTTATACATAGTTGTAGTTTAGTTGGCTGTCCAGCTTAAGGCCTAGGTATTTCTAATGGTCTACATTTTCTAATGTTTGGTTTCCTAACTTACAGTGTAGTTTTCTTTCTGACATTTGTTTATGCGAGAAGAGTACGTTTTTGATTTGTTTGTGTTGATGGTTATTTTGTTGGACTCTCACCACTCATCTAATTTTAGTAAGAGTTTATTTAGTTTCGTTATTACTTCCTCTTATGTGGTGCCATTTGCATATATGACTGTGTCATCTGCATATGGAGGCATTCAGTTTGCAACCATTTTTCAAGATCATTTATATAGATTATAAAGAGCAGTGGCCCTAACACTGACCCTTGTGACAGGTTGGTTGTCTGATAGTGTATTGTTTATTTTTGTTTTCTGTTGCCTGTTGTTCAGGTAACATATGATCCAATCCATAGTGTTGGATTTTATGCCCATGGTTTTTATTTTTTCCAGTAGTATTTTATGGTCTACTGTGTCGAATGCTTTGCTGAAGGCAATGAAGGCTGCTCCAATTAGTTGTTTTTTATTTATTGATGCCAGTATGTCATTTGTTAGGTTAGCTATTTTTTTTATGTGGAGTGCAGTTTCCTGAAGCCCCCTTGTCTTTCATTTAGTATATCGTTTTTTCCCAGGTGTTCATTTATGTGTCTATGTAACACTGGGGTTTGAAGAATTGATATTGGCCTGTAGTTTCCCATGTTTTGTTTCTCTCCATTTTTGTGAATGGGGGTGATGGTTGCCATTTTCCAGGCTGAGATAAAATGCCCTTGTTCAAAGGAGATGTTGAATAGGTCTACTATAGTGGCCAGTATGGCTTGGAGTGCCTCTTTCAGGATTTTGATTGGTATTTCATCTATTCCACTTGGTTTATTCGTGTCTATGTCATTTATTAATCTTTTTACTTGTATTATATCTGTTTTGCAGGTGGGGATTTCGTTCTGCACAGTTCCTGATCTATTTTCCCAACTTTTTAAAATTGTTCTGACTGCTTTTGCCCTATTGTGGCGAAGTATGTGTTCAGTTTGTTTGCTGCATCTTTGTCTGTGAGCATTGTCCCTTCGTTATCTTGGAAGTTTGTGTGCTCTTCTTTGTTATTTTTTTTTTAATAATAGGGTTACATTTTTCCAGAATTTGCTTGCGTTGCTTCCCCAGTCTTTGTCCTGCTTTATTATGTATTTCTTTTTTGCTGTTCTCACACCTTTGAGAGAGACTGGTATGGTAGAAAATCTTAATGCAATATTAACAGAATGCTTCCTGGAATGAAGATACTAGCTTACTAAAATCCAACAAATTCACAACTATTTTAATTGATCCCACCAGTGGATGAATATCTCGTGGGATGGGGATAATCAGTTCACTATTCATTTAATAGGCTACAGATACTGATCCATTTCAGGCTGGAGGGTGCTATTTATAACCTCTCCCCTGATCTCTGGTTCCATATTCATAAGATTCGGAAGAATCTACTTAACACTACGCACTATCACAAGTCGGAACCCGTCCTGATATGACCTGAGATGTTGTCAGGACCTTAGACTCCAACAACCAACCAACAACTTTAACGAATGTCTTGTGAAACTATGAGTCATGTAGGCTGCGTTGCTAGTTCTAAAAACACCCACTACTGTAAGTGGCGCTGTACGGTGTAAATAAATGCTTCCAGTCGCAGACACCAAATGGCGGGACGGCCAGTAGACGCTACACCTTCAAAACATATCCTTTTCTAAAACTGATCAAACAGTTCCCAGGTTCTGTAAGGTATGTCGATAATGTGGGCTATGTATGGAATGCGAGACCAGGTGTGCTGGTCATGTGACCAGGCACGAGACTCTGGCACGTGAGTAAAGGAGAATAAACCAGTCTTACACTCGATCTCAACGTTTCCACATCCTTTCCTTACATGGTGTCATATAGTGAAAACAAAGATGAAGAAACAGTAAGCATGGCCTTAGCTGGACTTAAACCACCAGCACCACTAGTCTTAGACAACCATATGGCCATGAACTGGTGAGCATGGATAAGCTCGTATGAGATATATGCCGGAGCAATGGGAGTCACATCGAAAGCTGAAAAGGTGCAGAGTTTGATCTTCTTGCATGTAGCAGGACCCGAGGCACAAACAGTATACAGGAATGCCACTATAGAGAACAGCGATAAGGACAAAATAAGCCCCTTAATTCAGTTATTTTGGACGTACTGCGAAGGAAAGGAAAACCTCACCATTATGCAATACAAATTTCACATGTTCAATCAAACCATGGAGTGCATGGATGTATACATCAGGGAACTACAAAGCCGGATTGTTTTTTGTAAGTACGGAGACCTAGAGTCCTCACTGTTGTGCGACTGCATAGTCTGTGGTATAAAGGACAAGGAATTGATGAGTAGACTCCTACAGACAATTAGGCTGATGCGTGAGTGATGCATAGAGATGTGTCGCCTGAGCGAACACCAGGACATGCTGGACCAAGAAGCCACCACTAAAGACAGCCAAGTTGACGCGGTAAACGAGTATGGGCGCCGCCTGGCAACGCCCACCACACCAGCCAGCACGGGGTCAGCGCGAGGTCAACCAGCCAGTCGAGGGGGAGGGGTGTGCACAGGCACGGCATGGTACAAGTGTCCCTGATGTGGATACAACCACAACAGAGGTCAGTGCCCTGCGAAAGGGAAAGAATGTGCCAGGTGTCATAAAGTCAAACATTTTATAAAAGTGTGTAGGAATAAACAAGCAAGGCACCTGTGAATGAGCTTGACGTGGATGAGCAGAGTAAGCCCGAGGAAGCGAGGAGACCTATTCATCGGTGAAATTTATGAGACGGAAAATGACAAAGAGTTGTAGTATGCTGACATGTGAATTGACAGAACTGACACTCGTTTCAAACTGGACAGTGGATCGCAAGTGAACATACTGCCTAAAGTGATTTTCGACAAAATCCACAATGCAGCGATGAAGCCGTCCTGATGTCACTTGATCACTTTCGCTGGTAACCACATCTACCTGGAAGGTGAGGCCGACATCAAGATCAACAACTGCACACTGCGATTCCAAGTTACTTCAACGGGAAGCCCGATACTCGGAAAGAAGGCGTGCATGATGTTGAACCTCCTCAACAGAGTAAACCCAGTCAGCAAAGAAGCCAACGATGACGCAAAAGCAAATGATCTGGTAAATACCTATAGTGATGTTTTTAATGCCTCGCCATATTCCTCATGCAATAGAAAACGATGTAAAAATGATCAGCTTAGGGGTAATCACAAAGCAAGAAGAGCCGACCCTGTGGGTCAGCTCAATCACAATTGGTAGGAAGCCAGGAAAGCTCTGAGTATGTCTTGACCCCACCAACCTAAACAAAGCAGTATTGCATGGGGCATATCCGACTAGAACAATCGAAGAGGTAATTGCCAAAACCCACGGGGCCAAGTTTATCACTGCGCTTGATGCCAACAGTGGTTACTGGCAGATAGTCTTAGATGAACAGAGTTCTAACATTTGCACGTTCAACACTCCGTGGGGCAGGTACCGCTAAACGCACCTGCCCTTCGGGATCAAAACGGCAGGCAATATTTTCAGTGAACAAAGGAACCTAATACTAAGCGATCTACCAGGTTAGACGTCATAGCGGACGACATCCTAATCTATGGAAAATCCCTAGAAGAACATAGGGCTAAATTAGAAGCAGTGTTAAAGAGAGCAATAGAGGTCAACTTAAAGCTAAACCCCCAAAAGTCAAAAATCTGTAAAAAAGAAATCATTTATGTTGGTCACGCTCTTACAGAACATGGTCTGAAACCCAATGCCGAGTGAATCCAAGCAATCAATGAAATGCCAACACCAACAAACAAAGCTGACATCCAGCAGTTCTTGGGTATGGTGGGGTATGCTTAGAAATTTATCCCAAATCTAGGTGAAATTTCAAAACCTTTAAAAATCTTGTTAAAACGTGAGGTCGCATGGCACTGGGACATAGATCAAACATAGGCATTCAAAAAATTTAAAACTAATCTAATAAGAGCGCCTGTGGTCAAATGTGGTCAAATACTACAATGTAACTACCATCCAAGTAGACGCTTCCAAGTCTGGGTTGGGAGCAACAATGTTCCAAAATGATCGCACAATTGCCATGGCCTTGAAGGCACTAAATGACATGCAAAGTGCATATGCAGTGATAGAAAAGGAGCTTTTGGCAATCTGTTTTGTTTGCCAAAAGTTCCACGACTACATATTTCGTAAAAACACATTAAATGAAACGGATCACAAACTGCTGATTGCGATCATGAACAAACTGATTTGGAAGCTGTCAGTAGCTAGAATGCAACGAATGCGCATGTGCCTTCAAAATTATGACCTTAACTTTGTATACAAAAAGGGTGCTCATATGTACTTTGCAGATGCTCTGTCACGTGCCCACTCAAAATCAACAGGGCCGCACAACCTATTTTACAGGGACATCAACATAGCTGCCCTTGACATCTTCAAAGATGACCTGACACACATTGCAAAAGCAACCCAAACAATGAAACCTTAACACGCATAGGGTGGCCAGAAACTAACAAAAACATCAGAGAAGATGTAAAGCCATTCTTTACGTATATACATGAAATCACCACAAGTGGTAACATATTACTAAAAAATGATTGCATAATCATACCGACAAAATTACAGCCATACATTATAAACAAACTCCATGAGGCCCATTTAGGGATAATGAAATCTGAACAATTGGCAAGGGATTGGTTTTTGGTCAGGGATAAATGCTCAGATCGAAGATAAAGTATCCAGATGCCCAACATGTCAATCATTTAGAAATAAACCGCGTGCTGAGAGAGTAGTGAGTCATGACATCCCCAAATTCCCGTACAACAAATTTGCCATTGATTTTTTCCAAATACGTGATAGACACTTCATTCTATTCATCGATTACTATTCTAAATTCCCGGAAGTCGTGGAGCTAACAAACACCACTAGCACAACCACGATAAGAACCATAAAACAAATGTTTAGCAGATACGGAATACCTAAAATAATAGTGACAGACAATGGCCCCCAATTCACAAGCAATGAATAGAAGCAATTTGCAGTAGAGTACGGTTTTAAGCCAACATACTCGAACGCTATGCATGCCCAAAGCAACAGGGAAAGCGAACATTATGTACAAACAATAAAAACCATGATAACAAAAATCGATCATGGAAAAAACCGACGTAAACATAGCTAGCTCTTTTGAACTACCAAAACACTTTGTTAACCAGAATAGACGCCTCACCGGCACAATTACTAATGAACAGGCGACTGCAGTTAAAGCTACCTATCAGAAATAAAAATCTGAAACCAAAGGCAGAGAGATCCAAACTACCGCAACAAAAACAAAAAGCACACTTCGACAAACACCCAAAAACAGAACACAAGCTTCTTCACACGGGAGACAAAATCAGATACAGAATGCACAACAATCATTGGGCAGTAGGGACCATAACAAAAACAAACAACCCATCAATCAGGGACTACAAAATAATGAACAATGAACAAATACAGGGGGCGCCTCCGAGACGTCTTGGGGAAATCCCTGACGTCATGCTAGTCTGAACGGCAAAAGCAGTTTGTCACCTCGAAAATGGCTGCCCCTATAGGCGGTGGCTATTTGCAATGGAAATGCTGCGCTGTGATTGCCTGAAACCACTGAATACGGCGGCCATTTTCGAGGTGCTTTTTGTATCCTGTCTGAAATGGGAGGCGTCTCCGTGGCGCCTCTGAGATGCACCCTGAATGTGGCCCTGGCACGCTGGGTAACATCTTCAGTCCATACGGATGGACCCTGGGACTAGACCGGGCGTGGTGGTCTAATCGGTAGAACGCGGGCCTCGCATTCGGAAGATCCGGAGTTTGGTTCCCGGTCGAGTCAAACCAATGACTATAAAATTTATACTTGTCGCTTCCTCGCCTGGCGCTCAACATTAATAGTATAGGGCAAGGACCTGTTAGCTCAGGGTCAGGATAACGTGACTGAGTGGGATATTGGGTCACGGTGCTGATGGACTGATTTCCCAGTGGGGCAGCACTATAAAGTTGCAATGAGTGTGCACTGTCACAATTCGGTACCTGTCCTGATATGACCATAGATGTTGCTAGGACGTAAAATAACAACAAATGAAAAAACCTGGGACTAGTGAAATTCGGAATACCTGTATTAGAGGTCGCCGAAGACAAGTATTACTGCTTTAAAAAAATTTTTTTATACTGCCTATCATGGATAAGTCTGAATAGGCTTGTTTTCACCATTAGACAGTTGGTCGATAGAAAGCCCGAGCCTACACTTTTACCGACCCAAGGGATTTTTAACCTCCCACACCACATAGACATGGTATGAGACCAACCAGCCTTTGGTAATGCTGTAAGTTATACACAGCGGTGGAAATCCAAATTGGCAGAGGTGGAGGCATGGGGAATAGAACCACTGACCTTCAGATTAGCAGTCTGACCTAGAAAAAAGTCAGACACTCTAACCACTCCGCCACAGAGAACACCTACCTGCTGACTATTTTTAAGTTGCATAATCCGATCCTTTTGAGTTTCTGTCAGTCTCTGAGATAAATATATTAGGTTGATCGCTATAATCTACCTTACTTTAGCTTGAAATAACTTTTATTTTAAATGGCTAACTTTTGAGATATTTCAAGTGCAAACATGCACAATTAATTTAGGCAAACAACACCAAAACTCTGACACCATAGGCTTCTGCAGGAAGATGTCCTATTAAATTGGCTCGGTATTCCATTCTATTTGGTGACACATGTTTGGTAAGGGCACCAGTATCTCAAGTAGATATGTAGATTCAAATCGAGATTTGGTTTTGAAAATTTGATATTTTATTGTCCATCAGTGGCGATGATGACAGCAACTCATCGTTTGTTGTGAACTCGTCGATGACCGATGAGTCCAGTTTGTGCTTGGAATGTGCGTTGGCTCATGTGGGTATAGCTGCAGTCAGATAATCTGGTAATCTCCTAATACTGCAACGGATTTTGCTAGTAATACTACTGTGGTGTTCTCTCTGGCGGAGTGGTTAGAGTGTCTGACTTTTTTCTAGGTCAGACTCCTAATCTGAAGGTTGGTGGTTCGATTCCCCATGCCCCCACCTCTGCCAATTTGGATTTCCACCGCTGTGTAGAACTTACAGCGACATCAAAGGCCAGTTGCTCTCATACCATGTCTATGTGGTGTGGGAGATTAAAAATCACTTGGGTCGGTAAAAGTGTAGGCTCGGGCTTTCTATCGACAAACTGTCTAACGGTGAAAACAAGTCTATTCAGACTTATCCATGTTAGGCAGTATAAATCTCCAAGAAGAAGAAGAAGGACCATACAGACATAACTACCACTAGTTCTACTTTTAGTACTACTGTACAGTAGTTTTAGTGTTACTGTAGTTCCCCTGCTTTTTAACTACACATGGTATAACTACCGCAGCTTCTGCCCCTACTACAGTGCCTATACTGACCATGTTGTAAATACTGGGCCTACTATTGCCATGACTACCATCATTTATTCCTATGCAATGATAGTAATACTGATACTCATTACTTTATTAGAATTCCTCTTCTTCGTGGTTGTCCATCAGTGGCGATGATGACAGCAACTCATCGTTTGTTGTGAACTCGTCGATGACCGATGAGTCCAGTTTGTGCTTGGAATGTATGTTGGCTCATGTAGGTATAGCTGCAGTCAGATAATCTGGTAATCTAATACTGCAACGGATTTTGCTAGTAGTACTACTGTAATATCTTGGGAACTCGGCTGTCAGAGCCCCGGATACCACTACTCTCCCCAGGTCCGTCCTGACAACTGTCTGTCAGTTCCCAACTGATTGCCCTCTCAACAAACTCATAAGGAAGAAAGGGAAGACAAGTCATGCAAGATTGACAGTGAAGAAGTTGTGCTTTATTGGCATCAACTCCTGTTCACCTGCTATCGACCTATCACCCTCACTCCTTACCAACTTCCCACACAAATCCTCATGTCTCTTGCTAGTGTGTATAAGAATCAGTGCCTACATCCAATTGAACCTGAGTACCATGGTTGTTGCACACTACTCAGTGCCTGTTGAATAACTGCTGCTAGTTTGTGTATAGAAAGGGGGGTCTCAGACAGAGTGTCTGGAGCTCTGGACAAGAGAATAGTGCCTCCTGCTAGAGTGCCTAGCTCAGAGTCTCTCCAAAGAGTGAGTCTCAAGAAGAAGTGCTAGAATGAGGTCTGTGTATCAGGTATAAGGAATGAATGTGACTGGGCCTCCCACAGCCAGCCAATCAGACACCATCTACAGCCTGGGAGGGCGATGCCCTAATAGGCACTCAACCCCAGCTGCAGGTGGTGTCCATAATGTATGCAGGATGGTTGGGTATTCTTGTCCATCGGTCCCATGGTAAAAGGTAGTTGCAGACAGTTACAATAAACATATATTAAAAATGTCCTTCCCCTCCACTTGCACTCTTACTGGTGCATAGAAGGAACATTTCACTAAACATTAACTGTCTCTTACATATGAACATCACGTCATAATCTCGGGCACTATGCCTTATCACATTTTCCACATAGTCTCTTATGTCACACAGTGAGTGGGGCACCCATTGCTTCTCTGTTACATAACTGTGGTCCCCACTCCGTCGCCCGAGAATAGTAATGCTCTCTGCCAATATATAAATCCGAACCGAAAATCGGTATATTTTTACACTATTAATATTAGTTCTCCTAAATAATTGCAACTATTGCTATGGTAAATAATATACATTTGCACTTCAGACATATCCAATGTTAACCATTTAAAATAAAGGTTACTTCAAACCAAAGCAGATTATAACGTTCAACTCAGCAACTGTTGACGTCTTTTGCAATGATAATAATTCAATATTAAGGCCGTTTATTTACTGTTATTTCTAATTGATCAGTAGGGCTGGATTGCACAGCCAGTTTCCTATGCATTTGATCGGTAATTGATATGTACACAAATGAGATATATTGCATAGATGATAATTTAAGGTGGATCATAGTTATATATACTGTTGATGTAATAAATGATCATATCGGCCAGTCTACTGTTGTTGCGTGTTATTTTATATATGAATATCATTAGTTGGTCAGTTGATCTGAACTGAGAACACAGTTCATAGATACTCGGTTTCCGATAATTATATCCGTATAATTGCTTATACAGCACATATATACTTTTAAAATACGGCATACACCTAAAACCACCCACCCCAATGGGCCCCCCTCCCCTGCCACCACCCTTAGCCATCATGAACAAACCATCAACACACCGAACATCCTACACAACTATCAACCTGTTTAAACACATTGAACATTATATAAGACAGACAGAATGTTTTGTCAACTATAAACTTACCTTGTTTTATAAGAGAAAAAATGTAACCCTCAATGATTGTTTGAGTTGCCCCGAGTATCCACTTTCTATTCGGTGCTGCTCCCCATTTTTGCATGAACTACAGGTGCTGTACATTATACAGCAGGAGCCACTCCCTTAATTCTGCAGGATCGGTGCTGTAACTAATACAGCACTGATCAAACTTAGATTATTTAGACTGTCAATTCCAACAGTAAGATGGCCGGAAGACCAGTGCTCTGGTGCTGACAAATGTCATATTCAGATGAATAAATACTTTACAAAAAAAAAAAAGATTATGCAACTTGAACTTAGGATGTTTCCAAGATGATATTGACTTATTTGTTAATGATAAATAAATCAAGCGTTGTACCTTGATTTTATTGAAACGATGTAAATATAAATAATAATAATAATAACAGTAATAACAATGCTATGATATTTTATGTCCATTGAACAGTCCACTGAGATGGCGCCTCGGGTGGAAGCGGTGGGTGGGTGGGTGTGGAAAGGCGGGGGGGGGGAGCATAATTAAAAATTAAAAGAGGTGATTTAATCGCAACCATCAGTCACACACACGAACAACTCGAACCTTCCATCGCGTGTTACCGGGCGAGATGGCCGAATCGGTAGAGCGCGGGCCTCGCGTGCCGGAGATGGGAAACCAATGACTCAAAAATTGATACTTGTCTCTTCATAGCCTGGCGCTCGGCATTAATAGGATGGGGCAAAGACCTTATAATATTAAGACGGCTCACTCGCTATCTCTCCCATGGTAATGTAAATTTCGCAATGCCACCTTGTGGTGGGTTTGATCAGTCCGGCTGCTGGTTGGTGTTTCACATGTAAACACATACAATTATATTATACATGAGATAGGTAAGTATGAATACACATCAATATGAAATTGCTATGAACAAATACACATCATCATCAGCATCATCATCAGCATCGCCATCATCACACATCCTTCACATTCAAATATACATTTATACATATAATATAGCACCTGTTTAACCAAGAGAACAGCCAGCGCACCAAGTGGTGGGTTTGATCATTTTGATTACACAGTACAGGCTGAGTGAGCCGTCTTAGTATTATAGGGGCTTTGGATGGGGCAAGGACTGGTTAGCTCAGTGTCAGGATAATGTGACTGAGTGGGATATCAGGTCATGGTGACAGCCACCTGATTTCCCAATGGGGCAGCACTATAAAGTTGCCATGAGTGTACACCATCACAAGTCTGTATCCATCCTGTCATGACCTTAGATGTTGGCAGGACGTAAAACACCCACAACCAGCAACCACCCCGTCGCGTGTTAAGTGTTGTCACGCTGACGGATGTCAACAGCGGTGGTCACATGATCTACAACAACTAAAACACCACAAAAGGCTGTCTCTTAGTATTACAACTGCCGATGCACGACACAGGATGCGTAGCTTAGGCCAGGTTGTGTTTATGATTGTTTCCTGCCTGTAGCTATAGCATTTAGTTTTTTTTGTTTAACTCGACCCTCTCTGCAAAATAGAACCTAGCCTTGCTGATTCTCTTCACAACGGAGCTGTAATATGTCGGGACTCGGCCGTCTGAACCCCAAACATTACTATGCTCCCCCAGTGTGTTCTGACAACTGTCTGTTAGTCCCCACCTGTAATTACTCTCTACAACTCATAAGGAAGAAAGGAAGGCAAGTCGCGCAAGATTGACAGTGAAGAGGTTGTGCTTTATTGGCATCAACTCCGGTTCACCTACTGGCAACCTATCACCCTCACTCCTTACCGACTGCCCGCACAGATCCGCATGACTCTTGCTTGTGTATATTAGAATCAGTGCCTACAGCCCATTGAACCTGAGTCCAATGGTTGTTGCACACAGGTCATGTCTTTGGAATAGATGTTGCTCATTTGAGTGTAGAAAGTGGAGTCTCTTCATGTGGGGTCTGTGTGTCAGGTATAAGGGATACAGGTGAATGGGCTCACACAGCCAGCCAATCAGACACCCTCTACAGCCTGGATGGGCGACGCCCTAATAGGGGGCAGCTGTCACTCCACTCCAGCTGCAGGTGGTGTCATAATGTATGCAGGATGCTGGGTGTGCTTGTCCATCAGTCCCATGGTAACAGGTAGTTGCAGACAGTTACAACAAACATATATCAATGCTTCTCTCCTTCAATGGCATTCTTTCTGGTGCATGAAGGGAACATTTCAATAATTATTAACTGTCTCTTAAGTATGAACAACACATCACAATTTCGGTCATTATGTGTTATCATATTTCCACATCGGCACTTATGTCACAAAGCGAGTGGGGCACCCATTGCTTCTCTGTTACATAATCATGGTCCCCACTCCGTCGCCTGAGAATACTAATGTTCTTTGCCAATATTTAAACCCGAACTGAAAATCCGTATATTTTTACAGGGCGTTTATTGCCGAATCTGTAAGGTTGGTTGCTTGTTGGAGTCTTACGTCCTGACAACATCTAAGCAACTTCATAGTGCTGCCCCAATTGGAGACCAGGCTGCACTCACCATGACCTGATTGGTTGGTCTTGGCAACATCTAAGGTCGTATCAGGACGTGTACCAGATTGTGACAGGACGTACTCATTGCAACTTTATATTTATAGTGCTGCTCCACTGGGAGACCAGGCTGCCAGCACCATGACATGATTGGTTGGTTGTTGGAGTTTTACGTCTTAGCAACATGTAAGGTCATATCAGGACGGGTACCGACTTGTGACAGTACCCACTCATGGCGACTTTATATTCATAGTGCTGCCCCACTGGGAGACCAGGTCACCAGCCCCATGACCTGATATCCCAGCTCAGTCACATTATGCTGACACTAAGCCAACCAGTCCTTGCCCTATGCTTTTTGTAATCTAATATGGTAAATAAATTGTTCAATTGCTTATCGATTTTGGGATGAATAATTCATGAGAACGTGTAGATTAATATATTTTGAATTGACTCAAGAGCATTCGGGGATTGTCATCTTGATCTGTATGAGTTCATCCACTGTACGCCGATAGAGATAGACACTGAGTGCTGGAACAAGGATCCCCACAGCTAGCTTATAGTTGATTCATACCAAGGCCGTCTTTACTTAGGTTTAGGCGGGTCTGTCATTCACCCTTAAGGCCCTGTCAGACTATGACGTTTCTCACCGGCGTGCCGGCAACGCGCAAAATATTTGCAACCCGTCGACACACGTCCAACTCTTCGGCGATTTTGGAGAAAGTTTGACAGGGCGTAGCGTGCTAGTGGTGTGTTGGTGGCACGTTATTGGCGTGCTAGTAGCGTGTCATTGGCGTGTCGGTAGCGTGCTGGTGGTGTGTTGGTGGCGTGTTAGTGGCACGCCTGTGGCGCGCTGCTGGCGTGTAGGCAGTGCGTTGGTATCATGTTAATACCATGTCAACGCATACACACCCACCACCAACACGTCAAGATGCGCTGGGAACACATCCACACCCGCCACCAGCACGCCAAGACGCACCGGCAACACGTCCAATGCGTCGAAAAACGCTGGAGAAACGCCAATATCACTCCCACTACCCGTCGATCGGACGTTATGGACGCGCCAACGGAATGGTCGCATTTTGGGGGGAAAAAAGCCAGCGTTAACCGACGTTGATCAACGTCCTGCCAGCGTTCTGCCGGCGTGCCGCCAACGAGTGTCGACGTGTTGCTAACGTGTCCGTAATGCGCCCGCCAACACGCTGACGCGCGTTGCGGCCCGTCGAAAGTTTTGTGCAAGCACAAAACGATCGGCGCGTGCCGGCAGGAGCCGACGTGTTGGATCACACGTTGCTATCAGTCTATGTGTACCGACGCGCCGGTAATGCCCCGGTAACGCGCCGGTAACATACCGGACGTGTACCGACGTTTCGCCCAAAAAGGCAACATGTCGCCACACGTCGAAGCGCATTCATGAGAAACATCGTAGTGTGACAGGGCCTTTACTGTGGACATGGGTGAATCTGTTATCTAAGAAATTAGTAGAGCAATACTTCTTTGAATTGATAATTCCAATAATTTCAATAATTTTATAAAGCAGTTGCAAACTGTCTATAAGTTGTTTCCTAACAGTGGAACTCGATGGGAAGTCTCAATGAAATAGTTCAACATATTCCTGCTAATCTGATATCACACTCATGGGCATACTCCTAGCATAATGTAGTACTGCTTTTACAGTGTGCCTTTAAAATTTAACAAATATGTTCAAGGAAAATAAAAACAACTTTTGTTTAATAAGAATTCTGGTGAATTTCAAATGATTTTGTTCATAAAGTCATTGAACTGTCATATACAAAACACCCACCTGGTCAAAAACCACACCTTTCACATCATGTAAAACAAACATAACTAACAAATGCACTGAATCTTATCTCGTCGTGATTTTGTCAATGTGTGTCGCTGTTCAATTGTACAATATTCAGATATTGAGATACTCATAAATATTATCTTTTGGTAGATCGTGGGATGCGAACCCATGGGTTTGAACCCGTGACTTAACAAATTATATTTGCCACTTCCTAGCCAGGTGCTTGGCATTATTAGCATAGGACAGGGCATGGTTGGCTCAGTGTCAGGATAATGTGACTCAGTGGGATATCAGGTCATCATGCTGGTGGCCTGGTCTCCCAGTGGGGCACCACTATAAAGTCACCATGAGTATATACTGTCACAATTCGATACCCGTCCTGATATGACCTCAGATGTTGCCAGGATGTAAAACTCCAACAACCAACCATAAATGTTATCGATGCCATTGAATGTTAAAGGCCCTGTCATACCTCACCGGATTGGGGGAAACGGACAGAAAATGAACAATGTCCGGTTTGTGTGCGTACAAGTTTTGAACATGCACAAAACTAGGAATTGATGCCGCTAGACTGACTGGTTCTTGTCCGGTTTGATTTCATTTCGTCCGTTGGCTATCCATTTATGTCCGTTTCAGGTCCGTTTCAGGTCCGTTTCATGTCCGTTCGTCCAGCGGCAACTTACCCGATAACGCAACATTTTTACACATTTTAATACATTTTGATACTTATCACCACTGGACTAGACAATTCTGTCCATTGGTCAATCCGGCGAGGTGTGACAGCCGCTTAATGGACACAATAAATTAACCACAACATCGGACGCACTTAACATGCATCTGGTGGCTACGACCGATGACATACACGCGTATGGGTGGAAAGGAATAGGACAGTTTGTTTTATTTAATGATGATTGTCGAAAAGGTTAAATCAGTGTAAAACTGGATGTATTAATGGATTATTACTTCTAAATCATCTTATGTATGCCGATGACTTGGTAATATTCTCACCATATAGTAGTGGACTGCAAATGCTACTTAATATATGCTCTGAATATGGCATAGAAGCTGATATCAAATACAATGCCATTACAAATATGGTAATGATCATGCAATCAAAATATGACAAGGATACTGTATTTCCTGATTTTATTTTAACTGGTGCTCCCCTATCAATCTCTACTGAAGTCAAGTACTTAGGACACTTTATGACTGATGACTTTAGAGATGACAGGGATATTAATAGACAGTGTCAAAAGTTATATACTCACTGCCGCCACATAGGCTATTCTTTCCGATAAGCAGCAAGGGATCTTTTATATGCACTTTCCCACAGACAGGACAGCACATGCCACAGCCTTTGATGAACTAGTTGTGGACCACTGGTTAGATCGGAAAATAGCAAATGGGTCCACTGGGCAGGATCGATAGGATGACTGACACCTTCATAGGTGGACACTCTACCGCCTCAGCTACGTCCCGCGCCGCGCATATGGGTGGTGGCGTCCCAGATAGCACAGAGCCGTCGGGCCGACGTTGGCTATTGGTCACATATTTTCCACCGTCGGGCCAGCGTCGAAACGACGGTGGTGGTCCGCCGCTCTTTGCCATTTTTGTTGCACACATTTGCCACCGTCGGGCCACAGTCGGGCCGTCGGTGGTGGTCCGCCGATCTTTGCCATTCTTGTTACATATTTGCCAGCGTCGGGCCACCGTCGGGACGACGGTGATGGTCTGCCGCTTTTTGGACACCAACCGGATTGAGGAACCGGACAGAAACCGGACACTGTCCGGTGAAATACGGTAATGTACGATTTATATACGGTTGTACCGGACACCGCCGGACTGACATGTACGGTTGGTGTCCGTTTTAAGTCCGTTTAGTCCGTTTTGTCCGGTACATGTCCGGTTCCCATTCGTTACCTCTCCGGTTTGCTTCCTTCAGAGTCCGTTGACGGTGTTGGGGGAATTCGGTCCGTGGGTCTGCACACACCACTCACCACACACCACACACCACACCACACACACCGCACACACACCACACACCACACACACCACACACACCACACACACCACACACCACTCACCACACAGTGACAGTCTGGGGCCTATTCGTAATATGTTCGGTCCGTCCGTTTGACATTTGGTTGTCGTCCGGTTATCGTGGTTATCGTCAGTTGACACATTTCGATACATTTCGATACCAAACACGACCAGACTAGACAATTCTTTGTCCAGTGGTGTCCGGTACTCAGTCTGGTAATACCCCTGTCACACTACGACGTAACGAGCCAACGTGAGGCTAACGTGGTCATTTTTCGTCATTACGTTGGAATTCACAGAACGGAGACAAAGTTGGTATAATGGGTTTTTTAATCTTCAGAATTTCACAGTTACAGTTTAGTTGAAGTCAATGTACAGGAACCAGCACCGCGGGAATCGAGCCCTCAGCCCTATCAATTGTCATTTATGTTATTGGTGTGGGTGGGTGGGCAAGAAAGTCGGGTCGAAGTTAGGCGACCCGACTTTCTTGCCCACCCACCCAAGGTTACGTTATGATGATGTCAGAATGATGTTAGATTGACGTCGAGCTACATCACATTACATCGTGTTACGTCGAGTTACGTCAAGGTTTTGGACATGTTCAAAACTTTTGACGTAAGGGTTTACGTTTGCCGTACGTTCTGTTCACGTTCAGCGAACGTCAATGACGTTAAATGGACGTTAAATGGACGTAGCATCGGTCTGACGTAGTGGTAACGTATGTCGACGCATGAGACATGCCAATAGACAGACAAGTTCAGAGAGCGCCCATCCATCAAGCGGCAAAAAGATATGGTTGAGAAGGATTTGCCACCGCTGGCCCGACGGCGCGGCCACCGTCGGGCCAACGTCGGCCCGACGGCTCTGTGCGATCTGGGGTATGGGTTAGGTACCAACCAGACTATTGTGGATAGCCATTATGAATAAATAAATAAATAATTAAAAAGAGAAGCACCAAAACAAGCAACCAACTACAAACAAATTGCCCGTCCCGATATGACTTTTGATGTTGCCAGGACTTAAAACTCCAACAACCAACCAACCAAGTTATGATAATACTAGTAGTACTGTCCGCTATCTGGTTTCTTCTACCAACCACGCAATGCGCATGTGCAGGACATCTATGATGTAAACAATAATATTCAACGTGTATTTCGACAAACAAGTTGGTACCCATCCTGACATGCCCTCATATGTTGCCAGGATGTAAAACCACAGCAAACAAACAAAACAAATCAGGTCGGTACCCATCCTGGCATGCCCTTAGATGTTGCTAGAATGGGAAGTGAAGCAAAGGGGTGCACAAACGAATAAGTACCACCTTTCTTTTCTTTCATCTTCCCGCTTTCCCTCGTCTCTACACACTCTTAACTGTTTACATGTTTTAGTTGCAGATGTGTGTAACCATAAAACACTAACTATATATATCTGGGGATCCTGCACACCTCCTACCCAGAGGAGCACACATGGTTATGGTATAGAAATTAAGAAAATGTACTCAAACTGATACCTAACAAAACAACAAATCAGCATGGATCACATATAGGGAAAAATATACTGGTGATACCAAGATATCATGTCGAAATGTCTCCGTTAACAACCATAACATAAATTGCCACAATAAATCCTTCAAAGTCTACCGAATCAGGTTATTTTAATTGTAAAATAATATCGGAATATATATATACTCAGCGGCCACTTTACTAATGCTGCACAGGAACAGTAACGTGACCGCATGCACTGGGGGCGCAAGCACCGACAGCAAATTAAGGTAGGTGACCACATAATGCAGGCTGAGTAGTTTAAAACACTAATCCCAATTCCACACTAAAACCACCTCCAGCACAAACAGTTATTTAGACCTAACTGCCGCACAAATATGGAAGAGATTGATTGTAGACTAGGCAGAGGGATGCATTTTGCCCATCTAAACTGCCAAAGTGCGTACAACAAAATTGACAGCATTAAACTACACTTAGATATCTGTAAATTTGATGTGTTAACACTATCAGAAACATGGTTTCATGAACTGCATACTGACCAACTACTAGAAATTGGTGGGTACAGGCTTGTGTGAGAGGATAGAAAAACACTGACCAATGCACAAATACAAAAGAGGGGTGGAGGAGTTGCAATATACACCAAGAAAAACCTAAACTCCGAACATAGGCCATTACAAGAAGCAAACAGATCAGACACATATATTGAACTAGTATGGACACTAATAAAAAATGAGAAACACGCTAACAAGTAACATAGCTGTAGGGAGTGTATATAGACCGCCCAATGGAAACATCGAAGACTTCATCACACAACTGGAGACATCCCTAGAAAGTGTGTCGAAACTGACAAAGGCTGAGATATTCTTACTGGGGGACTTCAATATAAACTACAAAACAAACAACAAAAACAAACACTCACTAGAGAACTTAATCAAAGGCAGAGGGTTAAAGCAAAAAATGAGTGAGCTAACAAAGCTTTGAGAAAACAGCTCGATAATAGACCTAATAATAAGAGACTCAAATCATACCCACACTTCAGGAACAACAAACTGGGGCATTAGTGATCATGAATTGATATATGTTACTAGAAAGAAAATAAAAACAAAAATAAAACTACTCTCTGTATGGGTAGATCATACAAAACCTACACAAAAGAGGCACTAGAAACTCATCTGAAAGAAAAAATTAAATTGCCATTTCCAACTGACATAGGTATAAATGACCAATGGAACAATATCATTAGGGAAGTCTGAAAGCATCTGGACACTACCTGCCCAATACAAAAACTTAAAATTAAAAACAACCAAGACCCATGGGTAACCCCAGAATTAATCAACCTAATTATGGACAAATATAAAACAGGTAAATTAGGTAAATCATGCGAGCGACTACTAGACATAGAAAACTACCATAAAGCAAGAAATCATAGCCAGAAATCAGTGAGAAAAGCCAAAAGATGGTACATTGTCAAACAAGACCAGCAATGGGGAAAAACCTCACACAAATTCTGGAACAATGTGAATATACTAATACCAAATAATAAAAATAAAGATTCGATTACCCTTTACAACAACGAGGGAATGGAAATCAGCAACAATGTTACTGCTAATATAATGAACAAACATTTTTCTACCATAGGCAATAAACTATCCAAACAGTTCAACACAAACTGGACCACGAAAGCACCACAATTAAACACAGACATTGGAGATTGCACAACCACAATAAAAGAGATAAGTGAGCTCATAAAATCAATTGATTGCAACAACCCCTCGGTCATTGAAAATACCTCAAGTATAGTATTGAAAGATGCATTCGGATACATCCCAGATGCTATATGTGATCTATACAACAAATTGTTCACAGAAGGTACTTATGTGGACTGCTGGAAACTAGCCAAAGTAACACCGCTCCACAAAGGAGTGGATAAACAGGTGCTCGAAAACTATATATTGATCTCCATACTCCCACTGCCTGGTGAACTAATGAACAAATAATGCATAGACATATTATGGACCACCTAAACAAACACAAAATATTAAACAGTAAACAGGGCGGTTTCAGAAAAAAACACTCGACAATAAAAACAATTGCTACCTTAATAACCGATATTGCAAACAATATCAATAAAAAGAACCTAGTGGGTGCAGCATTCATAGACTTCAGCAAAGCTTTTGACATGGTGGACTACCCAATCCTAAGGAGTAAACTAACCCAAATGGGAATAACGAGAGTAACAGGAAAATGGCTAGCGAGATATCTAGAAAACCGAAAGCAATGCACCACAGTAAATGGATCCATATCCAATGAGGAAAAGATAACTTGTGGAGTACCCCAAGGGTCAGTCCTGGGGCCACTTCTCTTCCTCATATATATTAACAATCTAATCAACTGGCTAAAATTGAAAACATCCAACTATATGCAGATGATACGGTGGTATATGCCACAGGCAAAACAACCGAAGAACTACTGAAGGAACAATATCTCACCTGACTGTGGGCGCAGTCACTGCTTGCTGAATTCTGGCATAATAAGCAAAAGACAGGTCAGAAAAGATGGTAGATATAACAAATATGGAAACTAGCCCTCCTAAGTACTAAGGACATCGAAATGACTATCATCATAGGGCGCAGTCCATCTGTGTATGTGTACTGGCAGAAACCCAAGCAGAACCGGGCAGGCCACGGTCATGCATCCGATTCACCCTGAAATACAGAATGGCTAACCATACAACACAACCATCCCACCTAGTCGCAGTCCTGAAGGGTCGAGGGGTGTTCTGGCACACTGGTGTGCTATCTAAAGACAGGGCGTGGGTGACAGGATGCTGTAACAAACCACAATGGGACGGGATCCTCTCCCGCAGGCCTGTATGTCATCTGGGTAGATGTACATAGTAGGCTAAGTTATCATATATACAGGTTAGGAAAAAACTTTGAAAATTCAACAAAACTAATATAGAAACTACTAATATCCAAAACCGCAAAAGGTTGGCCCGAGAAAGATCAGGTAATCACTCCTGAGTGCGGGACCAGACCAATCCAGTAACACAGCTCTCCAGCGTTGAAAACAAGCACCATCACGGGAGCTTATACATTATGAGCAGAATAAAAAACTTGTCACCAAAAAAAACACAAAGAAAACCCAACAAAACCACAACAAACAAACAAAACAAGTCGGTACCCATCCTGGCATGTCCTTAGATGTTGCCAGGATGTAAAGCCCCAACAAGCAAAACAAAGCAAATTGGTACCCATCCTTATTTGACTTTGAACATTACCAGGATGTAAAACCACAACAAACAAATGAAACAAACAAGTCGGTACCCATCCTGATATGCACTTAGCCGTTTCCAGGATATAAAACCCCAACATGCAAAACAAAATGAGTCGGTGCCCATTCTGATATGCCCTTTGATGTTGCCAGGACGTACAACCTCAACAAACAAAACAAGTCGGTACCCATCCTCATATGACCTTAGATGTTGGCAAGGTGCAAAACCTCAACAAACAAAACAAGTTGGTTCCCATCCTGATATGCCCCTAGATGCTACCAGCCCTGATATTCCCTTAGATGTTGCCAGGATGTAAAACACCCAACAAGCTGTAGAATGGTTAAAGCTTGAATCTGTGGTTGAGTAGGCAGGCTACAGTGACATCAATACAGACAAAGAGAAAGGAAGAGTGTAAAGTGTAAAGAAGAAGAGAGAGTCAAGCCCTCTGGTTTATTATTTATATGGTTACATGGGTTAATTGTAGAGTATCACCACACCCTTTTCCCCCAATGGGAAACAAGCATTCTTAGCTCTACCAATAGGGATCCAGCATTCCTGGTCTCCATGGTTACCAATGGTCTGCCCACCACCACCAAGCTGTGTGGCTCCCCTGGTAACCACCTGCCTTGAGCCTGAGTGTGGTGATCCTAACTAGCAGAGGGGGTAGGGGGGAGGGGGTAGGCTCTGAGTGCCCCTTACACACATCCCTGCCAGCACCATTAAGTCTATTTACATTTCACTCAAGCACCACCAGCACCTACATCTACACATACATGCACCTGGTCATGTATACCCGATCAGTAATAGAACATTTGCATTCCCCCCCCAATGCCATAAATCAGAATATTTTACAAAGCGAAACAAAACAAGTCGGTACCCATTCTGATATACCTTTGGACGTTTCCAGAATGCAAACCCCCAACCAACAAAACGAAACAAGTCAGTGCCCATCCTGATATACCCTTAGACGTTGAAGGAGGTAAAACCCCAACAAACACAAACACACAAACCCCCACTGGTTCCGCTGGAAGTGTGTGTGGAAGTCAGTACTCATCCTGATATGACCTTAGATGTTAAAAGAGGTAACACTCCAAACAAACGCAAACACACAAACCCCCACCCCGTTATTTACTTGTATGCCAGAAGTGTGTATGTGGAAGCCAGTACTGATCCTGATTTGACATTAGATGTTACCAGGACGCAAAACCCCAACAAACAAAACAAAACAAGTCCTGATATACCCATCCTGATATACCCATAGACTTAATCACCCAGATAGCACACAGCCGTCAGGCCGACGTCGGCTATTGGTCGCACCGTCGCCACCGACTTTCCACCGTCGGGCCACCGTCGGGCCGACGGTGGTGGTCTGACATTGGTTTTCAATCTCTTTCCAGCTTTGAGCCACCGTCGGGCCACCGTCGGGCCAATGGTGGAGGTTCGCCGCTGGGTTTCAATCTTTTGCACCTTTGGGCCACCGTCGAGCCAACATCGGGCCGACGGTGGTGTCCCGCCGCTGGGTTTCAAACTTTTGCACATTTGGGCCACCGTCGAGGCAACGTCGGGCTGACGGTGGTGGGCCGCCGCTGGTTTTCACTCAGTTTCCACATGTGGGCCACCGTCGAGCCACCGTCGGGCCGACAGTGGTGGGCCACCGCTGGTTTCCATTCATTTTCCACATGTGGGCCACCATCGAGCCACCTTCGGGCCAACGGTGTTGATCCGTGCATGCGCAGTTCTTTAAATTTGGTTTCCGGCTCCAGTCACCAGCGGAACACATGCGATCGTTGAGCAGCATTCTTTTTCAACAAATAACTCCAGAAATCGCAGGAATTTTAAGGAATTATTTAACAGGTTTGTTTATTAATACTAACACTAACACTAACCCATACAGAAAAAGTGAAATATCTCTAAAACAAATCGCTTGGTACACATATAGAAAATATGTTTACCAAAAAGATTATATTAAATGTATAAGGTTTTCTATTAATTTTGAATATATATATTGTGTCGGGCCTACGTTGTTTTGTCCAAACTGCCCGCCGTCGGCCCGACGGCGGCTGCCGCTGTAAGACCGATGGCGGCTGCCACCATAGGCCAGATGGAGGCTGCCGCCGTAGGCCCGACGGCGGCAGCCGCTGGGGAGGTTGGACAAAACAACGTCGGCCCGATGGCGGTTTCCTCCGTTGGGCCAACGGCGCGGCCGCTGTCAGGCCGACGTCGGCCCGATGGCTGTGTGCTATCTGGGCAGGACATAAAACCCCAAACACACACACAAGCCGCTTTCCACTATTTACTGGTTTTGCCGGAAGTGTGTGTGTGTGGAAGTCAGTACTCATCCTGATATGACCTTAGGCGTTGAAGGAGGTAAAAGTCCAAACAAACACAAACACACAAACCCCACCCCACTAACTACTGGTACGCCGGAAGTGCTTGAAGATGTGGTGGTTGTCTGTGTTGCAGCGGAAGGTGAGGTGCGGGCCGTGGTTGCGGTGCATCATGTCCTGGTTGTGCTGCGGCCTCTTGATGAAGAGGACCAGCGGCTGGCGCCTGTTGCTGCTGCTGCTGCTGCTACTACTCATTCCTCTGCGTCTCCTAACAACACGCCTGGAATTGGAACTGCTGGCTAAGTGCTGCTTCGTGACGTGCTCGTGGAAGTTGTGCGAGTTGCAGCCGAAGTCGAGCGACACCTGCTTCTTGTGGTGGTGGTGCGGGTGGTGCTGGTAGTAGTACTCGTGGTGGAAGCCGCCTGTTGGGTGGTGGTGTTGGTGGCGCCCCCAGCGTTTCACGCGGCGGTTCACGTGCACGGGGTCATCTTCCTCGTCGATGTACACCGGCTTCGTCCCGCTGTCATTCAGGTACTACAAGCAGATGCCACATTGTTGTCGTTTATTTTATTGGTGTCTTTGCTTTGTGAATTAGTTGTTGTTATTTAAAGTTGCATAGTCCGATGGTTTTGAGTTTTTGCCATTTTTTTGAGCTAAATATATTAAATTGATTGTTATAATCTACTCTACTTTAGATTGAAGTAATTTTTATTTTAAATTAAAAAAAAAAATTAAAATTTTTATTGAGGCTGTATTTATACTGTCCATAGCATGTAAGCCCAGGTACCCAGGCTTGTTTTCAATGCTGGCCAGCTGTAGTTTTGGTGTTGTCTTACCAAGCAGTAGCTGCTGATAAGTTATTTGATTGTCTGCATTTCAGTAGCAGATAGATAGTCTGTTGGTATCTTTAGTAGTCTATGTTAGTTTTTTTTGGGGCCCTCTTGGCATTGTATTTTTGTTCTATTCTTATTACTAGTAATATTTCTTTCTGGCTAAGTTTTGAGATATTTGAAGTGCAAATATATTAAATTAGTTTTGGCAGGCATGCCAAAACTTATACACACCATATATTTCAACTGTAACATGTTCTATTAAATTGAGCCATTATTCCGTTGCATGTGGCAACAAATGCTTAATAAGTACATCATAATCTAAGTGAAATATGTAGAACCAATTCTAGATGATTGTATTGGGTTTGAAAATGTGATTCTTCATCGGACTATACAGCTTTAACATCCTAGCATATTCTAATACCATATCAGGACGGGCACTGTCTTGTGACAGGGCACACTCATGGTGATTTTATAATGCTGCCCCACTGATGTTCTCTGTTGGGGAGTGGTTAGAGTGTCTGACTTTTTTCTAGGTCAGACTCCTAATCTGAAGGTCGGTGGTTCGATTCCCTGTGGCCCCACATCTGCCAATTTGGATTTCCACCGCTGTGTACAACTTACAGCGTCATCAAAGGCCAGTTGCTCTCATACCATGTCAATCTTCAAATCTTCAAGAAAAGACCAGTCAACTGGCACCATGACCTGATATCGCATACAGTCACAACCGTGACCATTTGCTGGTATTAATCCAACGATGCCCCTGTGCTGTTGCCTACACAATCTGTTGCTTATCCAACCATGATCACTTACTGAACATTGTTAACCCAACCGTGACCATATGCTCTTGCTTACACAGCCAGGACCTTTTGCTGTGACCCTTTTCTGCTGTTTAACCCCCCGACCTTGATCTTACTCAATGCGACCTTCACCTTCAGCTTCTCCATGTGCAGGTCCACGTCGTGAATCACCATCTGGAGGGAGAAGCCTTTGTGGTTTGTCAGACCGTCCAGGTAGGACTGCGTCTGCCTCTTCTTGAGCGCGTTCCTCTTGGCTTCGTCTTTGTAGTTGAATACAATCGGTACTATGGAGAAGAAAGGTGGCTGTAGGTTGGTTAGTTGTTGGGAGTTTTACATCCTGGCAACATCTAAGGTTATATCAGGATGGGTACCGACTAGTGACTGTGCGCACTCATGGCAACTTTATAGTGCTGCCGCACTGGGAGACCAGACAGCCAGCAGCACCATGACCTGATATCCCACTCAGTCACATTATCCTGACACCAAGACAACCAGTCCTTGCCCTATCCTAATAATGACAAATGCCTGGCTAGGAAGCGAAAAGTAGGGCCTATCAATTTTGTAAGTAACTGGTTTTGGTTTGACTCGACCGGGAATGGTAGCTGTAGGAAACATGAGGGTGACCAACAAGAAACAGCAAAGGAAGCTAAAGGCCCTGTCACATTACGGCGTATGGCGGGAGCGTATTGAAAACCTATGTAGGTCCTGCGCGTGCCGGCCTATGATGACATTTGGTGACCTTTCGGGTGGTTTTGAGCATATGTGGAACCTAGGAGGAGCGTACGAGGAGCGTATGAGGAGCGTATGGGAGCGTGCTGTGACATTTTTTGACGGTATGGGCCATACGCCCTCATAGGTCGAGATTTTTTTAGCATGCACAAAAAAATTTGGACGGACAGATTTATGAAAGCGTATGGCGGCGTATGCCTCATACGCTTCACATAAGCCGGCATCTGGCGGCATCTGGCGGTGTATGAGTAGCGTATGAGTAGCGTATGCATAGCGTATGAGTAGCGTATACAGCGTATGCCGACATATATGACGTAACGTGCCTATGCCGCCATACGTTCCCGCAAAAAAACCTAATGTGACAGCCCCTTAACAGCAAGCAGCATCAGCGTTCATGAACAGCTCACAACCATTCAAAGAAGAGCTTCCGGTAGTGAACATCGGCATAAACAACAGGATATTGAAAGCTAAACTAGCAGCAGATATCGTCAGCGTTGACCAGGCGGGATGGCCGAATGAGTTGATCGTGGGATTCGAACAATGTATCTTTATAAAATATAATCCAATTTCTGCAGCTTCGGTATAGACAGCATAACGAATGAAGCAATTAGTAAACTGCAGGAATAATCGGTATAAACAGTAGATAGCTGGTGGGTATCCATATATGGGTCATTCGCTAGAACCAGATAACTGGCACCACATATTTGGTTTCCACGTTACGATGCTGTTAATTAATTCTTTCTTTTATTGATAACAAGTTAAATAATATTAGTGTATCTGTGTGTTAAGTATCTTAGCAATAATATGTACATTTAATCAATCCCACAAAATATATCAAAAGTATACTATATGATTTTGTGCTAAAGTGAAAATGTGAAAATTTACACATTGATAACGTGCATTTACCCAAACTTGTATTCAAATCTTTTTCAATGTTTTTCTTGTAAGACCTAATGTTGTTTCCCTAAATGTAATCAATGAAATCCAGTTTGATTTTGATGCGTATGCCAAAATGATGTTCTGGATATGTCCTTGAGCTCCCTGTTACACAAGTGATATTAGCCTATTGCTCAATTTGTATAAGGTCTAAATCAAAAAGTGAAATATGTGTTTTTTTCAACTCTGACATATACACAACATGCAAACCTTTGTAGGAATATGGATTCTGCTATTATCCGCATATTAGGAAAACAACTGTGAAAAATACAAAACAAACTAATATAGATTTTGTTTGTTGGTTGTTGTTTTACGTCCTAGCAACATCTAAGGTCATATCAGGACGGGTACCGACTTGTGACAGTGCGCACTCATGGCGACTTTATAGTGCTGTCCCACTGGGAAACCAGGCCGCCGGCACCATGACCTGGTATCCCACTCAGTCACATTATCCTGACACTGAGCACACCAGTCCTTGCCCTATCCTAATAATGCCGAGCGCCTGGCTAGGAAGCAACAAGTATCAATTTTAAAGTCATTAGTTTGACTCGACCGGGACTCGAACCCACGACCCCACGATCTACCAGCACGGGAGACGGACGCTCTAACTCATTCGGCCATCCCGTCTGGTCAACTAATATAGAAACTACTAACACCCAAAGCTCCAAACGGTTGGCCCGAGCAAGACCAGGTAAACACCCCTGATTGCGGGACCAGACCAAAACAGAATCACAGCTGCACAGCATTTAATACGAGCACCCTCACAGGAGCTTATACACTATGGACAGAATAAATAACTTGTCACGCACAAAAGAAATCTTGGATGCTTTTTGCTATTATTTGGAAGGTTTTCACTTTTGTTTTCATGTCACTGTAGTGGTCTGCACTGACCTCTCAGGCAAGTAACCACATAGACAGGTAGGCATGGGGAGTGTGTTGATATCAGGGAGCCTAGGTGGTGTAATGGTTAGCACACTGGCCCGGAGTGCAAAGAGATGTGGGTTCGAGTCCCGCTCTAGGCACAGTATTTCCCATTTTCATCACCCCCACGACACTGGTTGCCGTGATCAGGATCCTGTACAAGCTTTGCGATGTATGGTTGTTGAACCTACCCTGTGTATGTATGTGTTAGTGCATTGCCTGTATGTATGTAATTGTAAGCATTACAAGACTTACAATTCCAGGGGGACGAGTGTAGTGGTCTGCACTGACCTCTCAGGCAAGTAACCACATAGACAGGTAGGCGTGGGGAGTGTGTTGATATCAGGGAGCCTAGGTGGTGTAATGGTTAGCACACTGGCCCGGAATGCAAAGAGATGTGGGTTCGAGTCCCGCTCTAGGCGCAATATTTCCCATTTTCATCACCCCCACGACATCACCTCAGTGACCAGATTCAGAGAATGACCCCGATATGAACTTGATGACTCCTCGCATTGTTTGATTATAAATACCCAGCTCCGTCAATTGATTAAATCATTGATATCACAGTTAAAACAAACATATACTGCGAATCAAGCACATTGCCTCGTCCAGCCACTCGCGTCATCAACACTGCGTCGCTCTCCCTTTGAACACCATGACCTGATATCCCAGTCAGTCACATTATCCTGACACTGAGCTGACCCAGTCCGTGGCCTGTCCTATTAATGCCAAGCATCAAGCTAGGAAGCGACAAGTATCAAATTTGCAAGTCACTGGTTTGACGCGACCGAGAATCGAACTCCCGATCTCCCACACGGGAGGACTGCGCTCTACCGATTCGGCTACCACATCCGGTAAGACTATTAGTAGATTGTTGTTGTTCCTCTAAAGTCACCCAAAGCCCTGTTTAATGGATACCGAACCGGACAGGTAGAGGTATCACTTCCATCCTGTGAGCTCGTGGGTTCGATCCCTGGCCGAGTTAAACCAGGCTTAAAATATATGCAAATATTATTTTGAAACTAGACCCGGTGGCTGAATGAGTTGAGCGCCTGTCTTGTTTTTTAGTAGGTCATGGGATTCAAACCCCCCAGGTTCGAAAAGGAAGGGTGGTATTTTTTTTAAGGAGGCGCTTGGATGATGACTTAAGGGGCTGTCACATTATGACACATCGCGTCAACTTTCGCCGCAGAAGTATGTGATTTTTGTTTGCTATGTCTGGATATGGCATTATGTGTTACGTGTGCGTTACATCTGCGTTAGGCGCTCGTTGGTATACATCGCGCATCAGGGGGTTGGCAAAGTTTTGTGCATGCACAAAACTTTCGATATACGACAATGTTCGACAACATGTGGATTTTAGGTCGGCTGTACATTATGTATACATTAAGCATACGTACATTATGTATACATTAAGCATACGTCGATGTACATTGTCCATGATGTGTGCAACATGGGTAATTGATATCGTGAGACTGTGTATTTCCCATTGACCAACGACTTTTGGCCATCTATATTCTTGATCCTGAACTAGCAAAAATGGTCATCGATTGACCCGCCACCTACTGTAGATTCCTTGAACGCAATACTACGCAGTTACTGAAACTGCGCAGTAGATTTAAAATGTAACCATTGGCGCCACCTATATATTTCTTGTGAACTACGATTTGGCCGCTACTGATGGACCATCTGCTGTAAATTCGGAGCAAAGCCTATGACGCAGTTACAAAGTCTAGACACTTCGACCTTAGCTTTTCAACTGATCGGATGTGCTACTTCCTGTAGATTTGCTGTCCCACCCACCCAACTAATGACATAGATCGATAGGGTTAAGTGACTGTAATCCTCAAACTCATCAACATTTCTATTTTTCAATCTTAATGTAACAAGCTAATCTAGTAAGAATAAATGCCACTATATATACAACTGTCTAGCGTTTGTTCAATTAGACGTATGTTAGATAAACTTTGTTCACTATGTTGCACTAGGTTGACCTACGTTAAAGGCAGTGGGAACATACAACTGTGTACTGACAACATATGGATAATGTAGTCTAACGTACGTCTAACCTACGTCTAACGTGTCTTGATGTATGTAATGTATGAGGCATAGTACTAGCGATCGAATAACGTATATAACATTCACCGGTGTTCTGCGATTATACCCTGAGCATAATTCAAGCATTTTTCGGCAGGAGGCACGTTAGCCATATGTTGGTTATACGTTGGCCATACGCTATGTATACAGTATCTATATGTCCATCATTGCCCCCAGCACTGAAAAGTTAGACGCTTCTCGACGTAAAAAAGTGATTTTACTCGTTGGCCTCGCGCTTGCAAGATGCATCGTAATGTGACAGGGCCTTTACAGAATCTCTTAGAAATCTACCTACAGCTATATACCGGGCTCGGTGGCCGAATCGATAGAGCCCGGGTGTCCCGTCCGGAAGGTCGGGAGTTCGATTCTCGGCCAAGTCCAACCAATGACTTATAAAATTGAAACTTAACAATTGATACTTATAACATTGATACTTATAACATTTATAATTATACCATTTACACTTATATAATGTAGACGTATACAATGTATACTTATACAATTGATACTCGTCTGGTGCTTGGAATTAATAGGATATGGCAAGGACTACTTAGCGCAGTATCATAATAATGTGACTGTGTGGTATATTGGTTCATGATGCCGGCGGCCTGGTCTCCCAGTGGGGCACCACTATAACATCGCCTGGGGCCGTATGCATGAAGAATTATTTATCGGCTCCGGTGTTAAGGACCGCATTCAGGTTAGCTAACACCAGTGTTGGGAAATGGGTCATGGGATATTACGGAGCCAAAGCACAGTGGCGTTAGCTAACATATAAGTAATTTATAGATTTGGGAAATCTCTCTGAGCCTATTCCTGGCGAGCACTGTTATTTGACAATATGGCCGCTGATACGGTGGAGGTGGCGGGGTTAATATCGCTTCGATTATTGGTTTAATTTGACCAAAATTTGGTGGTGGTGTTAATATCGGGTTGATTTCTGGTTTAATTTGGCCAAATTTCACTTTTTTTAAATGTTATTCTGTCGGCAGCGGCGGCGGCGGCGCCCGCCGACGGTGGCGATTTCTTTTGTTTGTATTCGTCAATATGAATAACGCCGCCAATGTAGCGGCGGCGTTAATATTGCTTCGATTTTAGGGTTAATTTGATCAAATTTCACTTTTTGAGTATGTAATTCTATTAAATATGATAGCATTGAATAGATTTGGGCCTAATCGGTATCTAACACCACCCGTAAACTTGCTACGGACTGGTGTTAGCATACCCTACCTTAAACTCGTGGTGTTTCCATAACACAGCTCCATACATAGTGACTTTTCGCCGCTAAACAAGAAATCCCATCCAAAACTGGGATAGGCTTGCTAACACCACCCCATACATATGGCCCCAGCCGTATGCATGAATAATTATTTATCGGCTCCGGTGTTAAGCACCACATTCGGGTTAGCTAACGCCGGTGTTGGGAAATGGGTCATGGGGTATGTACGGGTCCAAAGCACGGTGGTGTTAGCTAACCTAGCAGTTATTTATAGATTTGGGAAATCCCTCTGAGCCTGTTCCCGGCGAGCACGCTATTTCACAATATCGCCCACGATGTAGCTGTGGCATTAATATCGCTTCGAATTTTGGTTTAATTTGACCAAAATAATGTTATTTGTGAGAATAGTTTACTCCTTTACATTGCCGTCGATGCTGTTTTTATATGAATAAAGCCACCGATTCGACAATATTAATATCACCGCCGATGCGGCGACGGCGATTTGTTTTGTTTACATTCGATTCGACAATATGAATATCACCGCCGATGTAGTGGCGGCGTTAATATCGCTTCGATTTTGGGGTTAATTTGACCAAATTTGACCAAATTTCACTTTTGGAGCATGTTATTGTGTTAAATATGATAGCTAGTAAAAATATTAGTTTTATTCAAAATTAATAGAAATCGAGAACCCATACCATATAAATTTAATATAGTCTGTATGTATTGACACTATAGTGACAGTGTCTTCTTGGAAAAAACCAAGATGGCGGTCCTTCGTCAAAATTCTGTACAGGCCCAACAGGGTAATTCAAATCGTATTAACACGAATAATTCCATTAATACTTCGTAAAAAATTACAAAACTTTTACAAAATAATCTAAACATATTAATAAACAAACCTGGTAAATGATTCCTTAAAATTCCTGGGATTTCTGGAGTTATTGGTAGAAAAAGAACACTGATCAACAATCGCACGTGTTCCGCTGGCAATTCGAAGTAAACAAACCGTATCGGATAATTCAAATCGAATTAACACGAATAATTCCATTAATAATTCGTAATAAAATACAAAACTTTTACAAAATAATCTAAACATATTAATAAACAAACCTGGTAAATGATTCCTTAAAATTCCTGGGATTTCTGGAGTTATTGGTCGAAAAAGAACACTGATCAACAATCGCACGTGTTCCGCTGGCGACTCGAGCCGAAATCCAAATTTAAAGAAATGCGCATGCGCCGCCCACCACCGTCGGGGCGACGATGGCCCGACGGTATACCAAGTGTGGAAAATGAATGCAAACCTGCGGCGGCCCACCACCGTCGGGCCGACGGAGGCCCGACGGTGACTCAAAAGTGGAAAAGGTTTGAAACCTAAGGTCGGGACACCACCGTCGGGCCGACGGAGGCCCGACGGCTCAAAAGTGGAAATTTGGATTGAACCCTAACGTCGTAACACACCGCCGTCGGGCCGACGATGGCCCGACGGTGACTCAAAAGTGGAAAGGGATTGATTCCCAACGTCGGAAATCCACCGGTGGCCCGACGGCGGCCCGACGGTGGAAAGTCGATTGCGACGGTGCGACCAATAGCCGACGTCGGCCCGACGGCTGTGTGCTATCTGGGGCATTGAATAGATTTGGGCCTAATCGATCCCTAACTCCACCCTTAAACCTGCTACGGAGTGGTGTTAGCTTACCGGACCTTAAACTCACAGTGTTTGCGTAACACCGCTCCATACATACTGACTTTTCACCGCTAACCTCGAAATCCGGTCCACAACCAGTTTTGGCTCGCTATCAGCGCCCCATGCATATGACCCTGGAGTGTGCACTGTCACAAGTCAGTGCCCATCCTCATATGACTTTAGATGTTTGTTTTTGGTTTCTGTTATTTTACGGCCTAGCAACATCTAAGGTCATATCAGGCCAGGATATGACTTTAGATGTTGCTAGGACGAAAAACAACAACAATCAAACCTACAGTTGTATACATAGGCATACATGGCCATGCATTGCATTGATTAACAACCATTCCCTACTCCTATTGGCCAAAGGGAGCGGAACTTAGCTCAGGCGGTAGAGTGTCCACCAGTGAAGGGGATGGATCAATCGATCAATCCTGCACCGTGGACACATTTGCAGTTTGGGCTATTTTCTGTTCCAACCAGTGCTCCCCAACTGGTTCATCAAAGGGTGTGGTATGTGCTGTCCTGTCTGTGGGAAAATGCATATAAAAGACCCCTTGCTGCTTATCGGAAGAGTAGCCTATGAGGCGGCAGCGGGTTTCCTCGAAAGGAATATTCCCCCAAATGACCATATGTTTGACGTCCAATAGCCGATGATAAAAATCAATGTGCTCTAGAGGCATCGTTAAATAAAACAAACTTTTTTCCTATTGGCTAATGTCATGCGCGTCAACAAGGACTATAATACCTGCATTTAGCTGAGTGGACCCACCTGTCCTCTCTAACCCAGCTGGGTGCATTAGCATTTGTTCAGCACCTCCTGAGAGGTGCTGAACAAATGCTATCTCCATGAGACCTAACCGGATGGTTGAATCGAGTTGGTTGGTTTGTTGGAGCTTTACGTCCTGGCAACATCTAAGGTCATATGAGGGCAGGTACCGATTTGTGACAATGCGCACTCGTGACGACTTTATGGTGCTGCTCCATTGGGATATCAGGCCCCCAGCACCGTGACCTATATCGCGTTCAGTAACATTATCCTGACACTGAGTCAACCAGCCCTTGCCCTATCCTAAAAATCGATATATCTATATCTACATACATGCATATATATATACATACATATATTATGGAATGCCATTTCTTGTTTTATTCAGTATTTAGACATATCATTAAATATTTAATGATATGTCTAAATCAAAGTTATCATATCATTAAATGTATTTAATGATCTGTTCAAATAATTTATAATATGTTTAAATATTCTATATTTGATAAGATCATAAAATAGCATTTGAAGAGATCATCAAATGCATTTGATGATCTCTCTAAGTGGTACACCATTTAAACATATGCAAAATTATATTTGATCATCTCTTTAAATCGATTTAATAATATGATGAAATAGACTTTATTTGAACATATGTTGAAATGGATTTGAATGTATGAGAAAATCGATTTAAACATATCATTAAATACTTCTGGAACTAACAAAAACTGATGCTCCCTATTACTGGAAGTACTTGAATAGATGAGAGGGAGAGGTAGTGGAAGGGGGGGGAGGGGACGGGGGGGAAGAGTGGAGAGGGAGGGGGCGAGAATGAGAGGGAGAGGGAGGGGAGAGGGGGAAAGGACGGGGAGGTGAAAAGGGAGGGATGGGGAGAGGGAGATATTGGAGAGTGTGCGATTAGGAAGAGTGGGCGATTCGGGAGAGTAGGGAAGAGTGGAGGAGAAGAGAGGGAGGGGGGACGAGGGAGGGGGAAGGGAGGAGGGGGACGGAGAGGGAAGGGGAGAGGGAGAGGGGGATGGCGATGTAGATGGGATAGGAGGGGAGGGGAGAGAGAGGGGGACAGGGAGAGGAGGAGAGGGAATGGAGGGGGACGAGGGGGGGACTGGGAGGCGGAGGGAGACGGTGGGGGCGGGGGAGAGGGGGTGAGGGAAGGGGAGGGGAGAGGGGGAGGGTAAGGGGGAGGGTAAGGGAAGGGGGACGGGGAGGGAGAGGGAGGGTGAGAGGGTGAGATGTCTGTCTGCCCTTAGCCAGAGAGCGTGTATATAAACAGATGAGAGGGACAACTGTCATATTAGACCCTGTAACAGCTGCCGACGGTGGCGCTCCAAGTGGTGGTTGTTGAACAAATGGGCAAACTCAAGGCATTGTCAATGGCAGTGAGCAATCTTCATACAGAAAACGTTAAATATCTCTAAAACTACAACACCTAGAAACAAACTGATTGGAATAAACATAGAAAACATGTTTACCAACAAGATTATATTAAATTGATATGGTTAGGGTCCTGGATTTCTATTAATTTTGAATAAAACTGATGTTTTTCACTATGCTTACGGCAAACTCAAGGCATTGTCAATGGTCGTGTGCAATCTTTCTAGAGAAAACGTTAAATATCTCTAAAACTACAACACCTAGAAACAAACTGATTGGAATACACATAGAAAACATGTTTACCAACAAGATAATATTAAATTGATATGGTTAGGGTTCTGGATTTCTATTAATTTTGAATAAAACTGACGTTTTTCACTACGCGTACGGCAAACTCAAGGCATTGTCAATGGTCGTGTGCAATCTTCCTACAGAAAAAGTGAAATATCTCTAAAACTACACCAAATAGAAACAAGCCGCTTAGTACACATATAGAAAACATGTTTACCAACAAGATTATATTGAATTTATAAGGTTAGGGTTCTGGATTTCTATTAATCTTTTAAGAAAATTAATGTTTTGCACTGAGCGTACCGGCAAACTCAAGGCTTGTTCAACAATAACCGCCAGGATCGCCACTGCAGCCTGTGTTACATATTTTCGCGGGAGTTGTCCCTCTCATCTGTTTATATACACGCTCTCTGCCCTAGCTTAAACCTAGTGGAAACTGTGTGAACTTCCTTTTCTGATATTATTAATTGGCGCCACCTTGTGTCATGTGCAATTAATGATCTGATCAAATACTTCTAACCTCCAGGGGCCGTATGCACGAATCGGGGTTAGGCTTAGCCGGAGTTAAGGCACTAGCCCCGGTTAGCTACCTCAGGGTAGCGGGGGGGGGGTTGAGAAATGTGTGAATCGGTATGCACAAATGTTTTAGCCACCGCGGATAGCTAACCGTGAGTTTATTTATAGATTTGGGAAATCCCTCTGCATCTGTACCCATATATTCGGCTTAAATATATTGAATGCGACCATATTTAACAGAATTACATACGCAATAAGTGAAATTTGATCAATTTAACCCTAAATTCGAAGCGTTATTAAGGCTACCGCCGCATTGGTGGCGATATTAATAGTTATATTTTCGAATCGACGAACGTAAAGTAAACAAATCGCCGCAGCCGCCGCATCGACGTTCCTTTCCATATTTGACAGATTTACATACGCAATAAGTGAAATTTATTCAAATTAACCATAAAATCGAACTGTTATTAACACTTCCGCCGCATTAGCGGCGTTATTCATATCGTCGACTGGAGGGAATTCCCAAATCTATAAATAAACTCACGGTCAGCTATCCGGCTCGGCTAAAACATTGGCGCATACCAGTTTACCTTTTTCGCGGAACCCCCGGTACCCAGAGCTAGCTGACCGGAGTTAGCGCCTAGCTCTGATTAAGACTAGCACAACTTGGTGCATATGGGCCCAGGCTGGGAGAGAGGGGAGGAGGAGGGCGTGAATGAGGAGTAAGGGGACGGGTGAGGGGGGTTAGGCAGATGGAAACGTGGGAGAAGGGGAGAGGGGATGGGGGAGAGGGGAGGGGACGGGGTCATTGGAGGGAGACGAGGTGAAGGGAGGACGGGGGAGGGTCAGGGAGGGGAGAGGGAAGGGGGAGGCGGACGGGAAAGGGAGCAGGAAGAGGAACGGAGATGAGGAGAGAGGGGAGGGGACGGGAAAGGGGTCGGGGAGGCAGAGGGAGACAGTGGGGGATGGGGGAGAGGGTGAAGGGGTTGGTAGCGGGGAGAGGGGGAGGGGAGAAGGAGAGGGTAAGGGGGAGGGAAGATGGGGAGGAGGAGGGGAAGGGGGAGGGAGAGGGAGGGAGAGGGACAGGGAGAGGGAGAGGACAAGGGTGAGATGTCTGTCTGCCCCTAGCTTAACACAGAGGTGGAGCCACCTAGTGGAAACTGTGTGAACTTCATTTTCTGATATTATTAAATGGCGCCACCTTGTGTCATGTGCAATTAATGATCTGATCAAATACTTCTAACTCCAGAGGGCCCGTATGCAGGAGTCGGTGGTATCGAGCCAAAACGGTGGTAAGAGGGAATTTCCCGGTGTTGCCCTAGCCCTGATAGATAGGAGGTATTGCGAGTTCATTAGGCCCAAATCTATTCAATGCTGTCATATTTAACAGAATTACATACGCAATAAGTGAAATTTGATTAAATTAATCCTAAAATCGAAGCGAGATTAACGCTGCCGATGCAAAGGCGGCAATATTAATATTGTTGAATCAACGAATGCAAGCAACCGCCACCGCCACCGCCAGTATGGAAAGTGACGTCGATGCAGCGGCGGCGGTGATTTGTTTACTTTACATTTGTCGATTCGAACATATTAATATCACCGCTGTTGCAGCGGCAGCATTAATATTGCTTAGAATTTAGGGTTACTTTCATGAAATTTCACTTATTGCATATGTAATTCTGTTAAATATGATAGCATTTAATATATTTAAGCCTAATATATGGCTACAAATGCAGAGGGATTTCCCAAATCTATAAATAAATTCACGTTCAGCTATAATGAAAGTGTTACTGCATACGACTTGACACAGTTCCCGACGTCGGCGATAGCTAAACGGTAATAGGCTGTAACACCAAAAGCCGCTACCACCGACTCCTGCATACAGGCCCAGGCTGGGAGAGGGGGGAGGGGGAGGGGGAGGGCGTGAATGAGGAGTAAGGGGACGGGCGAGAGGGTGAGGGGGGTTAGGCAGATGGAAACGGGGGAGAAGGGGAGAGGGGTGGGGGAGAGGGGAGGGGGACGGGGATGTTGGAGGGGGACGAGGTGAAGGGGAGACGGGGGAAGGTTGGGGTGGGGGAGGGATGGGGAGGGGGACGGGAAAGGGAGCGCGAAGAGGAATAGGCACGAGGAGAGAGGGGAGGGGACGGGAAAGGGGACGGGGAGGCAGAGGGAGACTGTGGGGAATGGGGGAGAGGGTGAAGGGGTGGGGGCGGGGAGAGGGGGAGGGGAGAAGGAGAGGGTAAGGGGGAGGGAAGACGGGGAGGGGGAGGGGAAGGGGGAGGGAGAGGGACAGGGAGAGGGAGAGGACGAGGGTAAGATGTCTGTCTGCCCCTAGCTTAACACGGAGGTGGAGCCACCTAGTGGAAACTGTGTGAACTTCATTTTATGATATCATCAAATGGCGCCACCTTGTATCATGTGCAATTAATGATCTGATCAAATTGACCAATTTCATATGACGTCAGCACATGTATTTAGGTCAGTGCACGCGCTGTTTGGCTGGCGGACAACATCCGGTCACACTGTAAACTCAATGGCTATGGGCAATCTTCATAGAAAAAAGGTGAAATATCTCTAAAACCACAACACCTAGAAACAAACTGATTGGAATACACATAGAAAACATGTTTACCAAAAAGATTATATTAAATTGATACGGTTAGGGTTCTGGATTTCTATGAAATTGGAATAAAATCGACGTTTTGCACTGCGCTTACCAGCAAACTCAATGCATTGTCAATGGCAGTGAGCAATCTTCATACAGAAAAAGTTAAATATCTCTAAAGCCACAACACCTAGAAACAAACTGATTGGAATACACATAGAAAACATGTTTACCAAAAATATTGTATTAAATTGATACGGTTAGGGTTCTGGATTGCTATTAATTTTGAATAAAACTACGGTTTTGCAATGCACATACTGGCAAACTCAGTGGCAGTGTGCATTCGTTCTGCAGCCAAGATGCGCGTGCATACACAATGTTTACAAACATTGAAAGGGGTCTATACTTCTGACCTCCAGGATAGGGAGAAGGGGAGGGGGAGGGCGTGGATGAGCAGGAGGGGTACGGGCAAGAGGGTGAGGAGATGAGAGGGAGGGGAACGGGGAGAAGGGGATAGGGGAGGGGGAGAGGGGAGGGGGACGGGGACGAGGGAGGAGAACGAGGTGAGGGGTAGACGGGGGGGAGGGTCGGGGAGGGGGTCGGGGAGGGGTAGGAGGAAGGGGGGACGGGGACGAGGAGAGGGAGGAGGGGACTGGAAGGGGGCGGGTATGGGAGGGCGAAGGGGGACCGGGAGGGGAGGGCGACGGAGACGGGGACGAGGGGGGAGGGGGACGAGGAGGCAGAGGGAGACGGTGGGGGACGGGGGAGAGGGGGTGGGGGAGGTGGAGGGGAAAGGGGAAGGTAAGGGGAGGGGGGACTGGGAGGGGGGAGAGGAACGGGGAGGGAGTGGGAGAGGGAGAGGGGGAGATGTGTATCTGCCCCTAGCTTATCCCGGAGGTGGAGCCACCTAGTGGAAAGTGTGTGAACTTAATTTTATGATAGCATTAAGATGTGCCACGGGGAGGGGGACGGGGAGGTGGAGGGGACGGGGATGGGGAGGGGGTGAGGAGAGGGAGAGGGACGGGAGAGGGAGGGGGATGGGGAGAGGGAGGGGGACGGGAAGAGGGAGGGGGACGGGGGAGGGGGAGGGGAACAGTTGCATTCCCTTCTGGAAGGCAGGCTCAGTGAATGTATTGTTGACAGCTTACTAACAATTCATCATAGCATTCTACCCAACATATAGGGATACTACATCTGCTAGCCATTACATACTGTTTAGGGAGTTTTATATCATGTTGGTACACTCACATAATCACATCTCATGCTCTCACCCTCCTCTTACTATATTTTTTTACTATTTCTATAATAAGGGCAGGTGCTTTTGAAAAAAAAACCAGAAGAAAATAACTCTTCCTTTAGCACCTCACGACAACCTTGATCGCCTCACGTTCTTTTGATCCCCAACATGCGTAGCTCATACCATTTAAAGCTGCATAGTCCGATGAAGCATCAAATTTTCAAAACCAAAATAAATATATAGATTTGACTTAGATATTGATGCACATATTAATCATGTATTGCCACATAGAAGGGAACACTGAGACACTTTGATAAAACCTGTTACTGTTGAAGCCTGTGGTGTCAGAGTTTTGGCGTGCTTGCCAAAACTAAGTTTACATGATTGAATTTCAAATATCTAAAAACTTATCCATTTAAAATAAAAGTTACTTCAACCGGAAATAAGGTACATTATAACGATCCCTTTAATATATTTAGCCATACGCCTGTAGCTACACATGTCAACAATTCGTCTTAAAGCGATACTAGGGCCGTCGTGGTGTACTTCAGAATTAGTATCCTGTCCGAAGTTACCCAAGGTGTAACCTCAGTTCTTCCTCCCCATAAAAAAAATGTAAACTACCCTTTTCCTTTCCTTTCTACATAAATGATTAACATCAGTAACATCATATTACTGACCCCTGCCGGGATGAAGTTCATTTACTTCATTCGTACATCCTGTACTAAACGTCCCTACTCCCTCCCGTATAAAGTGATTACATCAATATGCTGCGTCCAGTATTGCCCTGACTCCAAATGGGATTAAGTTTTTGCTTATATACTTTCGATTCACTCCTCGCTGTTTCTCCCACACAACTTCACTATTTGTGCCTCTGCTTGATTTATGGACTTAGGATAATAAATAATATTCTTTACTGAATACTACTAACTCCATACCGTTTGCCACCTTTCTTAGCTTAATTTATACTTGAGGATAATCAATGGTATTCTTTACTTAACATTATTGATTCCGTACCATTTCCTATCTTTCTTAGCTTAATTTATGGACTTGAGAATAATCGATGGTATTCTTTACTTAACGACCAGACGGGATGGCCGAATGAGCTAGAGCGTCCGTCTCCCGTGGCTGGTAGATCGTAGGTTCGAACCCTGGTCGAGTCAAACCAATGACTTAAAAATTGATACTTGTCGCTTCCTAGCCAGGCGATCGGCATTATTAGGACAGGGCAAGGACTGGTGTGCTCAGTGTCAGGATAATGTGACTGAGTGGGATACCAGGTCATGGTGTCAGCGGCCTGATCTCCCAGTGGGGCAGCACTATAAAGTCGCCTTGAGTGCGCACTGTCACAAGTCGGTACCCGTCCTGATATGACCTTATATATCGCTAGGATGTAAAACAACAACAAACAAAGAAACTCTTAACTTAATAATATTGACTCCGTGCCATTTCCAAGCGTCTTCTAGGAACGAGGCAGGGTGCCTAACCTGCCATTACTCATCCTGTATATAGAGAACCAAAGACCGGTATTTTTACTATATTATCCTTATCCGAAAGGCTTAGAACAAGGTGATATACAGCAAACCCAAAGCTGTATGTAGGTATCTCTCATCGTCTTTTATTCTCTGTACTTCCTCTTGTGTCCTGTCCATACTTCTTACTTACGTCCGTTACCCCTCAACCCTCTAGCTTGGCCTCTTTGTACATTAAAAGCTAACTACTAATGGTTGGGTATCTTCCACTGTTCTTTTGTCAACAGTACTATGCCTCCGTAACTTCAATCATAACATACTAGTTACACTGCCTCTGCTTTGGAGACTTCTTTGAACTCCAGACTGTTTGTTTCAGGTGTAAACTTCACTGTCACATCCTTCTTCCTTGTATCAAGTAAAGAGGATGGTACCTGGTGCTTAACTTGGTGTAGAATGGCTAAAGCTCGAATCTGTGGTTGTGTAGGCAGGCTATAGTGATATCAATACAGACAAAGAGAATGGAAGAGTATAAAGTGTAAAGGAAGAGCGAGAGTCAAGCCCTCTGGTTTATTATTTATATGGTACATGGGTTCATTGTAGATTATCACCCCACCCCTTTCTCCGAATGGGAAACAACCATTCTTGGCCCTACCAATGGGGATCCAGCATTCATGGTCCCCATGGATACCAGTGGTCTGCCCACCACCACCAAGCTGTGTGACCCCCCCCCCCCTCCCTGGCCACCACCAACCTTGTCCCTGAGTGTGGTGATCCTACCCAGCAAAGGGGGAGGGGGTAGGCCCTGAGTGCCCTTACACACAGCCCTGCCAGCACCACTATGTCTATTTACATCCCACTCAGGCACCACCAGCACTTACATATACATGCGCTTGGTCACCGATGCCGTAAATCGGAATTTGTTACATTGGCTTTCTAGTGGCACTTTAATTTCTTGGATCCCCATTTCAGATCCATAAACATCCTCGACTGTTCTAGGGTCCCTTCCCTTTATCATTAACACACCTTTTACCTGGTCTGGTTGTCCTGTCCTCTTCCTACAGACTCTGCACTTATGCATAACATAAAGTACAAACAACACAAACATAATTCCAGCAATAGCAACCAAACAATACCATAATGCAGTACAACTCCGTTAAACCAAGCTCGGTTAAACCAAACGATCGGTTAATCAAAACTTTTTTCGGCGGCCCTGCAAAATACTACCATTTATCATATAAAAAGGTCAGTTAAACCAAAGTCGGCTAATCCAAAATATTGGTTAATCCAAACAAAAGTGTCGGCCCCAGGCCACTTCTGGTACAGTTAAACCAAACTTTCATGTGGTTTTAAGGTCATCTGAGACTTTTTTATATGATAAATGGTAGTATTTTGACAGGTCGCCGACAAAAGTTTGGATTAACCGATCGTTTGATTTAACCGAGGTTGGTTTAATGGGGTTAAACTGTATATACATAAAAAACAATAATCATAGTGTCCACATACATACATTGTACAATCATAATGCACCCCCGTTTTTGCCAAAGCCAAGTCAAAGTCAAAGTTTGGTTAAACCAATGATCGGTTAATCCAAACAAATTTCTATGGTCACTTCAAGTTTGGTTTAACGGGGTTATACTACACTGAAAAATGCCTCTGCTGCACATACTTCTGCAGTGGAACAAACTCGTCAAATGACATTAGTGGTACATTTAATTCAGTGAGGGTCTTCAACTGGTCTCTTAACTTAGGATGTAAGGAATTAGGCCAAGAAATTTTAGGTGAAGGGAGGTTTAACCTTGGAGCCACAGCTTCAATGTTCAAGGTATGTCGCTTTACTACTGTAGTAGTCTGTACATGAGCTCCACTACCACGCAGTGGTGGCAGACACTACGTCGCACACCTATGCAGTTACACTGAACTGCACTAGGTGGCAGCATGCTAGCCACCGGGCCGAGACCCGACTGGGAAGCCCTCTACTGCGTGTGGCTAGCACACACCCCACCCACCTATAGAGACAACGTGGGACCTGGCGAGGTAGGGGGCGGGCCAGTTGACTGTTGATGCCATGGAGAGCGGATAGGTTTTAGAATAAACCAGTTTGAAGCATACTGTTACTAAATCTTGGCGTTCTTCCGTAAGTGCGTGGCAGTGTGGAAGACCATGGGCCATCACAGTACCATAGTTCTCAGTCTCCAACCTTCACCTTCTACTACATACACCTCTGGAAGATCTATCCTCGTAGGTTCCTGAATCCTTCTGTTCACATGCGGCTTCCCATCGCACCTGATCTGCATCTCAATGCTATCATAATTTACTCGCGAGAACAAACTAGAGACAGAGAGGCACATTGATTAACAATTTTTTATTGGAGAACATAACCTGCAGGCAGGTCGAGCATCTTGTCTGGAGAACATATCGATATCGTGTCTCGGATAATGAGATGGATAGTCAGTATCATGGTACATGGTATCTTGATGAATAGCAAATGTGTTGGTTGGTTAAATCATATCAGGTATCAGTGTCAAATCGTATCGTACATGTATTAGTGCTTATAGAGAATACTGGTTAAATGTTGTTTAGTGTCAGAATAGCATTTATAGTCAAGAAAGGAGTGAGAAGGAAGCAGGGAAGGACTAGCTCAGAACCAGCAGCCCTCAACCCAACAAAGTCCTGAGGGCTGATGGTACCGAGGAGATGATAGACGGAGCGATATACGCCGACACAGCGTCACTGCTCCAGGGGCCAGCTTCTTTTATATCATTCATAGAGACCCCTGCTGTGACACAGGCCTGCACCGCACCCCTTCGAAGGCTGTGCAGGGTAAATGGGCATTCAGGCCCGAACAAGAAGCTAGCGGAGAGATGAAGTACCTTAGTTAAACGTTGAGGAGTCAAAGGAACGCCGGAAGGCAATAAGAAAGCAGGAGAAAGGAGCGTCGGGTTGTAGAGTTGCTTATATCTCGACCAAGCAGCAACAGGACAGCATAGTGAAGAGGGAAGTCTTGGTAGTAGATAAGTCAGTGAGGGTTGGGATTTAGATCTAGTCTTAGAAGAGAGGACTGAGACGTAGAGTCCCTGGTTCGTAACAAAAATATCTGAAGCACGTATGGTATGGGGGCCGAGAAGAGTAGCGGCCGGTGATGTAACATTACTCTGTCTTGATAAAGTAAAGTATGTGATCAGGAGCGCTGCTATATATACCAGTGCTTGGTCGCCGAATGAGGCGAGATAAGAAATTATTGACTTAAGGTGCTGTGGAGACAGCGGGGCTGCACGTGAGATAATATGTGTTGAATTCTTATAAATGCCTTTCTTTAATAGGGTGACCTGATAAGCATTAAAGTTATGGATGTCACCTCCAAGAGCCTCAATAGATGTCTTGGCACCACTGAGATAGTTCGCAACTGAACCAGGTGAATTCAAGTGAGAGTTAAGGAACATAATGTATGACAGAACATCATAGACGGATGGGCTCAGCAGGTCGACCTGATGGCGCCAGCAGAACCTCTGATATGTTTGCAGGTGGATGACTTTGTTTTCCCAAGTTCCTCTGGAGAGGGAGTCTGACAATGCAGAGACAAGTTTAAGGTGATATGTCAAGCTGTAGACTGGAAGATAGAAGCAGAAAAGTGGCTATCTTCCAGGGAATACAATGACATGATTACAAAGAAAAATCAAGGTTTTTCATAGAGAAGGAGATTCTGATCTTTTTTAAGCTACGATGTTCACACTCAAGTAAAGCCACAGCTTGGGCCTGTGGATTATGTGGGAGTCTACTCAGAGTGTCTGCAAGAACGAGATTCTTACCTTCTGTATGGAGGATTGTTATGTTACAGTTATTCAAGGCTGATATCAACCAAAGTTGCAAATGCAGTTAAGACTGGATCCCGTCCCGCCCCTGATGCCAAAACTTGTTGTGAGACTAGGTTATCGGTATTAACCACTACGTTGTAGTTCCTGGGAGCACTAGGAAGCAAGAAGGTAAGCGCCGTTATCAAGTTAAACGGCTCGAGTTGGTTAGTGAATTTTAGGCTCTCTACTATATCGACCGGATATTCTGCCACATAATATGCGACTGGGGAGAAAGCCCCCCTGCTTTCAAAGTAGAGTCACACTCTATTACCCAATCAAGAACAGGCGTCAAAGGGAGAAGGACCACACTCTTTGAAGCAGCTGCAAATCTAATGAACCAGTCAATATCTTTAAGGATTTCATCAGAGAAGGGATGCAGGCCGGCATTAGGGGAACTCTTGATTGCTGCAAGAATGCGATTCATGAATGTCCGCGCCGGCTTAACACACTTCGCAATGTGCTGCATCTCCCCGGCTATGCTTTGAAGTTGCTTCTTTGAAGCGACCCTTTTTTCTTTCCATGACCGACACTCATCGAGGACCTCTGCTAGCTTTTTCTCTGGAATGGTGACAGTCATATTAGGAGCGTCTAAAGGAATCCTAGCCAGATTAACTTTTGAGCGGGGGGGGTACACTTCTTTGGAGCAAGTGCTAAGCCTAGCAAAGCAGTAATTTTAGCGAAAAAATCATGGGCTTCTGCTGCCTTTTCTTTAGTTTTTTCAACCCCGACAAAATCGTCCAGGTAACACAAACAGAAATATCCTTCCTGCCTCATCAACCAGACCACCTCTCTCGTCGTCCTAGCACATGCCAATGCGGAAGTGGGACAGCCAAAAGGGGGGGCTATATCAATAAAAAATTTATTTTCTAATGTAATCCCAAGTAATGGAGCAGAGAGCCGCAGCTGCCTGCCGCCCGACAGCTGACTGGTAGGCGAAATTCTGATATGCTACCTGTGACTGTTTGATCGCAGTCGAGCAGACATCACGCTGGAGGTCTTTAATGGCCGCTTCATTAGCCCATTCATTCTTAATCCTCCCGGCCGCTAACCATTTGAAAACCTTTTCCAACCAGCATCGGCATGTGGGCCAGTCCCACGTCTCAGCGAGCTCAGCCAGATCCTATTCATGTTGGGCCAGAACCGGCAGCCAAGCCGGTGGCAAAGAAGGGTGAGCAGCCAACCTCTTGAGCGCACCGAAATACTCCGGCCAGGTTGCCTCCCCAATCTGAATCGATCTACATGCATCCCCCCGTGTAATAAAAGAGTGCTGTTGAAACATGGTACCTTTAAACGCTGCAGACCCATCTAGCAATAACTCAGCCAACGCCTTAGCTGTCTGATGGGCATGGGTTAGAGGCGTCACTGCTGGCACCACCGCCGACTCGGCCACTGCAGACACCAACACCGGCGCCACCAAGGCAGGGGGTGGGGCCACCATGACCACGGGCGGGACGGTCACCACACTAGAGACCTTTAGTTTCTGACGTACAACTTGTAACGATCGGTATTCACCCCCGATACGTCATCGTCACGTGATCATTGAGGGGTATCCCTGACGTTACAACGCGTGGTACAACGGCAAAAGGACTAATTTGACGTGCAAGGTAAAACGGGAGGTGTCTGTGATGGTGTAGGTGTGATGTGTGGGGGTGGTGGGGGTGTAGGTGTGTGGTGGGGGTCTAGGTGTGTGGTGGGGGTCTAGGAGTGTGGTGTGGGTGTAGGTGTCTGGTGGGGGTTTAGGGATGTGGTGGGGGTGTAGGTGTAGATGTTTGGTGTATTTATGTGTGGTGGTGCTGGTGTGTGGTGGTGGTGTAGGTGTGTATGGTGGGGGTTTAGGGATGTGGTGTGCGTGTACGTGTTTGGTGTGTTTGTGTGTGGTGGTGTAGGTGTGTGGTGGTGGAGTGTGGTGGGGGTTTAGGTGTGTGGTGGGGGTTTAGGGATGTGGGTGTAGGTGTTTGTGTGTGCTGGTGTAGGTGTGTGGTGGTGGTGTGTGGTGGGGGTGTAGGTGTGTGGTGGGGGTTTAGGGATGTGGTGTGGGTGTAGGTGTTTGGTGTGTTTGTGTGTCGTGGTGTAGATGTGTGGTGGGGGTGTGTGGTGGGGGTGTGTATGGTGGGGGTTTAGCGATGTGGTGTGGGTGTAGATATGTGTGTGATGGGGGTGTAGGTGTGTGTTGGGTATGTGTGGAGGGGTGTAGGTGTGTGGTAAGGGCTTAGGTGTTTGGTGTGTTTGTGTGTAGGTGTGTGGTTGTGGTGTAGGTGTGTGGTATGGGTTTAGGGATGTGCTGAGGGTGTAGGTGGTGGTGTGTGGTGGGGGTGTAGGTGTGTATGTTTGTTTGTTTGTTGTTGTTTTACGTCCTAGCAACATCTAAGGTCATATCAGGATGGGTACCGACTTGTGACAGTGCGCACTCATGGCGACTTTATAGTGCTGTCCCACTGGGAAACCAGGCCGCCGGCACCATGACCTGGTATCCCACTCAGTCACATTATCCTGACACTGAGCACACCAGTCCTTGCCCTATCCTAATAATGCCAAGCGCCTGGCTAGGAAGCAACGAGTATCAATTTTAAAGTCATCGATCTACCAGCATGGGAGACGGACGCTCTAACTCATTCGGCCATTCGTCTGGTTCTGGTAGGTGTGTATGGTGGGGGTTTAGGGATGTGGTGGGGGGGTGTAGGTGTAGGTGTTCGGTGCATTTGTGTGTGGTGGTGTAGGCATGTGGTGGGGGGTATGTGTGTATGGTGGGGGTTTAGGGATGTAGTGTAGGTGTAGATATGTATGTGATGGGGGTGTAGGTGTGTGTTGGGTGTGTGTGCTGGGGGTCTAGGTGTGTAGTAAGGGTTTAGGGGTGTGGTGGGGGTGTAGGTGTGTGATGGGGGTGAAGGTGTGTGGTCGGGGTGTAGGTGTGTGGTGGGGGTGTAGGGATGTGGTGGGGGTGTAGGTGTAGGTCTTTGGTGTCTTTGAGTGTGGTGGTGGTGTAGGTGTGTGATGGTGGTGTGTGGTGGGGGTGTAGGTGTGTATGGTGGGGGTTTAGGGCTGTGGTGGGGGCTGTAGGGGTGTGGTGGGGGGTTCACAGATGCTAAACATTGTGAGGTGCCATTCTGCAAGACACCTCTACACCTCTGCCACAAACCACCTACATCCCCACCACACACACGGTCAACCCCCACTACACACACCTACACCCCCACAACATCCCTATACCCTCACCACATCCCTAAGCCCCCACCACACCCAAACACCCCACCAAACCCACTCCATCATACCCACTCACCACACACCCCTAAACCCCGTCCACATACCCCTAAATCCACATACACTCCCACCACACACACCAAAATCCTCACCACACCCCTACACCTCCACAACACACCCACCACACAAACACCCACCCACTCCCACCACACACCCCTACACCCCAACCACACCTACCACACCACAAAACCCTAAATCCACACACACCCACCACACACCAACATCCTCACCACACCCCTACACCTCCCCCACACAAACATACTCCCCCACCACACACACATACACCCCAACCACACCCACACCCCAATTTCCAGTTGAACCTGATACTAAATTTAACATAAAGGTTAAACGTCACAGTACTACTTGAACGTCATGTTCCAAGTTGAAGTTACAAGTTCAACCTCAAACTAAAGGTCTCTACTCTTCGCCGCAGGCCCAGGCACTCGTTGAGGCACCTGTGGGATATCTTGCACCAGTACTGCAGTCACCTCAGCCCGAGAGGCCACCGGCAGGGGCAACACTACCGGTGAACCCGGCGGCGACAGCCGAGACACAGCCGGCGGGCATGGCCCTTCCTGCGAAGACCACCTTGACTCCAAATCCGCCACCCGTACTGCTAATTCTCTATTCATGAGAAGGACTTCGTTCTGCATTTCAAACACTGTCATGCTGTCTGGGTCTGGGAAATCCGGAGCCGCCAACATTGACGCAACCGGCTCAGTCCTCCGAACATTCCCCGCAACACTCAGCGCAGCGGGGGTGTCAACCTGAGCCAACTTCTGCGCCATTCTCCCACTCTTCCTCTTCACTTTCTTCACAGCCCCAGAGATTATCTTTACCTTGCCAGGCTGACGACATGCCTTTTCTTTCTTGGGCGGCATACCGACACGGACCACCGGCACAATGCAAAGTACAAGAACCACTTTTGAAACGACTGGCAGGAGCAGGTTCAAGCGGGAGACTGAAGTAAGTAGCCAAGTCATGTGTGAAAGTAGTGCGTGTCAGAGAAAGTAGTGCCAAGAAAAAAGTGCAAGAGTTCCCGCTCGAAAATTATTCATGTTGACAAGCCAACATGCGTAATGGGGTGCAATCACCGTACTGTCGTCATCTTCTTCCGGTGCCACTACTGTTGCTGATGCATGGTCCTTCTTCGTGATCCTGATGCCACAACCATCCGGTCTCGTTCCAGTAGATAGCGCTGCTTCACAAGTGTCTTCCGTTGTCTCACTACCTGGAAGACACACTACTGGGTGTTCGCCCATGCAAGTCTTCGGGTAAAAGTTAGTATGGGTACTCACTGCTATCTTAAGATCCCCTATCACTGTCCTCAGATGTTCTGCATCAAATACCACTGGTAGGTATTTCAGGTTGTAGATCAGAATACTTGTCTCTGCTTACTGCTTGCAGACCCACACTGAAAGCCACTGTCTTGTCTCGTCCCCAGATCGGACTCACTTCAGAGTTTTGGTAGTACCATAGCTCTGTGAGTGGTTCGAATCCGGCTATCTTCATCCTTCTCAGTATAGAGGCCAGGTCCCGTCCTCCAACCAGGTCCTCAGTAAACCTGCCTCTCTCCAACTGTATAATTACTCTGTGGTGCTGAGCCTTCTGATTGACAAATGGCATTATAACACTCTCTAACTCCTCCATTGCTATGTTTATCTTTCCCAAAATAATACATTATTTAGCTTAGATTGCATTACTTCTGCCTCCGATACCGCAAATCTAATCAACTTTTCCACCACCTTCATGTGGTCGGCCAACTGAACCTGCATGTTTGGAGTCTTATTCATAACAGACTACACCACCACCTGATTATGTCCAAGCGCTCCCACCTCTAAGCTATTGGTCACCATAGTCTCCTTGACTACGTCCAGTTACCGAACAACCAAGATGCCACTACTCCCACAAAATTCATCAAACCCCGTTTACGCCGACTGAGACTCACCTTCTCGGTCTCAGCCTGGTCTTGTGGCAACCTAAAACTCAAATGGTCCAACTTATGTTCCCAATGGTGCATATTGTCAAACCATTTACTAGCTGTCAACTGACTCACACAAACTCGTATGTTGGCTAATCAGCTGTCCACCGGTGGTTTTGGTGGCGGTGTGATCAGCAGGTATGCGGGTAATGCAGTACCTATCTGCTAAAATACCTCAGGGAGTTTGACACCCCTGCCTAGCAAAGTTATAAACCACTGCCTTGTGGTATAGGTTCTTGATAGAACCAAAGGTTAAGGGAGCAAACCCTAACAGAAAACTATGCTTCCATGGCAGCATTAAGGGCGGCGATGAATGGAACTTTCAACATCTCCCAGCCAGCCACTGCAGGGACAAATAGTTTGCGCCTGTCTTGGTGTGTTCTTGCCGGTGTTAGACCTCTATTTGCTCCCCGAGAGAGTGCTGCTAGTAACTTGCAAAAGCCAGCTGCACTTCACAACTTTGCAGGCAGCTTTTATGAAATGCGCAACCGCACGAAATAGCGGCGGTTATGAAATAAAAGCAGTCTTTGTCGCATTGCGACCGACAGCATGTTGATGATTATGATGGTGATGATGTGATCAGCAGGTTGGAGAGCTTACCTCGTTCGGGTGACACTGGTCATTTAACGTCCGCTTCAATTACCAAGGTCGTATTTTATGTAGGATAGTGTAGTGAAATGACATAAATGACTGTGGCACAATGAGTTTGGGCTAGTTTTACTATTGGAACATATCACGGGAAAGGAACAAATTATATTAAGATCCTTGATTAGTGTCAGGATATTTAGTCAGGGACGTAATTTGTAAAACAACATTAAAATATTAGCGCTTGATGATTATGGACCAGGTTCCCTGTGTTAGTTACTGTGTTGCTATAACCAAACAACCACAGAACAATAGGGGTACCTCGAGTCAGCCACAGGTGTATATGTAGGTCAGTGGCAAACCCTATGTGTGTGACTGCACCCACACCCACACCAAAACCCACACCCACACCAATTCAGCCACCTGGTGTTGGGGGTTAGTTAAGAGAGGGAGAACGGTGAACATGTCAGATTAGGTTTATTGGATGTATTAGTAGTTATATTTGATCAATTATTATTATTGTCCTTATTATTATGATCATTACACTTATTTATATCATTCTCATTATGTCAGTATTAGTGAAATTATTAATATTAATAGTGTCGTTATTATTATTGTCATTGTTCTAACTGTCATTACATTGTCAGTATTATAATTATTATTATAATTATTGTCCTTATAACTGGCGTTATTATTATCGGAACTGTCAGAGCCCCCACCCTCAACCCATCCCCCGTGTAGGGGCATAAAGCTACGAAAACCTACGACGCGGGCGTCCCGTGGGCGAAAAGTACTAGTGAGTGGCATGCAGTACTGACGCGGAAATAGTGAGCACACTGTGTGCGTCTGGCACGCATAAAAAAGTATATATATTACCAGACCTGACATTATGCATGTTAAGGTAACATGGCTGATTCGCGGGGCGGAGGCAGGGACCAGCCCAATGACCTAACCCGACCCCACCCATCCAGCAAGAACACCCATACCCCCCAGCGCTGGTGGCGCCATCTAGAATCTCAGCTGGAATCCTCCCAGGGCTACAGGAGGAGCCAGAAGCTGCTCCCCCGCCCCCACGTGACCAGGTTCAAACCCAAACTGCCTCCACGGCCACACAACGACTCCAGGTGCTGACCGGACAACTCCACCACCTAATTTCTCCCACCCACCCACACCTAAAAAAATAAAGAGGATTGGGAGGGTTAAGGGCTCGAATCCGGTACAGATCATCAACACCCGAACCGAGACTGTAACTACCTCATAACGAAATAAAAAACCACTGTATGGTACTCTGTCTCCGCCTTAGTGAATTACCCGACCTGACTTTACCCGACCCGACTTGACCCGACCCGACGCATCAAGGTTGGGTAAAGTCAGTTCGGGTAAAATCAGGTCGGGTAAAGTCAGGTCGGGTCAAGTCAGGTAGGGTAAAGTCAGGTAGGGTAAAGTCAGGTAGGGTAAAGTGAGGTCGGGTAAAGTCAGGCAGGGTAAAGTCAGGTCAGGTAAAGTAGATTTGGGTAAAGTAGAGTTGGGTAAAGTAGAGTCGGGTGAATTAGAGTTGGGCGAAGTTGAGTTGGATAAAGTCGGGTCGCATAAATTCGGGTCGGGTAAAGTCTGCATGGCTAAAGTCTGGTTTGGTAAAGTCGGGTTGGGTAAAGTCGGGTTGGGTAAAGTGAGGTCGGGTATCTGAGGCCGGGTAAAGCGAGGTCAGGTAAAGTGAGGTCGGGTAAAGTGAGGTCAGGTAAAGCGAGGTCGGGTAAAGTGAGGTCGGCTAAACTGAGGTCAGCAAAAGTGAGGTTAGCTAAAGTGAGGTCGGGTAAAGTGTGGTCAGGTAAAGCGAGGTCGTGTAAAGTGAGGTCGGGTAAAGTGAGGTCGCATAGAGCTAGGTCAGTTAAAACGAGGTCGGCTAAAGCGAGGTCGGGTAAAGTGAGGTCGGGTAAAGTGAAGTCGGGTAAAGTCGAGTCGGGTAAAGTCAGGGTGACGTAGTAATGCCACGCAACGAAAATCATACCTACACCACGAAAATCCGCACGAAACGCACCAAAGAAGGGCAGCGACAATAATCCGCCAAAAGGACGAGGATGACCCAGGAGAAATAACGCCGGGAGGAAAGTGCCAAAAAAACAACAACCCCGACGAGCAAGATATCCCCGACGTGCAGAACCCACCTCAACCGCCACTGTCACAACGGCTGTCACAACCCACCGCAAGCACCAGCAGCCTGGGTGACGGCATCCTCGAGACAATACAGGCACTGATGTCTAACCAAATTAAGGACTTACAATTTACATACAGACTTAATATGGGACATACTTGCGTCAGTGGAGGCTCGGATGGATCTTACCGCGAAAGGCAACAAACGACACCCACACGCTCAGGAGGGGCCGACACGTGACACAGCGAGCCCTGCAGTGACAGTAGGGCAACTAGCTGTCAACCCCATACCGGCCCAGCCAACATTCCCGCCGGCCCCGACCGTTCCGGCAATGGACGCCAGCTGCCACCAACGGCCCGCTCTCCCACCCACGCACACCGCCAGCTAAAATGCCACGCACTTTGACGACGCATACACGGAGGACAGCAACATACAGGCCGGGTAAGGCCAGTATGTGGTGCCAGACTACGAGAGCCGCACCACCGACCACACGGACGCCATCAACAACATGCTAGCAACAGCAGGATCAGCGCTGGGCCGAAAAAGAGGTAAACCAAAATTCCTCCCTCACCTATATGTAATCCGCGGCACTAAACGAGAGAAGGTGGGACTGGGTGAAGCGACCTGGACCGAGTACTGTGAGGTACTGTTCAGGATGGGGAAGGACGCAGCAGTCCCCCAGCCCTGGAAGGCTCCCATGCTGGAGCACCATCACCAGCTGATGACAATGGCAACTGTCTGGGACTGGAGCACCTGTAGACAGTGGTCAGAACAGGTGTTTGATATGATAGATGACAGTTGTCTCCCATGTGGGTGGGCCGACCACTATGCAATAAAGGACGTCCAGAAGGACGCATGTGTAGTAGGGACTCGCTTGGCCACCAAGCAGACACAACGCACTCCGTATGGCGGAGGAAAGCCCAACACGTACGCGCCAACCAGACCCAGTGACTCTAAGACAGAATTCAACAAGGAGACTGAAGGGAAGCCCTGTCACATGTGGAACTGGGCCAATGATTGTGGCTTCACGGCGTCACATGGACAGCACCCTGACTGCAAGGTACATATATGTGCATGGTGCGCAAATAAATACCACAGATCGAACAGCCACCAGCAGCGTGCGTGCATGAACAAAAAGCGGTTCATGGACAGAAAAACATCAACACTCACAGAAACCAACAGTCAGCCGACGAACCAGGGTTTTTGCTAAACAGCTCCATCCAAATAGGCGACAGCACGGACGAGGAGCCAGATCGTCGGCAGAACCAAGACGAACACCACACAGTATGTGACAACCTAAGCGGCAACGGCATGAACACCACGTGGAGGAGGCGCCCATCAGAACCTGTAACACCCTGTACCTGTGCGCCCAATGCATACTCTGATATCTGTGACCCTGCTGTAATCAATGTCGATAGTGGCCACGCCCACCCCGAATGGGCCCATGATGACCGCTCTGTAACAACAACCAATAGTGATGTGATGAACTGTATATGCGCCGACGAATCCGACTGTATAATCTGCAATGGTAGTCACGGCAGCACTGACAGTGACAGTGACACCGGCGTGTCAAACCCGACCCCTCACAGCCAGGACAAACCGGCTGAGTACGGGCCTTATGCTGATACGCTCACTGATGATATCACTAATTGTATATGTGCAGATGTATCAAACTGCAGTATCTGCAATCGAGAGGCCTGCGAGGCAGATGGTAATGGTGACAGTAGTACAGGTGGCGATGACACACGTCCCCCCGACACCGGGGGCAGTAGTGTGAGGAAACGCCCACGATGCGACTCTAGTGGGGACAGGACAACCTATCACACCGACAGCAGAGCCCACCGCCACTGCGCGACGCCAGATGGCAGCACCGCCCGTACGGGCTTCAGCGAACATCCACACCGTAACACCAGTGGCGCCACCAACCAAGATGACGGCATACCAAATAACAACAGCCCTAGGCCAGCTGGCAGCGCTGGCGCTGGACGCGCCCACAGCACCACCAGCCATGCCCACCACCACCCCAACATCAACGCCAGTACACAGGCCGATGGGGGCGCACGACATGATGCCAAGCGCCTCCGTGTAACTGGGCGCGAACAAACACCAGCCGATGACATTCCCAACAATGACGGCAATGGCCAAGGATATGCCACTCTCCCACTGGTGCCGCCTCAACAGTACCATGACACACTGGATAGGATCTGGCCACGTACACTTGAAGCCCAATGGGATCATCACCCCAGATACCTCGCCATATACAACGAGGTACGACGCACAGCGCTTCCCAACTACATGGGGGCCAAGATTCCCGTACCGTCCGGCCTGAACATTCCCCAATGGAGAATAATGCTGGAAGACTACCATGACAAAGAGATAGTCGACTATCTTGAGTTTGGCTGGCCGGCGGACTATACCACCGACACCCTCCCCACACCAACCATGACTAACCACGTGAAGGACACTGCCCAACTTGATGCAATAAGGTCATAAGTAGCGACCGAGATAGGCCACGGCGCTCTTCTGGGCCCATTCATCAGCCTCCCCTTCACCCCTTGGACACAGGTCAGCCCCATCATGATGTGCCCCAAGAAAAACACCTCTGACAGGCGCGTCATTGTTGACCTCAGTTGGCCAAGGGGAAGCAGTGTGAACTCAGGCATAAAAAAGGGGCACTACCAGGGCCGCCCCTGCACCAATAGCCTGCCCGGCATAATGGACGCGGCGGATGAAGTGGCCCACGTGGGGAGAGGGGCATATGTCTGGAGCGCAGACCTCGCCAGAGCATACAGGCAGCTCAGGACATGCCCCCTGTCAACCCCCCTCCTTGGCATAGCCATTGATGGCCAGTATTACACTGACATCGCCCCGCCCTTCGGGTGCCGCACATCTTCAATGGCATGTGCCAGAACCACAAATGCAGTCGCGTATCTTCTTAGAAAGAAATGCCACTTCGTCCACTGCTACTTGGACGACTTTGTGGGCGTGGCAGCTAGCAGACAGGAGGCAGAGAGAGCCTATCAAGACTGCCTTCTCATCACAGCACAGCTCGGCCTGGCACTCTCCCCAACAAAGTGCACTCCCCCCACCAAGATCATAGAGTGGCTGGGCTTTGAGATAGACGTTGACACGATGCAAGTAAAAATACCGGACGACAAGCTCGAAGACATCCTATTCGAGTGCGAGAGGTGGGCCGCCCCCAGACAGGTATCCAGAAAAAATCTTCAGAAGCTGGTGGGCCGCCTCCAGCACATACAAAATGCGTCACCCCAGCCAGGCGCTTCATGGCAAGGATACATGACGCACTCAGGCAGGCCCCCTTCACTGGCAGCCAGCCTGTCACCAAAGACCTCTGGGCCGACATCCGCTGGTTCCTCGACTTTGCAAAATCTACCAACGGCCTGGTACTCCTCCCGAGCAACCACAAGCCCCCATGGGTCATCGAGTGTGACTCCTCCCTCAATGGGGGCGGGGCATACTCACCCATTGAGTACTATGGTCAACACTACCCCGACAGCCTCAAGGCCGCCACCACCAACATAGTCCACCTCGAGGCTATCAACCTCATAGTGGCCCTTAAAGCCCTCGCTCCACCCCGCCCACACAACTACCATATAACAATTAACACTGACAACGCTGTGAGCCAACAGGTCCTAAACAACCGCACAGGCCACAACAGGACACTCACAGCATGTGCTCGCAAAATATGGTTGTTTGCCACGACAAACTCCTGTGAGGTGGAGATACTCCACAAGCCCGGCGCTGACCTCATCCTGACAGATGCCCTGAGCAGACGCACCACAGGCCAGAAAGCTCGGGCAGTCAGTACCGCACTCTGCAATAAACTAGCATTAACTGAAATTCACGTAAACTTCAATAATCTCTTCACCACAGGCCTATAGGTAACCTGGGAAGCTCACACATATTTGCTCCTCTCTTCCCAGTTTACACAGACGAACAACATGAGCGCATTCTCCAGATATACTTTGCAGGACTGACTGCGGGGACCTGGAGGAACAAATCGGTGCAGGCGAGACGGTACGTCGACTTCACAACCCAACATCGGAATGACCCCCTTGCACCCACACAGCACACAGTACGACATACTAGCATACACACTCCACCTGAAAGAAAAACCTCATGACGGCAGGAGCGGTGCTCAACTACCTGAGCGGGGCGAAGACATGGGTCCAACTCTTCGGAGGTGACGTGTCGGCGTTCAGCACATACCCCGTCGCCCTCATGATGCGAAGAGTGCAACGGCTCATACCACAAGCCCCACATCAGGCCCTGCCCCTCACGCCAGGCGGCAAGTAGTACAATACCTCTTCTCAGCAGGCCTGGCAGCACTAGTACTGAAGGCAGCAATACTGATAAGGTATTACACCCTCCTCCGCCAGGGTAATCTGGTGCACACGGGCGCACCGACCGACCCGGGTCTCGCCCTCCAGATGCAAGACGTCACGACCACCCCAACTGCCCTCAACATCACTGTCCGCTCCACCAAGACCAGGTGGAGGGCCGGCCAGGCATACGGGGTGGCACTTCCAGCCGCTCTCCGCTCCCCCTGCTGCCCACTGGCAGCTTGGGCAGCCTACATCGCCTACCAACGCCCCCACCCTTAGGGGCCAGCCTTCCTGGTGGTGGGCGGGGCTCCCCTCACCACAGTGGCCCTGCTTGGGGCCCTCAGGATGGCCCTGACTGCCTCTGGGAACCCCCAGGTGGCTCACTACACGCTTCATAGTCTCAGGAGAGGGGGGCCCAGGCATGTGCCACCTCCAGAGTCCCCCTCCGGGCAATCATGGAGCTGGGGACGTGAATTACCCGACCTGACTTTACCCGACCCGACTTGACCCGACCCGACGCATCAAGGTTGGGTAAAGTCAGTTCAGGTAAAGTCAGGCAGGGTAAAGTCAGGTCGGGTAAAGGAGAGTTGGGTAAAGTAGAGATGGGTAAAGTAGAGTCGGGTGAAGTAGAGTCGGGCGAAGTCAGGTAAAGTCTGGTCGGGTTAAGTCAGGTAGGGTAAAGTGAGGTAGGGTAAAGTGAGGTCGGGTAAAGTCAGGCAGGGTAAAGTCAGGTCGGGTAAAGTAGAGTTAAGTAAAGTAGAGTTGGGTAAATTAGAGTCGAGTGAAGTAGAGTCGGGCGAAGTCGAGTTGTATAAAGTCGGGTCGCATAAATTCGGGTCGGGTAAAGTCTGGTCGGCTAAAGTCTGGTTGGGTAAAGTTGGGTTGGGTAAAGTCGGGTTGGGTAAAGTGAGGTCGGGTAAAGCGAGGTCGGGTAAAGCGAGGTCGGGTAAAGCGAGGTCAGGTAAAGTGAGGTAGGGTAAAATGAGGTCAGGTAAAGTGAGGTCGGGTAAAGTCAGGTCGGCTAAACTGAGGTCAGCTAAAGTGAGGTCGGGTAAAGTGTGGTCAGGTAAAGCGAGGTCATGTAAATTGAGGTCAGGTAAAGTGAGGTCAGGTAGAGCTAGGTCAGGTAAAACGAGGTCAGCTAAAGCGAGGTCGGGTAAACTGAGGTCGGGTAAAGTCGAGTCGGGTAAAGTCAGGGTGATGTAGAGTGGGGTAAAGTAGAGTGGGGTAAAGTCGAGTTGGGTAAAGTAGAGTGGGGTAAAGTACAGTGGGGTAAAGTACAGTGGGGTAAAGTGGAGTGGGGTAAAGTATAGTGGGGTAAAGTGGAGTGGGGTAAAGTAGAGTGGGGTAAAGTAGAGTGGGGTAAAGTAGAGTGGGGTAAAGTAGAGTGGGGTAAAGTAGAGTGGGCTAAAGTAGAGTGGGCTAAAGTAGAGTGGGGTAAAGTAGAGTGGGGTAAAGTAGAGTGGGGTAAAGTAGAGTGGGGTAAAGTAGAGTGGGGTAAAGTAGAGTGGGGTAAAGTAGAGTGGGGTAAAGTAGAGTTGGGTAAAGTCGAGTCAGGTATAGTCGAGTCGGGTGAAATAGAGGCCGGTAATGTGGGGTCGGGTAAAGTCTGGTCGGGTAAAGTCGAGTCGGGTAGAGTGAGGTCGGGTAAACTGAGGTCGGGTATAGTGAGGTCGGGTGAAGTGAGGTCGGGTATTGTCAGGTCGGGTAAAGTGAGGTCGGGTAAAGGGAGGTCGGGTAAAGTGAGGTCGGGTAAAGCCAGGTTGGATATAGTGAGGTCGGGTAAAGAGAGGTCGGGTAAAGTGAGGTTGGGTATCGTCAGGTCGGTAAAGTGAGGTCAGGTAAAGTGAGGTCGGGTAAAGGGAGGTCAGGTAAAGTGAGGTCGGGTAAAGGGAGGTCGGGTAAAGTGAGGTCGTGTAAAGCCAGGTTGGGTAAAGCCAGGTCGGGTAAAGTCAGGTCGGGTAAAGTCAGGTCAGGTAAAGTCAGGGTGAAGTAGATTACGGTAAAGTAGTCGGGTAAAGTCGAGTCGGGTGAAGTTGAATTGGGTGAAGTTGAGTCAGGTAAAGTCGACTAGGGTGAAGTCGAGTTGGGTATAGTCGAGTCGGGTAAAGTCGAGTCGGGTAATATGAGGTCGGGTAAAGTTAGGTCGGGTAAAGTGAGGTTGGGTAAAGTGAGGTCGGGTAAAGTGAGGTTGGGCAAAGTGAGGTAGGGTAAAGCCAGGTCGGGTAAAGTCAAGTCGAGTAAAGTCAGGTCGCGTAAGGTCAGCTCAGGTAAGGTCAGGTCGGGTAATGTCAAGGTGAAGTAGAGTTGGGTAAAATAGAGTCGGGTAAAGTGGAGTCGGGTAAAGTAGAGTTGGGTAAAGTGGAGTCGGGTAAAGTAGAGTCGGGTTAAGTCCAGTCGGCAAAGTCGACTCAGGTAAAGTCGAGTCAAGTCGGGTAAAATCGAGTCGGGTAAAATCGAGTCGGGTAGACAGAGAAAGATTAAATATGCAAATCAGACGCTTTCCAGACCATTCAATGTGTTCACTCTTTCAGCATGAGTACAGCGCGCAGTAATATTATATTCTGCTATTATCATGCAGCAGAATAGTCATTATTATGGTAAAGAAAGTCCACAAGAGGGCCAACGGCTACTAGATGTCGCTTCGGTCGTGTTCTCGTAATTTTTTGTAGTCTCGTTTCATTAATAATCACCCCCTCCTGGCCTAGGGTGGACCACTTTCTCTATTATGTTCTGATCTAGCATTTTAGTATCTTACATTCTAACAATCATTCTCAATCCTTTCAGTCTGAAGCTGGCATGAAGGTCTGGCATGGTAATCCATCCAGTTCTATGGAGATGCCTTTCACCATCTGTCTCACCCACTTATTGTCTGTGACGTCCTCCCATTCCCTGGCATTATGGGAGACTCCACCTCCTCTGAAACTGTTTGAGTTGTTAATTACTTCTATTGTCTTCCCGACCTGCCTCGGTACGTGTTGTTGCTGCCATAGGTCGCACTGCCCCCCCCCCCCCCCCCCCCCCTGCTGTGGGCGGGTTGGGCCCCCTCCGCTTGGCAGGTGGTGGTGTGACGTCCTCGCCTCCTCCTGCCTGTGTCTTGGGACGTATGTTTGTGATGGGTGGCGGCCCCGCCCCTGGCTGCCCTTGAAGTTGCCCACTCTGTGGGCATTGTTTTGCTTCACAACTCCCCTCATGATTGAGTTGGTAGTTTTTTAGTTTGTTTCAAGTGTTGTTACTTGGGAGGCCAGGTCTTTCCCTAGCAGGTAGAGGAATCCTTGTTCCCCATCTTTTTTTGATAGCGGCTTGATCTGTGGTAGCAGCACGGGCCGTATGTTGTCCCTACATAGTGCCAGCAGTGTGCTGTTGGTGCATGCCAGCACCTTCAGGGTTGTTACCAGGGCACTGACCAGTTCCTTCGTTTCCAGTCGCTCTCCATTCTCTATCCCATCCAGGGCTAGTGCGACGGGCCGAGCTGCAAACTGTACGCCCCTCTGGGCCGTAGCCAGAGCCGTATCATTGTCCATGATCCTTACTGGCAGTATCGGATAAAGCTCTGGGTTTAGTCTGGTCTTGTGTAGGCAGACCAGGTTTGTGGGCCTTGGCAGTGTTGTGTAGACTTCCGCTATTTCCGTTCTGGATAGCAGATTTTCCATAGGTCGTTGACTAGTTTCACTGTATTTTCTGCCACCTTGCCTCCTTCTGCATCCAATGGCGCCTTCTCCACCGGGATGAACTGTTCTAGGTATGAGCTCGGCCCTCCCTCTTGTTTGGCAGCTGCAGCAGCCGTGATCGTGGCTGTGGCTAGAGTCCATGCCGGGGCCTGCGTCTGCAGGGGCGGTGGCATTGGTGGTAGCATTGGTGGTAGATATGACCCCACCCCACCTGAGCGAGGTGGGGTGGGGTCACCAGAGGTGGCAGGCGTTCCGAGTAGGCCGGAGGCACATCCCTGTTTGCCCCTCGCCTCCTGGGTGGTCTGAATGCCGACGGCCTCGGCTTGAGTGTGCCCAGTATCGGGGGTGGCAGGTTGCTTCCTCCTGTGATGGCCGGGGGGGACGATCCTCCCATCCAGTTGATGGAGTACCCGGCCCTCCTGTCCCATATCTCCACCTGTAGCTAGGTCCTGTGTGTGTCCAGCCTTTCCAACTCTGCGTTTGGAGTTGGGACATATTCCGGTCTGCTGCACTGATCTTCGCAGGCGGGGTCCGGTGGGGGGCTGAATGTCTGCGTCACGTCCGCCACCACTATCAATAGCCCGTTGTGGAGACCGCCCAGTGGAGGGTGGGTGTAGGTGGGCGACGTGGAATCTAGGAGCACCCTATGGCCTCCCCTTTCGTCCGCCGTTGTCAATGTCACTGCGCCCTCCTCCTAGTGCCATTCCCCATGCTGCCTGGGCTAGACACGCTCTCCACCCTCTTGTCTTATGTTGGGGTGTCCGCTCCCTGTTCGCTGGTGTCCATCTCCATCAGCGAGCCGTCATCTGACTCGTGCGGCAACGGGACAAATGAAGCCCCCATGGTGACTCTGTGTGCTGTCTTTCCACCACCTGGATGAATCCTGCCAGTAGGCTAGCAGTCCTGTTGCCCTCGTCAGAGGGGTAGCAATTACCGTGCACTGGGGGTGAGGGTGTGTGTGACATATGGTGCGCCATGTTGAGCTCAGCGAGAACAAGTGTGGTCGGCGCACTTTCTTTTGCGCCTCATGGGATGCGTCCCTCGGAGGGTGGGAAAAGGCCGAGCCCATATCAGCTTTAATTAAATTAGGTGATGAGGCCGACTCTCCGGTCCTCCATCACCTCCTGAGTTCACTGACCTGTTGCTCGCCTGGCCTCCGGTGACCTCTCTCAAGCCCTCACCCCTGCTCCCCCACCCAACCTTGCCCGCGCCCAGCATCCGGGGACACAGTGCTGGGATTGGGGGGGGGGGGGGGCGGTCTCGGTGCGTCCACCCGGCCACAGAGTTGCAGCCCGCAACCCCAGCTGGAGTTGGGGTGGGATCAAGATCCCGGGCATAAATGCCGAAAAACTTGCTCTAGGCAACGAATGTCTAACCTCTGCTGGTTGTAACAACAGATCCACCATGCAGCCGCACTGAGGTTATTAGTGCCTGTTCGTCGGTGCACTATGCCCATTCGTTGGGTCATGCCGTAGCGTGGGGCCACCGGCCCTGCTGCCCAGGCGGCTACTTACCTCCCGCCGCGTAGCCAAGTGTATGTCAATAATAATAATAATAATGTCAATAATAATGACATTAATAATGACGTTAAAGCATCTCCGGTCGCTCTGCCGCCCTTCCCGCTCCCCCTACCTCCCTCTCTCCCCTCCCGCTTTCCCAAAGTCGAGTTGGGTAAAGTCAAGTCGGGGGGGGGGGGGGGGCGCGCAATTCACGAGGGAGGGGCAGCCACATTCCGCTGATGCGGATTCCGAGGGACACCAGTTTGCCAGGGACACTTCCATTCAAATGCATTGTTAACCGCCGTGAGCAAATCTTCATACAGAAGAAGTCAAATATCTCTAAAAGTACACCATTTAGAAACAAATCGCTTCGTACACATATAGAAAACATCTTTACCATAAAGACTATATTAAAGTTATAAGGTTAGGGTTCTTGATTTCTATTAATTTTGAATAAAACTGACGTTTTGCACTGCACGTACCGTATATCTCAAGGCATTGTCAATGGCCGTGAGCAGTCTTCATACAGACAATACAGAAAAAGTGAAATATCTCTAAAACGACACCAGCTACAAACAAATTGCTTGGTACACATATAGAAAACATGTTTAGCAAAAACATTATATTAAATTTATAAGGTTAGTGACGATACTGTTCGAGTTTGATGTATGTGCAGAGGCGATGTGTCCCAGGGAAACTGGTGTCCCTGGGAAACTGCAACACCGCCCGGCCGGAGGGGCGGGGCCTGGGGTGCCGGGTGGGGAGGGGGGGGGGTGCGTGCAGGGGGAGCATGGCGCTCCCCTCCTTATCTGTCCCTGAGAGCAACGAAGATGATACTAATAATGACAATAATAATGCCAATAATAATAATACCAATAATAATAATGACAACCAGATGGGATGGCCGAATGAGTTAGAGCGTCCATCTCCCATGTTGGTAGATCGTGGGATTGTGGGTTCGAATCCTGGTCGAGTCAAACCAATGACTTAAACATTGATACTTGTCGCTTCCTAGCCAGACGCTCAGCATTATTAGGATAGGGCAAGGAGCAGTGGAATGAGGAAGACCAGTCGTCTGCGACTGAAATTCCCCCTGCTTAAACAACTAATGTAAAAAAGAAGATAATTGATATTAATATTAACATTAATAAGGACGACATATATAAGTATAATAACAATGACAATAATAATAATGCTAATAATAATTACAATAATAATAAATAACAATATATATACTAATACAGCAAGTAAACCTAATCTATCATCTTCACTGTTCTCCCTCTTTGAACTAACTGCCAGTAAGCTGGCCACTGAATATGAAGGGGTGTAATGGGTGTGTGTGTGTGTGTGTGGGTGTAGTTACACTGGGTTTACCCTACATATACACCCTTTTCTGACTGAAGGTACCCCTCTTGCTATGTGTTTTTTTGGTTATAGCAACATAGTAACTAACACAGTGAACCTGGTCCATAACCATCATGCACTAATATGTTAATGTTGTTTTACAAATTTCTTTCCTAACTAAATATGCTAGCACTAATCAGGGATCTTAATATAACTTTTTCATTTCCTGTGATATGCTCCAATAGTAAAACTATCCTAAACTCACTGTGCCACAGGTATATGTCATTTCACTACCTAATCTTATGGTGCTGTCACATCACGACGTTTCTCGTCAATGTGCGTCAACGTGTGTAATTTTTTGGCGAAACGTTGGGAGATGTCTGGAAGCGTTAGGCATGCGTTAGGCGCGCTTTGCTAGATGTTGATGGACGGCGATGGTCGACGAGGGTTAGCGGCGCATGTTAGGGGATCGGCAAAGTTTTGTGCTCGCACTAAACTTTAGACGAGCGACAACGCACGGGTGCCAATATTATGGCGACGTTAGGAGCATGTCGAGATCGCTGGAATAATGTTATGCGAATGCTATGCATATGCCGTGCGTGCATGAGGGTCGTTCCTACACGTTGCGCCAAGCTGTTGCTTTTTGTTGTTTTACATCCTAGGAACATCTAAGGTCATATCAGGACGGCGTGCCAAACTTTTACCACAACATCAGCCGCACGCTACCAATATGTTGCGCTGACGCCGAAAAGTTTGCCGAGTCTTGACGATTAAAAGTGATTTTGCGCGTTGGTGGCACGCCGCCGAGATGCCTCGTCGTGTGACAGGGCTATAATATCATATTCGACCTTCGTAATTGAATCAACATCGAATAACCCCCATAGGCCAAACGAGGTAAGCTCTCCAACCTGATCAGTACCACCAGTTGCCATACTGCAGAAACTGTTCTAGCCTCGCCTTGGCTTTTTACAATTACTCGATCCTCCTTAAACAGGTCTGCCGTGTATGTACAACCTAGCACACACAGGATGATCCCAGACACATACACGTCGCCTTCATGGCAGTCTTCCAACCCTCCGCTGAAAAAATCCCACCTTGTAACCAACCCTGTTTTCTTCCAGTACACGTTACTCGCGTCCAAGCACTATGTTCTTTCCATAACCAGAATCAGTGTCCAAGAAAAAAATAAATAAAAATTTCTTTCTGTTAAAATAATAACAAATTCTTCCCTTAAATTGTCCAAAACTTAGACATTCAGTTAACCTAGAGTGTTATTTTGACATAAGTCTCTCCTTGCTGCAGCACGTTCCTCTACCACTGCACAACCCTGCTTACTGGTACAGTTGTGTGTGCTACTGTATGAACTGTCTCTACGCCAGTCTTTCAACAAAGAAAGCCGCGACCGTTGCTATACACACAGGCTTAGAGTCTTGTTGTTCCTGTTCCGTTGGTTTGAAACATGTAATCAGGCGCGTTTTCACACCTTCCATTGCAGCTATATTGATTGAAGACATCTCCTCATTATTAGGTCACAACCTAGATAGCATATCTGCCCACACGTTATCTCGTTCCTGAATATATTCTTTTGGGGCACTGAACTCGCTCATCAGAACAGCCTATCTCTGTATGCGACTGTTCTTCATCTCCTTTGTGAACAAGCACTTTAAAGGCTTGTGGTCAGTATATATCCCAAAATCAGCTCCATATGGGTATGGTTTCAGCTTGATCAGTGCATTTATTAGTGCATTTAATAGTGCATATGCCATACACGGCAGACCTGTTTAAGGAGCATGGAGTAATTGTAAAAAGCCAAGGCGAGGCTAGAACAGTTTCTGCAGTATGGAAACTGGTGGTACTGATCAAGTTGGATAGGTTACCTACAGAGCGCTGACCTATTCAATGTCACACACTTCAGAGCGAAGACCAAGACTACTCAGATACTAGTGAGAGAGCTACTATTCGCAGATGACAGTGCACTGGTTGCCCACTCTGCTGAAGAGATCCAGTAAATAGTGGACACTTTCTCCGATGCATCAAAGAAGTTTGCCCTGAAGATTAACATCAAGAAGACGGAGGTGCTGTACCAACCCAACTCTACAAGAACCCGAGAGGAGGAGATCATGGTTGACAGAAACAAGCTAACTCTGTTCCGGAATTCACCTATCTTGGAAGCACTATATCAAGTAATGGACGCATTGATGCTGAAATACAGAGGAAGATGGCCAAGGTTAGCGCATCTTTCGGCCGACTATGCCAGAGACTCTGGAACAACCACCATGTGTCCATTTGGGTCAAAGGTAAGATCTACCATGCAATCGTGCTATCCACCCTACTATACGGAGCTGAGGCCTGGACAGTGTACAGATGACAGGTGAAAAAGATACATGCCTTCATGATGCGACATCTGCGTTCAATCATGAGACTAACCTGGAAGGACAAAGTGACAAATAAGGAAATACTCAAACGAACGGGGCCTTTCTCTAATTGCCGCTACCTTTTCTGGATCTGCTTTCAGTCCCTCTCCACATACAACAAAACCTAACAGTTTTACCTCCTTCAACCCAAAGTTACATTTGGATTCCTTGACCACTAATCCTGCCTGCTGGAGTGCCTCCAACACTTCTGCCACATGCCTCAGATGTGCCTGCTCGTCTTCAGAATAGATAACCACCTCGTCCAGGTATATCAGACAAGGTTTACCCAGGTATTTCGCCAGTACCGAGTTCATCATTCCCTGAAACGCAGCTGGCGCATTGGTTAACCTAAACTGCATTCTTTTAAACTGGAATAGCCCCCCTGTGGGTGCTAATCCCAGTTTTCTCCTTACTGTTCTAACAAAACCACAAAGGGCTACTAGAGCAAATAATGCACCACTACTAAAGCAGACCAGAAGCCAAATAAAAACTCATGAGAGAAGCACGCTGGAAATGGCTGCCAAGGTGTGGAATGCCCAAACGGTAAAGGAACAACAAATTCCTGACCTAAAAACTTACAAAAAATATCTGTGCAAAATAAGGCTAGGAAACCCCCACTAAGCTGCACTGCAAAGGGGCATGTGATATGTCACGGCCCACCAGCGGTAACCATGCCGAAAGTAGCCAGATAACACACCACACAGCTACGTACAAGCCTATGATATGTAAATAGGAGTAGGCTAGTCTAGTAATAAGAGTAGAAAAAATAAATACATATATACCAAGAAAATCCAAAAAAAATAACATAGGCTATTAACCATACCAACCAATTATCTATCTGCTACTGAAATGCAGGCAATCAAATACCTTATCAGCAGCCACTATGTGGTAAGATAACACCAACACTACAACTGGCCAGCATTGAAAACAAGCCTGGGTACCCGGGCTTATATGCTATGGACAGTATAAATACAGCCTCAATAAAAAAATAAAAAAATAAATCCTAACATCTAAGGTCATAGCAGATTCAATACCGACTTGTGACAGCGTGCACTCATGTCGACTTTATAGTGCTGCCCCAATGGAAGACCAGGCCGTCAAGAGATAGGAAAGATGACCAGTGGAAGAGAGAGGCGTTATAACCGCAAAGTAGGGCAGTCCAGAATATTGATGAATCGAATGCTGGGTTTTTGAGAAACTGGTTGAAGGGAGTGCAGAAAGCTGGTGAGATCACTCATGCTGGGGACAAGGATCTCTTGAGATTCGCCATGGCACATTTCACTGGCAGTCTCCACCAGGTGCTGTATTCAGTGTTTGGTCGTAATGCGAAGCATTACGTTTGATGCGAGGAGAGGAAGAGACCCTCCCCCGCCCCGTGTCGCGCTGCCTACTCACCTCGGCAGATGGCGCGGCGCGTCGCCACCTCCCCCGCCCCCCGGGTCGCGCAGCCTTCGCGCCTCACCCGACGCCCGCTGCTCGCCACCTCTCGCCCTCCCCCGGGCCGCCAGCATTCACACCTCAGCTGCTGTCGCCGCCCCCCCCCCCCCCCCCCCCCCCCCCCCCTTCCCTTATAAGGCCGCCCGCCGGCCTCCCTCAGGCACTCACCTTCCTGCCGCCTTCCAGCTCCCTGCTTTTTCCTGTCTTGGCTCTCCACCTCGGACCCCTGCTCCACCTCAGCCTCAACATGCCACAAGGAAAAGGACGTGGACGGAAAGGCTCCCGGGCCGCCCCCCGCACCCCGGGGCCCTCCTCAACGCCCGGGAGGGACCAGTCGCCGGCCTCTGCCCAGGCATCCCCCGCGGCGCCCTCGGACCGCGCCTCGGGCTCCGAGATGTCGGTACTGCTGGAAGCACTCCAGCGCATGCAGCTGGATCATCGGCAGTCCGCCACCGACGCGCGCCAGGCTGCGATCGACCTTCACGCCCGGATCGACTCCCTGGAGACACCTCGGGCGCCTGCCACCGCCGCGGCCCGTCCCCGCCGCCGCCTCAGGCGACCCTCCCCGGAGCCGCTCACCCGGAGTACGAGAGGTACCGCCACCTCTCCACACAAACACCGCCCATCACGTCGCCGGCCTACCATGAGGGGCACACCCGGCACAGCCCCGCCTCCGCGGCCGACGCCGTCCGGGACATCTTGGCATCCGCCGAGGCGCGACACTCCGTCAGGCGCCAAGGAATCCCGGCCAATTACATCTTCCCCTCCGACCTAGTAAAGCGAGAGCCCGAGAGGAAGCCGGTGAAGAGGGGGGAGGCGACGAAGGACGAGTATACCCTCGCCCTCCTCACCCTCATCGACCATCCCGACTTCCCCGCCCACTCCGCCCAGGGACTCCACCACCACCACCTCGCAGTCTGCCGGGATAACCTCATTTACCCCTGGGCGACCGTCCGCCGGTACTCCGAGACCGTGTTTACCTCTATCGCGGACGGAACCCTCCCCCAAGGGTGGCACGACCCGGTAGCGCTCAACCTCCTGAGACTAGACTGCCTCGCCATGCCCGACGACCAAGCCACCGCCACCCCCGCCCGCCCACTCGACCCTCTCCACCGAGGCGCGCACTTCCCCCGAGTCCAAGCCGACGCCCGCGCCACCTACGACAGGGACACCCACGGGGCCCCCTGCCCGGCCTGGAACCGCGCCCCCGCCTCGTGCGATCGGGCCCACGTCGGGGAGGCCCACGGTGAGGCGGGGGACAGGCGCCGTCACGTCTGTGCATACTGCGCCAACGTGAGGCGCGTCCTAACCATGCACAGCGAGGCCGACTGCATCACAAAACAAACCCGTGAGCGCCAGACCCCCCCCTCCACCTCGGCGGATTTTTGATCCGCCGGCCTCCCCCCGGCCGGCCCGGGGGGCCCCCTCCGGCGCCTCACCCTCACCACTGCCGACAGCCCCGCAACTCCCACCGACAACCTCCCAGCGACCACCGATCGCAGCGCCGCCCAGTCTCAGCCGGGGATCACCACCTCGGGCCTCACGCCTCAGCCCACAGCCCAGCCCAGCCTCACGAGGAACCCTCTGCCGACATCACAGCCGCCGACCCTATCGACACCGCCGTCCACCGACATCCTCCCAGCGACCACCGATCGCAGCGCCGCCCAGTCACAGCCGGGGACCATCACCTCGGACCTCACGTCTCAGGCCACAGCCCAGCCCAGCCTCACCAAGAACCCTCCGCAGACATCACAGCCGCCGACCCCCACGACACCGCCTTCAGTGACCCACCTGACCCACCCCTAACCGCCATCCCGCCCAGCCCTGAGGACTTCGCTGCCCCCCTGCTCGACCCTCGTCGGACCTCCTCACCGGATCTCGCCAAGGAGCGGGCCTCCTCCTTTTTGGCCGCCCGCTCCCTGTCGACGCAGGCCACGGACACTCGCCGCCCCCAGAGGGAACCTGACCCCTGACGCAGTGCACCCCCCCTGCCGCCCCACCCTGCTGCCCCGCCTCTCCCCTCGGGCGCGCCGCGAGCCCTCTCCGCCTTTTTTGGTGGAGGGCTCCTCGGCACCCCCTCACTCTACTGACACTTAATTTATCCGAACATTATTCATTTATCCGCTCCTCATGAGCTTCTTTACCTTCATCCTTACTATATACATTTGTTGCTCCTTCTGAGGTCTTCTTGACCTTACTTTTGCTCCTTATGAGTTCTCTCACTGTCGCTCCCTGGAGTTTCTCCATTTTACTCTGTATGTTCTCTGTTGAGGTGTAGAATAAAACGCCTTATTTCCACCCCCGCCTTCCCTTCTTCCTTTTCGCGCATCGGTCGTAATGCGAAGCATTACGTTTGATGCGAGGAGAGGAAGAGACCCTCCCCCCCCGTGTCGCGTGCCTCTCACCTCGGCAGATGGCGCGGCGCGTCGCCACCTCCCCCGCCCCCCGGGTCGCGCAGCCTTCGCGCCTCACCCGACGCCCGCTGCTCGCCACCTCTCGCCCTCCCCCGGGCCGCCAGCATTCACACCTCAGCTGCTGTCGCCGCCCCCCCCCCCCCTTCCCTTATAAGGCCGCCCGCCGGCCTCCCTCAGGCACTCACCTTCCTGCCGCCTTCCAGCTCCCTGCTTTTTCCTCCGCCCACCCACCCAACAATCCCTGTCCCCCTTTCTTTCCAGCGGTGGAGGGCTCCTCGGCACCCCCTCACTCTACTGACACTTAATTTATCCGAACATTATTCATTTATCCGCTCCTCATGAGCTTCTTTACCTTCATCCTTACTATATACATTTGTTGCTCCTTCTGAGGTCTTCACTCCTCCCTGGAGCCTTCTTGACCTTACTTTTGCTCCTTATGAGTTCTCTCACTGTCGCTCCCTGGAGTTTCTCCATTTTACTCTGTATGTTCTCTGTTGAGGCGTAGAATAAAACGCCTTATTTCCACCTCCGCCTTCCCTTCTTCCTTTTCGCGCATCAAGGCAGATGGGGGCTATGCCATAGGGTGGGAGATGAGGGAACGCTTAAACGTAGTCTTTTTGGGTGAAAATGAGACGACCGCGTTAGAGGAGATAGTGTTTGCCTTGAAACAGGAACGGGGGGGAAACAACTTCCGCTTACTGTCAACGACACACGGAGGCAGTGCAAAGAGCTAGGCTGGATGGTGAGTTGGAATATATCCGTAGAGATAACCGACAAGTGCTGACAACGCTCCGCAAGTCCTTGATGCATTTAGCCACTCCTCACTTGGTGGTGTACAATAAACCCAAGACATTACAACCGGCTTATACAACCATGGCAAAGGACAGTGCGGAGGGTGGGCAGATAAGGGATGGGGTCGGAGTAATGAGAGAGAAGAGGAGGACATGGAGATTGGGGCAGCTGGTCCAGCCAAAGTGGTAGCAAAGGGAGTAGATGTAGACCCAGGCTGGAAGACACTGCAAGGTGAGATTAAGAGCTTGGGGACATGGGTTACGGAACACATGGGGAGTCAGGCACAGGTACCACTGGTGATTGCGCTGCTAACTGTGGCACAGCAGGGTCCACAGAAGGCCAACACCATTGACAGTGATAGTTCAACCGACACCAGCTCCACCGATAGTGGTGAACGCTGGTGAGGTTGGGTCTTCCAGGGAGAGAAGAGGGAGCGATAGGTCGAACTGGAGGGATGACCAGACAAGAGGAAAGTCAGGATCGGGAAGCATGAGAAAAACCAACGTAGCAGGTCACGTCATAAAATTGAGACAGGGGACGTGTTTCATCTGTGGAGAATAGGGTCATTTCAGGTCTGAGTGTCAAGAGAAATTGTACGAGGGGGTTAGACAAAGGAAACAGGATAGAGAGCCGAGTGACGTAAACAAGCTGAGTCGGGAAACTAATTGCGGCAACGAATCTAAGACCATGGATAGAGGTGAAATTTAGCGTAAATTCAGTTACATGTCTGATAGATTCCGGGGCTAGCAAAAGTATGATCAGAGCGGAGGTGTGGGAGCAGATTAGGCTAGTGAATAAGGCCAGTGGGATTCTTAGAACCGGGATTCGATTACGTTCATTGTCAGGGCATCTGATACCGACTTTGGGGGGGAGGGTGGAGGTGAGCCTGGTAGGGATCCTATGTGAGTTCTATGTTGTGGAGAAGTTACAGCATGATCTGTTGGTAGGTACAGACGTGATGGAGAAGTCACTGTCACCCACACCCCCACCACCACCTCCACCCGAGCTGTCACTATGCCCCTCGTCCTTGGTTAGATGGGGTGAGCTTTGTTGTTGGGGGGTGTGGGCATGCCCGTCACGTTGGCCATTGGCATAGTTATCGTCTGCCATTGTTGTTGTAATGTCGGTGTTGTCATGGCAGTCACCAGCTGGCGGCCATCTTGTGTCTAGGCCACGGGTGGCACCGCATGGTAGGACTGACATATACAATTCCAGGTCTTATTTTTAGGGCTGTATTTACGTAGTCCACGCATTTAATTAATTCCTGCTGCGTTTAACGTATATTGTTTCCATACTTTTGCACAATGACTTACCAATTTATACTTGTCGCTTCCTAGTCAAGTGCTCACCATTATTAGGATAGGGCAAGGATGGGTTGGCTCAGTGTCATGAAATTGTGACTGACTGGGATATCAGGTCATGGTGCTGGCAGCCTGGTCTCCCAGTGGAGCAGCACTATAAAGCCACCATGAGTGCACACTCTCCCAAGTTGCCAGCCCGTCCTGATATGTCCTTAGATGTTGTCAGGACTAAAACTCCAACAACCAACCAACCAACTCTACGTTTCAATGTATGCTTATATACGTTTTAATGAAGAAGCCATGGAATTGATGGTCACTTCTTAGTTTATAAATTTGTTTATTACTTATTCATAGCACGGTTCAATAACCATGCAATGTCAACTCTAAACAAACCCAAGTCTCACGCTCAGCTGAGTGGGCATGGTCAGCTGAAATCTTCTATTACATGTACAGCTTGCAATTAGACAAGTGTGTCAGTGCTGCATCTTGGCTATGAAACATGTCCATCTTGAATCACACTGTCACGGTTTGTGTGATGCAGTAATTGTATCACAGTTAATCTTATGTGCTCCTCTTTAGACACATGCAATTAATTGTCTTGGCCTGAGGCAATCAGCGTTAGCCATTCAATACAATTAGAGTCAACATATTTGAAGGGCTACCTCTATATCCCTTGACTGCAATAACACAAAATAAGCAGACATCTTGTTTAGGGTATTTGAACACTTTTGAAGATTTGGTTTTATATCCCGTAGTTGGATCGTGGGTTGTTGGAGTTTTACGTCCTGGTAACAATTAAGGTTATCTCAGGATGGGTATCAACTTGTGATAATGCGCATTCATGGCGACTTTTATAGTGCTGCCCCAATGGGAAATCAGGCCGCCAGCACCATGACCTGATATCCCATTCATTCACATTATCCTGACACTCAGCTAATCAGTCCTTGCCCTATCCTATTAATGCTGAGTGCTAGGCTAGTTAGCGACAGATATCAATTTTATAAGACATTGGTTTGACTCGACCGGAAACCGAACTCCCGATCTCCCGATCTCCCGCATGGGAGGCCTGCGCTCTGCCGATTCGGCTATGGCATCCAGTTTCTATCCCGCTGCACACTGTGTGTTGTCAGGTATGCCTACATTTATATATAAGGTATAATATTTAGAGAATTTGCATCACAAACTCCCAGTCTGCCACCAATAATCAAATAACGGTTGATCGCCCAAAAACAGTGTGTGGCCCTTTCTTCAGCTTAGTCAAACCAATGATTTACACAATGGATACTTCTCGCTACCTAGCCTGACGCTCAGCATTCATAAGATAGGGCAAGGACTGATGTGCTCAATATCAGGATAATGTGACTTGGTGAGATATTGGGTCATTTTAATGGTGCTGATGGCCCGATCTTCCAGTGGGGCAAAACTCGAAAATGACCATGAGTGCGCACTGTCACAAGTCGGCCCCCACCCTGATATGACCTTAGATGTTGCCTGTACGTGATACGACAACATGCAACAAACAAGCAATAGTTATATCCTACCTTTATGCTTTTCGGTCGAGTGTGGTTCATTTCCTGAAGAATTGTAGCACAAAACACCCAGTGTGGTGACAAGGAGTGCCCAGTGTAGCTTCATGGTTCGGCAGGCTGGGTAGATGAACCGTGGTGGTCAGGGTGGTCAGGGGGACTCAGTAGGCTGGAAGTCCTTTTGTACTGCTCCTAAATCAATCCTCCCACCGCTACATGCCACCACACACCACCACCACTGCCTCCGCCACCACCACCACTAGCACCACCACCGCCATCGCTACCATCAACCCCATATACCATCTGCACAAGCATCACCATCCCCACATACCACCATCATACACACCACCACACACCACCACACACCACCATACACCACCACACACCAACACTCACCAACACCCACCAACACCCACCAACACCCACCAACACCCACCAACACCCACCACCACCCACTGACACCCACCGACACCCACCGACACCCACCAACACACACCAACACACACCAACACCCACAAACACCAACCAACACCCACCAACACCCACCAACACCCACCAACACCCACCAACACCCACCGACACCCACCGACACCCACCGACACCCACCGACACCCACACCAACCACACACACCAACACCCACAAACACCAACAACACCACCAACACCCACCAGACCACCAAGACCCACCAACACCCACCAACACCCACCAACACCCACCAACACACACCAACACCCACCAACACCCACCAAGACCCACCAAGACCCACCAACACCCACCAAGACCCACCAACACACACCACCACACACCAACACACACAAACACACACTAACACCCACCAACACACACCAACACACCAACACAACAACACCACCAACACCCACCAACACCCACCAACACACACCAACACACACCAACACCACACCACAACACCCACCAACACCCACCAACACCCACCAACACCCACCAACACCCACCAACACCCACCAACACCCACCGACACCCACCGACACCCACCGACACCCACCGACACCCACCGACACACACCGACACACACCAACACACACCAACACCCACAAACACCCACCAACACCCACCAACACCCACCAACACCCACCAACACCCACCAACACCCACCAACACACACCAACACCCACCAACACCCACGAACACCCACCAACACACACCACCACACCAACACCCACCAACACACACTAACACCCACCAACACAGACCTACACACATACACACTCACACACCCACCAACACACACCAACACCCACCAACACCCACCAACACCCACCAACACACACCACCACACACCAACACCCACCAACACACACCAACACCCACCAACACCCACCAACACACCAACACACACCAACACCCACCAACACCCACCAACACCCACCAACACCCACCAACACCCACCAACACCCACCAACACCCACCAACACGCTCCAACACCCACCAACACCCACCAACACACGCCACCACACGCCGACACGCACCGACACCCACCGATACCCACCGACACCCACCGACACCCACCAACACCCACCAACACCCACCACCACACACCACCACACAACAACACGTGGTCGCGGTCATACTGACCATGACTAGAAGTGGGATTCATAGTTGCACCTGGGATAAAAGCATGAATTCTAGTTGATGAGAAAATCAGGTTGCTGATTAGTCAATTAATCTCATCATCTAGCCCACCTTCCTGCACACTCCTAGCCACTCACTCACTAAGAGCAGGATGATTACTTGTATCTCTGAAGAGAGCATGTCAATGGCGTCAGATTAGACAGATGATCTGCATAGTTCGATGAAAGCATAGTTCGATGAAAGCAGTTAAATATCCTGATCAGATCAATCCAGAACTACTGCGTTGGATCTCAAATGGCACATTCTATTTGCAATGCAGTTGATCTGTCTCGAATGTGAATATTGCTTTGTTATAATTGCGTAGTGCGATGTCTTTGAGTTTCTGTCATTTTCTCAGATAACTATGTTAGGTTTAGGTTGATTGTTATAATTTACCCTGCCTTACATTGATGGTTGGTTGTTGGATGTTTACATCCGGGTAACATCTAAGGTAATATCAGGACGGGTACCGACTTGTGACAATGCGCACTCATGGCGACTTTATAGTGCTGCCCCACTAGGATACTAGACCCCCAACACCCATGACCTATATCCCATTCAGTCATATTATACTTACACTGAGCCAACCAGCCCTTGCCCTATCTTAATAATGCCCAGCGCCTGGCTAGGGTGTGACAAGTAGGCCCTATCAATTTTTAAGTCATTAGTTTGACTCGACCAGGGTTCTAATCCTACGATCTAACAAAATGGGTGATGGACGCTCAAGCTTTAGCTTGAAGTAACTTTGCCTTAAAATGAGTAACTTCATCATTAATATAGGCATGCTTGTCAAAACTCTGACACCATAGACTGCAGTAGTAACATGGTCTGTTCAACTGTCTAAATATGCCCTTCTTTGTCGTCCCAACTGTTTAATAAATACACCAGTATCTAATTTAGATATGTAAGTTCAAATCTACATAAGTTCTTGTTTTTGAAATGTGTGATGCCTTTATCGGACTATACACATTTTTTATTTTATTTTGTTGGTCCATTAGTTGTTTAAGCAGGGGAAATTTCAGTCATAGACGACTGGTCTTCCTCATTCCACTGCTGGTCGATAGAAAGCCCGAGCCTACACTTTTACCGACCCAAGGGATTTTTAACCTCCCACACCACATAGGCATGCTATGAGAGCAACCAGCCTTTGATGATGCTGTAAGTTATACACAGCGGTGGAAGTCCAAATTGGCAGAGCTGGGGGCATGGGGAATCGAACTGCCGACCCTCAGATTAGGTGTCTGACCTAGAAAAAAGTCAGACACTCTAACCACTCCGCACAGATAACATATTCATGTACGGAACATAGGATAAAATCAGTTACCACATCTTTAAAGCCCATTATCAAGTTTCCATGCTCTTGCCATAAAGTGGAGGATGATTGTGAAGCTAACTCGGTTTGTGCAGCATTTTCCGCTGGACGCAGACTGCTAATGTGGCTTTGACAACACGCAACCACCCACACCCCTTAGGCTACCTATCGCTGTACCCAGACTGCTAACGTGGCTTTGACAACACGCAAGCCTTAGGCTACCTATCTACGTCGAGACGCGCGCATGTCTAAATGATTAAAACCATTGAGAACAGGCCACGTGACATCCCTCATGTTATTAAAGTTGCATGGTCCGATGGCATTTGAATTTTTGTTATATTTTTGAGATAAATATATCAAATTGATCGTTACAAGCTACTAATCATTAGTCCGGAGTGATTTTGATTAAAGATGATTAGTTTTGAAGTAATGTGAGCTGAAAGAACCAACAATAATTTCGACAAGCTTGCCAAAAGTCCTGTGGATATGACCCAGATGGTCATCTCGCGGTGACCACGTGATGTGAGATGACCTGGAACCTTACAGGACTGTAGGTAGGTATTCCCAACATTCTGGGAATGGATTAGTGCCATAGGCCCATGGCTTTAGGGTTTTTTAACAAAATATAATGTGTGTCTGTTGTCTGCTTGTGTCTGTCTATGTATGTCTGTATGTATCTGTGTGTGTGTCTGTCTATGTGTATGTCTGTGTGTGTCTATCTGTGTGTTTCTGTTTCTGTGTATGTGTGGGTATGTATGTGTGTGTCTGTATGTATGTGGGTGTCTGTGTGTGTGTATGTATGTGTGTGTGTATGTATGTGTGTGTCTGCCTCTATCTGTGTGCGTCTGTCTATGTGTCTCTGTCTGTGTGTTTGTCTCTCTCTGCAAAGTCAGGTCGGGTGTATGTGTGTCTGTGTATGTCGGGTGTGTGCATGTCAGGTGTGTGCATGTCTGTGTGTTTCTGTGTCTGTATGTGCTGTCTATGCATGTCTATCTGTGCGTGTCTATCCTTGTGTGTCTGTCTGTCTGTGTATATGTATGTGTGGTAATGTCTGTGTGTGTATGTGTGTCTGTGTGTATGTATGTTTGGCTGCCCCTGTCTGTGTGTGTCTGTCTATGTGTCTCTGTCTGTGTGTGTGTCTCTCTCTGCAAAGTCAGGTCGGGTGTATGTGTTTCTGTGTATGTATGTGTGTGTATGGGTCTGTCTGTCTGTGTATGGGTGTGTCTGTGTATGTCAGGTGTGTGCATGTCTGTGTGTTTCTGTGTATGTGTGTGCTGTCTGTGCATGTCTGTCTGTGTGTGCCTATCTATGGGTGTCTGTATGTGTGTATGTCTGTGTATGTATGTATGTGTGTGTATGTCTATGTGTGTGTCTGTCTGTGTCTGTCTGTGTGTATGTCTGTCTCTGTGTCTCTGTAAAGTCAGGTCAGGAAACACACAGACACATACACACACATCCACCTCATGTCCCCTTCCCCTCTCTGGCCCTGCACAGTAGGCCTACTTGGTTGGGGGGAGGCTAATGAGGTCACGAGATTGGCCTAGTTGGTTAATGGCCTCCCAGGATAATGGGTGTTTCAAAGTGAGTGTCCTAAGGGGTGAGCTTATAAATTCACTGGTTATTCTGTATATGCTTCCCCAAATCATTAGCTAATACACCAGTATCTAAGTTGGATATATAGGATCAAATATAAGTAGTTGTTTTAATTTTGACAAAATTATATTTCATCGGACCATGCAACTTTAATTAGGCCAAGCATTTGGGAGACGCTGTTCAATCCTTTAATTAGGCGGTGCCTCTGTCCAAATATACACTAATTACTATGTGTGCGTGCTGTGACAGGCACACTCAACTTTGAATTGATATGTGATAGAGCGCTTCGAGCTGTCATTTCACCATTATTGTAGACCAGACCAGACGATATGGCCGAATGAGTTCGAGCGTCCGTCTCCCGTGTTGGTAGATCGTGGGGTCGTGGGTTCGAACCCTGGTCGAGTCAAACCAATGAGTTAAAAATTGATACTTGTTGCTTCCTAGCCTGGCACTCGGCATTATTAGGATAGGGCAAGGACTGGTTTGCTCAGTGTCAGGATAATGTGACTGAGTGGGATATCAGGTCATGGTGCTGCTGGCCTGGTCTTCCAGTGGGGAAGCGCTATAAAGTCGCCATGAGTGAGCACTGTCACAAGTTGGTACCAATCCTGATATGACCAGAGATGTTGCTAGGATGTAAAACAACAACAAACAAACTATTGTAGACCAGTATAATGTATGTCAGGTATCTGTATTATTTACATTGTATTAATCAGGTTGGAGAGCTTACCTCGTTTGGGCTACGGGGGTTATTGGATGTCTGGTTCAATTACCAAGGTAGAATTTGATATAAGATTAGGTAGTGAAATGACATATATACATGTGGCACAGTGAGTTTAGCCTACTTTTACTATTGAAACACATCACAGGAAGGGAACAAATTATATTAAGATCCCTGATTAGTCCCAGGACACTTAGTTAAAGGGCTGTCACACTACGGCGTAAGAGCCAACGTAAGCCTGGAGTAGGTGACTTTTCATCATTATGTTGAGCTATGTTGGGTTACGTTATGATGACGTTAGAATGACATTAGACTGACGTTGAGCTACGTCACGCTACGTCGTGTTACATCGGTGTGCGTCAAGGTTTTCAACATGTCCAAAACTTTTGACGTAGCTCGATGTGAAGCCGTTACATCGGGATGACGTTATGCTGATCTTAGGCCAATGTTAGGGGAGCGTTACAGCTGTGTCGGTGACGTTAGATCTACAGTCCATTACATCAGAGCGATGCACAGTCGGGGAGGAACATTCGGCCAGCGTTAAGTCAACGTTGCTCTAACGTTGGCCGAACGAGTCTGTGGTGCATGGCGAACGTCGCTCCAACGTTTCGCTAACTTGTCGTGACATACTTGACGTCATTGATGTCATTGACGACCCTTTAGCATGCGCATAACGTCGGTGACGTCATTCGTGTTCTGAACATGGTGTGAACGTATATACACAAGCCGCGGGTGGGTCAGGTGATTTGACTGAAGTCGGCGCGTCAGCCACGCACTGTGATCATGCTGATGACGTTGGCATGACGTTAGGGCGACGTTAGGCTCTCGGTCGACCAACGTCGACTGATGTCGAGATATAACGGTCGAGTCGGACAGGGTAACCTTCAGGCGAATGTGATCACGCTAGGCCGATGTTAGAGCACCGTTGGAGTCATGTTAGCCTGACGTCGCGTGTGCTGGAGTGTCGCCAGTCTGACGCTCACACAATACGCTAGCCGGAAGTCACGGTGACATCACACCCACCTCAACTATGCTGCATTGACGTTCAACTTGTTCCGCAATTTGCATACTATGCTGAGAACTTCGGCGTAATATAATTATTTTCACGTTGTACCTACGCTGATGTCGTTACATCATAGTGTGACAGGGCCTTTAGGGAAGTAATTTGTAAAACAACATTAAAATATTAGTACATGATGGTCATAGACCAGGTTCCCTGTGTTAGTTACTGTGTTGCTATAACCAAACAACCAAATCACAATAGGGGTACCTCCAGTCAGCCATGAGTGTATATGTAGGTCAGTGGCAAACTCTATGTGATTTCCCCCCCCACACACACCCTTTACACCCCTTCATATGCAGTGGCCAGCTTACTGGGAGTTGGGGGTTAGTTCGGAGAGGGAGAAGAGTGAACATGCCAGATCAGGTTTACTAGCTGTATTAGAACCTATATTATTTTTATCAATTATTGTTATTGTCATTATTATAAGCATTATCATTATTGTCATTATTATAAAATTTATATATGTTGTCCTTATTTATGTCAATATTAATATCGATTATTATTATTGTAATTATTATTATTGTCAGTATTATTGTAATTATTATTATTGTCATTGTTGCTCTCAGGGGAAGACAATGAGGGGGGCGCCATGCTCCCCCTGCATGCCTCTCACCTTTGCTGGTATCAATGTTTGCGTTTGTTATGTGCTCCTACTCTACCACCTCTCCACCCCCATCCCCACAGATACACAGCAGGAAGACAATTCACACCAAAAAGGTTCTCTGTAAGAGGTGGTTTTTGGGGGGGGGGGGGTAAGGGGGCCCCTATATCAATCACTTTTTTTAGGTCCCAAACGATCGCACATAGAATACAATTGTAATGATACAAAACAAATCCTACATGACCACCTCTCTAAATGGACCATTTAAAATCGGTCCCATGTATACATCTATGCATGTATGCATGTATAGGTGTATGCATATATGCATACATGCATATATATGGATATACACATGCACATATACATATATACATATATACATATATATGCAGGGATTGGAGGGCCCTGAAGACAGGGTGTGGGTGACCGAAGTTAGTGCAGATGAGGGGGTTGAACACACATGTAGGAAGTGTGATGGGCTCCTCAAGATGTGGGGATCGAGGGTGGAGATATGGTGCGGGTTGTCAGAAGCAGCCTGAAGGCAGATGCCCCTCAACCGCCACACACTGACACTGACACTGACACCAGCATCTCACCCCCCCCCCCCCCCCCATACACATATACCCCTCCTCACGCCCATGCCTCAGCCATTCTCACACAATGTCACGAGGCAGCAGTTACAATAATTAAGGGGTATTTTGCTAGAACACAAACCCCAGCTCATTTCCCTGAACATATAAATATAAAATCTGCAAATGTTTCCTTTAATAATATAAATTTATTTGCCAGTTTAACAACACCACCATTATATGAGGTTCGATAGATAAAAATCCTTATGTTTTAATGTAAATTCAATCCTTAATTACTCTTAAATGAAAACACCAAATGTCGCTGATATTCATTTCATTGGTGCAATGTAGATACAATAATTCTTACAGATGCAGAGTCACATATTACGGTAACCCCCCCTTCCCTCCCCTTCCCCACCTCCCGCTCCTCCCCCTACTCAGCCAGATAATATATAATTCTGCTAATTTATGCAGCAGAATAGGAATTATTATGGTAAGAAAGAGGCCACGAGGGGCCAGCGGCTACTGGATGTCGCGTCGGTCGAGCTCTCGTCATTTTTTGTAGTTTCGATTCCTGGAAAACAGTTGTGTAGGGCGGTGTTTGACAGTGATAGGGTGGGCCGCTGGCCCCTCGTGGCCTCTTTCTTACCATAATAATTCCTATTCTGCTGCATAAATTAGCAGAATTATATATTATGATGGTAATCAGGCCACGAGGGCCAGCCGCTACTTTGTATTGCGGCTGTTGTTCTGGAATCGTTGTGTTTTGTTGTTAGTGCATGGTTAGTCACATGTGATTAAACAAATTTTCCACACCTTAGTTTGTTGCTTAGTGCTTTTTATTTTGTTATAATCTACTAACAGGTGACTCTTAAGTCTATCACATATTTAGTTGCTTCATGTTTAACATTAATCTTAGTGACCCTCTGGTCTAGATTGTTAACCTTTCTGGGATAAGTAATGTACATTGTCTCAATTGTTTTGATCTTGTTCCCAGATGTCTGGGATCAGGTTTGTAACAGGGTGGTTATTGGTGACCGGTCTGTTGTAGAATCTCCTGAAAGTTCCTTCCCCTGACCACCCTGCCGCTAGCAGGATGGTGGCCAGTGGTACCTGTCTTCTCGCTGCCGCACTCGTTGCGGCGTGTCTGCACGAATACGGGGTGTAGTCCCCCATATCTACCCCCGCCTCTGTCATCGTGCTCTTCACGTATCTAGTTAGTGTGTCTTGTGCCGCTTTTACGTGAGGTGGCCTGGTCGTAGCGAACACCGCAGGTGCTGCCGCCTGGAGTTCGATTTTCTCCACATATGTCTTTAGGTGGCTGTATACGCATAGTTCTGGTACCCCGTACACCTTGAAGTTCAGTATTAGCGGGTTCCTGCTGGGGTCGTTTGATTTTAGTTTAGTGGTGTATTTCAATGTGCACTCCCCTTGTGCCCACGTAAAGTCCGATCTTTTCATTAGACCCAGTGCCTGTAGGCGCTGGCCTGTCGCCAGTAGAAATAAGCACAGTGTTCGCTTATTGAGTCTGTCCACCGTCAGTAGCTCTGTCGGCCCCCACCCCTGTAGGAAGCGTAGCATTGGTTTTGGGTCCCAGATTGTAGTGTATTTGGGGGTGGTCGGTTTCAGGTTGCCTATCCCTTTGAGAAGACGGTTCACCAATGGGTGCTCTCCGAAAGGCACCCCTCCTACCGTTACAAAGGTGGACAGCAGTGACCTGACAGTATTGATCGTGGTGCGTGCTGCCCCTCCCGAGAACAGTGTTTGGAGGTAGGCTATGCCCTGTTGTATTGTTGGGCTCCTTGGGTTAATCCGCTGCGCCTCGCAGTGTGCCACCCACCTCCTTAGGACTAACGTGTATTGTTTTTGGGTGGACGTTGCCCAGGATGCCGTAAGCGTGTGGGCGGCTGCCCTGTTCATCCCCATTGATTCGAACATGCCGCCTAGAGTGGTGTTATCCTCAATTGCATGTTGTTCGTCAGGGGGAATCGCTTCCCCTCGTTCCCCTTGAGTGATAGTGTACCTGGCTTGATCGGGATGGTCCACGATGAAGTGTAGCCCCTCAGCTTGTGGAGCAGTGGGTACCAGGGCTGTGTTGGCCATTCCGGTGTTACTAGGATGCCCCTCGGTCGTTCCCGTATGATCTTGCTGATCACTCTCGACAGGCAGCTGAAAGGCGGAAAGACATAAGCGTTAATATCCTTCCAGTTGAGTGATAGTGCGTCTGTACCCATTGCCTGTCTATCATATTCCCGTGTGACATATTGATCTAGCTTTCGGTTCACTTTTGAGGCGAAAAGATCCACTGCGGGCTTTCCCAGTCTGTTGAATATGTTATTGACTGTATTATCGTCTAGCGTCCATTCACCCGCATCCGTGAATGCTCTCGATGCCCAGTCTGCCTCAACATTTTCCACTCCCGGACATAATCTAATGGATATTGTAATGTTATTTTTCTCGGTGATTTCCCATATCTCCTCAGTCTCTTGTTGGCATGTCTTTGATCTCGCGGATCCCCCTTTGCCTATGCATGCTACTGCAGTGGTGTTGTCTGCGAATATTCTGACATGTTTTCCCTCTATTTTCTCTCTCAGGTACTCTAGCGTACGTCGTACTGCTCTTAGTTCCAATACATTTATGTGTGTGTCCTCACTGACTGTTTCATCCCATTGCTCCCCGTAGTGTAAGTGATGTGTCTGGCTGTAGAAACCCCATCCATGCGAGGAGGCGTCTGTGTAGACGCACACGTCAACTGGTGTTGTTGTGTATTCTCTCCTGGCCAGTTGTAGGTTCTCTATCCAATATCTAATGGCTTCCCTCACCCTCTGTGTGAGTGTGCATTTCTTGTCGTAATTCCCGTTACTGTCCCTTAAGTTCCAGTTGAGGGCCCTTACCATTGATTTTGATTTTATCCTGGCCCATTTGTTGCCCTGATCCGTGGCCACTAGCTTACCGATCAGAGCTGCGAAAGTTTTAATTTTTAGGTTTTCTTCGTGTAGTACCTGTCTGGCAAATTCTAACAGTTCCCCGCACTTCTTCCTAGGCAGATCTACCCTCATCAGTTCTGTATTAATTCGGAAACCGAGGAACTGCAGCTCCCGCGTCGGTTGTAGCACCGACTTTTCCTTGTTTATTGTGAACCCTAACGTTGTTAGTAGTCCTAGTGTGACTCTTACTGCCGCGTTCGCCTCGGCTTCGGTGTTACCTATTAGTATTGTGTCATCAATGTAGCAGCATAGTAGTATATGGTGTTGTGACCTTAAGTGGCTCATTATGGCCTTCATAATTTTCGTAAAGACCCTGGGCCCCTAGCTCAAACCGTTTGGGAGTACTCTGAAACGATATCTGTTTCCTCCATGTTTAAATTGCAGCAGATCCCTGTCTGCCTCCCTGATTTCTATGCTATGGTATGCTTGGGAGATATCTATGCTCGCGAGCCACGCCCCCTTTGTTATTAGCTGCATTACCGTGTTTAATTGTTCCATTTTGAAATGTCTGTAGATTATGCACTCGTTTAATTTTGATAGGTTGAGTATGGGGCGGAAGTCGCCGTCTTTCTTAGGCCTTAGGAATAGATGTGACACAAAGGCGCGTTCGGTGAGTTCCGCCGGCTCTATGACCCCTTGGGCGCGCATTTCTAATATTTTCTCCCTTAATATATTATCATTCCCTTTGCTGTCTGATTTAGGCTCTACTGCTTGGCCTGGTAGGGTAGTGATTTCGATCTTAATGCCCTTTACCATGCGTTTGACCCACTCGTTCTCCGTAACCTTCTCCCATTCCCCAGCTCTCTTGGTCACGCCCCCCGCTTCAAATATATTGGAGCTTTTACTCACTTTGTTTACCGCCTTGCTGGTCTCGCTCGGTATCCCGTTCCGCGGCCCCGCCCCCCTCGCTGTGGGCGTGTCTGTCCTCCTCCGCTTTGGCGGTGGTGGTCCTGCCTGTGGCGTGCGGGATACTGTGAGTTGTTGTGAGGGAGGTATTGGGTTGTGCGGCCTCTCCCCTGGCCGCCTCTGAAGTTTCCCTGTTTGCGATCCGTTCTTGTGTATTGCCTGCCATTTCCTCTCACTATGGCATGCGCGGTTTTTCTGGTTTGCTTCCAGAGTGGTGACCTGTGCCGCCAGGTCCTCCCCCAGGAGGTACTTGAATCCCCTATCGCCTTCTTTTTTCGCTAGTGTTTTGATCTGGGCCTGTAGGGTGGGGCGCACGTTGTCCCGTCTGAGGCCCAGTATTGTGTTGCTTGTGCGCGCTAGTAGCTTCAGTGTGGTAACCAGTGCCTCCGCCATTTCCTTTTTGGACAGTGGCTTGCCAGTCTCTATCCCGTCCAGGGCTTGTGCTAGTGGCCTGGCCGCATACTGCACGCCCCACTGGGCTGCTGCTAGGGCCGCATCATTGTCCCTGACTCGCTGCTGCAGTATGTGTTCGATTTCCGGATTCATCTGGGTTTTCTGGAGCACTTCCGCGTTGCCTGGTCTTGGCAGTGTTGTGTAGATCTCTGTGAGCTCCGTTTTGGTCACTGGGTTGTTCCACAGCGCCTTCAGCAATTGTGCTGTGTTGCCCGCCAGGTTGTCGCACACCGCATCCAGCGGTACCTTTTCCGTCGGTATGAACTGCTCGAGGTAAGAACCCATACCCTCTGGTTCCTGCGTGACCTCGTGCGTACCCGATACGGCCTGGGCGGGCGTGTCCACGTGCGCTTGTTGTGGCGCCGCTACCGGGGCCGGTGTCCTGACCCTATAAGGTGGTGGTGGTGTGTTTACCGGTGTGGGTGCTCTTGCTTCCCTTCTGGGTGTGTTGAATGCCGAAGGTCTGGGCCTGTGGGCATACTCGTCTGAAGGTAGGGCACCTCCTCCTGCCAGTGTAGGTGGTGAGGATCCGTGTGACTCGCCCTGTGACCAGTTTATTGAGTAGCCCGCCCTTCTGTTACGTATTTCCTCCTGCAGTTCTCGCTTTCGCGCCTCCAGGCGCTCTAGCTCTGCTATCGGGGTGGGCACGTAGTCCGGGCCTCTCCATTGATCCCCGCATGCTGGATCCGGTGGCGGGCTGAACGTGGTTGACAGATCCGCCACCACCATCCGCAGTCCTCTGTGTAGGCCTCCTACTGGGGGCGGTGTGTAAGTCGGGGACGTGGCTGCTAACACCAGCCTTCTCCCGTTGCTGTCAGTATCAGTCACCGCTCCTGGTGATGGCGGTGGCTTCCCAGCGGTGGCCAGATAACTGTGCTCGTCCTGTGTCGGTGTTTCCGCACCGGTATCCGTCATGTCCATGTCTGCCTCCGAGTTGGTATCCGACTCGTGTGGCAGCGGTACGTATAGGGCCTCCGAAGGTGAATCCATCCTTCTCCTCTCAGCTTTCTCAATGAATTCCGTCAGTATGCTGGCTGCCTGTTCGCCTTCGTTGCTACGGTGGCCGTTGGAGGTTGCCGGTGAGGGCGTGCGTGAGATGCGGTGAGCCATGTTGGTGTGAGCCGTTATCGGTGCGCGTCCAACTCTTGCTGGCGTAGCTCCCCACAAGAGGTTTTTAATTAAATTACGCCCCTGCCTCCTATTCTGGCTGCAGTGGCCGCGCCCTGTGAGGTATCCCACCTGTTTGTCCTCCTGACCGTGCCCTGACCCCTCCGGGTCGGCCGGTAGTTACCCGCTCCCCCCCCCCCCCCTGCCCCGCCGGAGCGCCGGTGTTGGCAGTGTTACGGCGGCGGGGGGGGGGGGGGGGCCGGATCCGTACTGCGGGAACCCCGTAGTAGCCAGGATCCGGGGCCCGTGCTGTGCAAGCCGTCCTGGCGAACCTCAGGTACAGGCAAGCCTGACCGCGCGCTACGCAGAGGTTGTAGTGCCAGCTCATGGAGCTCAGGCCGTAGGCCGTGTCCGTAGTCCTCACCACCATAGTGATGGACGCTCGTCGGCGTCGGTTACCCGGTCAGTGGCCGCTGGTAACGTTCAACCTCCGGTGCAGGCAAGCCTGACCGCGCGTAACGCAGAGGTGATGGACCCGCAGGTCTGGCCCGTAGGCAAGGCCCGTAGGCCTGGCCCGTAGGCCTGGCCCGTAGGCCTACCCGCCGCAGCGGTGCCAAAAGGCGCATACTTACCGGGACTATTATCAGCGCAGTGATATAGTCCCTGCCTCCGGTACAGTTCAGACTGACCGCGCGCGCAACGCAGAGGCTGGGTGGCCGTGGCTCACCCGCTGATATCCTATCAGCCGCTGCCGGCATCTGAGAGCCGCGCAGCGTGTAGACGTCCTGCTCTCGCGATAGCTAATCCAAAAGTGACGAGAGCTCGACTGACGCGACATCCAGTAGCGGCTGGCCCTCGTGGCCTGATTACCATCATAATTCCCATTTCCTCCCATCCCCACCCCCTACCCCACCTCCTGCACTCTCCCGATTCCGGTCAGGACATGCTCTGATGCAAACAGGTTCATCCAGCTGGTGAGTCATCTGCCCTCCCCCCCCCCCCACACCCACCACCCGCCACCCCCATACCCAGTGACTGAGTGGGAATGTGTGTGTGTGGGGGGGGGGGCTAGATTGCTGTATGGGGTGCACACACTCCCAGAAACAACTGGCCACCCTGTGTGGGGAGTAGGTATGTGTGTATGGTAGGGAGACTAGAAGCTGGTGTCAATGTCAGTGTGGGTGTGGGAGGGATACCATGTTTACTAATTAAGAAGGTGTGCGGTCACCATAGTTGGGACAGATGAGGGGTTGAAGAACACATATGTAGAAATTTATATTTTATTTAATTACAATATTTGTTAGGACAATTTGGTGGTGAATGATGGGGGTGGGGTGCACATGCATGCATACACATACATACACATGCATACCTCCACATAAATACATACATACATGTAATCATACATACATGCATGCATACATACATCCAGACCTACATGCATGCATGCACACATACATATATGCATGCATACATGCATGCATCCAAACGTGCATACATACATAAATGTATACATACATGCATACATACATAATAATTAATACATACATCTAGGCCTGAAGCAGTACAGCACTGGAGGAAATACCAAGGCCCGCTTCACTGCTTCTGACAACCGACACCCCCTCTACCTCCTCCCCCCACACACACTGCTCCTACTGATTGTGCATCAGAAAATATATACATACACATGTACATAAATATAGATGTGTGTATATGTATGTATGCATGCATGCATGTATAAATGCATGTGTGCATGTATGTATGTGTGCATGCATGTATGTATGTATGTGTGCATGCATGTATGTATGTATGCATGCATGTATGTCTGCATGTATGTCTGCGTGTACATATGTATGCATGTATGCATGCATATATATGTATATATGTCCTCCGAGCGAGTGGAGAGTAGCGCCCCCTCGCAGGAGGCAGAGTTACCATAATTAAGGGGTTCTTTGCTAGAATACAAACACCAGATCACTTCTTTGATCACATAAATATAAAATTGACAAGTGTTTTATTTAATAATATAAATATTATTTGCCAGTTGAACAATACCACCATGATATGAGATGCAATACATAACAATCCTTCTGTTTTAATGTAAATTCAATCCTTAATTACTCTTAAATGAAACACCAATAGTCATTTAAATGGTGCAACATATTTTGATTCCAGTGACAGATGCAATCAGGTTCATCCAGCTGGTAAGAGTCATCTGCCCACCCCCAACCACACACCCACAACCACCCTGTACCCGGTGACTGTGAGTGGGCACTTCTGCGTCGGGGGTGAGGGGTGGGGGGTGGGGGCTGTACTGTCTTGCAACCCACCCACACACATCACCCACAGTGGCCGGTTCTGGGAGTGGGAGAATCAGATACCCACCCTGTAAATTCACCCCCCCCCCTGCCACACACACTCACAATCACTGGGCACTGTGTGTGGGGGGGGGGGCAGAGGGCATTTATGTGGTGTGTAACTAGTTACGCAAATATTATTCGAGCAGAGTGTAGGTTAGTCGTTGGTGAAATGGTTCGGTGGGACAGTGCAGCTCACGTGTTTAGGCAGCACTGTGCTGCTTTGAAGTCGGGCCGCCAACCAGGCAGCCCGCATCCTGTTACTGCAGCACGCGCGGCCGCATGCAGCTGCAATATACGGTATCTGCCTCCAGTCGGCAGGAAAATTTGCTTCGATCAGACGTGCCAGCGGAGGTCGAGCTGCCGCATCCTGGTGTGTCGCGAACAAGTTGTACGTGCCTAGGGAGGTACAGCAGCAAGGCAGCTGGATACAAGAATCACTTCTAGTTTTGAATGTGTGTTGGATAGCGGTACCGGGATGGGTATTGATTTGTGCCAAGGTTGTGGCGATGAGCATGAGGCGCCGCGGGGAGCTAAATGCAAAGTGATAAAGGCAAAACTATCAAGGTGTATGGTCAAGACTGAACCTCTAGAGGAAGATGAGGCACAAGGTGCGGTCGGGGGATTGGATGAGATGACGGACAAAATGCTGGTCATGTCCCTGGGTGAGGTGAAGGAGGTGAAAGTCCCAGGGAGGAACGTTGTAAATGTCGTAGAGGTGGAAGCAGATGAGGAGGAGTTGGAGTTACGTCGCAGACTGGTGCAGAGGGTGCTGGACGTGCATAAAGCAAAGCTACAGGCCGAATTGGAGAGGGCATTAAGTACGGACGAGGAGGAGGGTGAGCCCAGGATGGAGTCCAGATCACGGAAGAAGAAGGAGAAAAGGAAGAAGAAGAAGAGCGGCAGTAAGAAACATGGCCAGGTGGAGGATGCTGGCATAGATCCAGACACAAGCCCAAGCAGTGACTCGTTTTGAGTTCATCGTCTGATTCGTCAGACACGGACAGTAGCAGGGACAGGAGTCGGGAACAGAGGAGGCGTCACCGCAAGAAACGCAGTAAGTTTGTCCTGGATAAATATACCAAGGGGAGAAAAAATGTGAACAAACTGAACTTTCATGAATTAATGTATGCGACCTGTCTCTGGGGCTCGAAGAGGGCCAAGAAGGCTGATATGGATATGGAGGCATTGATGGGATATATGGGACATTTGGCTTACATGTGCATGCACACAATAACTAATAATTACTCGGATGATGCCTAGTTATGACAGAGCTATCCGGGATAAGGCAAAGGAGAAGGGCCTGCGAGCGTTCAGGATGGGAGACAACGGTCTATCATTGCTCCATTTCAATATGGACAATTCAAGATCCTACAAGGAAGTAAAAAAGCCGAGGGCCACATACAGTGAGGGCGAGAGTGAGGGCAGGAACAGTGTGTCGCAGAAGGTGAAAGGGTCATGTTTCGCTCATAACTACAATAAAGAAGGTTGTACACAGGAAAAGTGCTCATGGGATCATCATTGCCTTACTTGTCGCAGTAAGAACCATGTGGCGGAGGCGTGTCTGCAGAAAAAATATTGACTTTAAAAAAAAAAGTTGCATGGCGGTCAGCGTGTGTGAGGAACACGGGGGAGGAAACCGTTACAGTGAGTTGGCGCCGGCCGAGGGGGATTACGTCGGTAATCCCCTTGAAGTAACCGCCATCGGGCAGGTTAATCATTGTGCACACACAGAGGAAGGGACCGACGGGGCAGCTAAGCCCAACAAGGGGATTAGCGCAAGACCGGAAAGCAGCGATCAAGGGGTGCGGTGCGGGGCACGTGAAACATCGTTGGATGAAAGGGGTGCTATGCAAACACTACCGGGTGGGAATATCGTGTCTGAGACCGCTGGTGATTGTGTACATAACCAAGACGCCGGCAGAAACAAAAGGGAAGGAGAGGGTGGTCACACCTCTGGGAAGTTTGGCGTCTCGCACAAAGGACTGACAAATCACAATGATGACTGGTTCAGTGTAATCAACCCATAGCAAGGATGAAGAGCTGGTTTGCACATTGTGGGTAGTGGACAGGGAGAGTCACTACAGTTGTACTCAATGATACATTGACATTTTTAACGCCTGCATTGTTGATTTATGTGATTATGTCTAATATGATTGATGGGGCGCTGGCCCAAATAAAACCTTGCCGTGTGTTTTTGGAATGCTTTTGTAGGGGGGATGTTGATCCCGATTGGTTCAGTGTAATCGGCCCTGAAGCAGCCCATAGCAAGGATGAAGAGCCGGTTTGCACATTGTGGGTAGTGGACAGGGAGAGTCACTACAGTTGTACTCAATGATACATTGACATTTTTAACGCTTGCATTGTTGGTTTATGTGATTGTGTCTACATGATTGATGGGGCGCTGGCCCAAATAAAACCTTGCCATGTGTTTTTAGAATGCTTTTGTAGGGGGGATCCCGATTGGGAATATGTGTTGCGGGGTGCATGCTTCGGTTTCAGGGTTATCGACGAATCATGTGACAGTACCTATAATAAAGCCAACTACGGCTCTATCACTAAGGGGGACATTGGTGTTAGGATGTGCGGGAGGTTACAAGTGGAAATTGAGCACCAATTGTTGACTATCGTTGATAAACCTTGTGCATGTATTCATGGGTTGGGCGCTGTACCCAAGGCCCATGATGACTTCAGAGCCATCGTGGACTGCTCGAGTCCAGATGGCATATGTGTTAATGATCAAACCCAAGGCTGTCGGGCCAATTTTTGTTATAACTCTGTGGAATTGGTCACGGAAGTACTGCAGGTGGGGGATTACTTAGCAACAGTCGACATAAGCAATGCATATAGGGCAGTGAATATTCACACAACTTCGAGGGAGAAGCAGGGACTAGCGTGGGACTTTGGCGATGGTACTGTTTATCTGTGAGACAATCGCTTATGTATGGGGCTGAGCAGCAGCCCATACGTATTCTCAAAAATGAGCGACATGGGAGTGCGCTGTATGGTTAGGGAGGGTTACCCTGACTGCATTAACTATCTAGACGACTTCTGCATGGTGGCGCAAACAGAACGAGAATGCAGGGAGGCCCAGTGGGCTCTGGTGAAAATACTACGTAGATTGGGGTTTTACATTAGTTACAAGGACTGATATGTTCGGGATGGGTGATACGTTTCCTTGGAATAGACATTGACACAGCCTTGATGGAACTGAGACTGCCATTAGACAAACTTGGGAAGTTACAGAAACTGCTGCAATGGTTCCTGCAAAAGAGAAAAGCGTCAAAAAAGGAATTGGAGAGCTTTGCAGGAGTGCTAGCACACTGCTGCGAGGTGATTCACGGTGGTAGGACCTTTTCGCGCCGGGTATACGACCTAGTCGCATCCGTAAAAAAGAGTGCGCACAAGGTTAGGCTCAACGAGGAGTTCAGGATGGACCTGAGATGGTGGATGGAGTTTGCGGGCTCATTCAACGGGAAAGCGAAAATAATTAAGTCGGGTGAATCTTGTATCTCGGTATACAGTGATGTGTCGCTATCTGGGTTTGGTGCTCTGCATGGGGAAGACTGGCTAGCGGGGGCCTTTGATGTGAGGAAAGCTAGGGCGCTGGACAAGTGGTTGGGACACCACTTCGTGGAAGCGAAAGATTGGGGTTGTAAAACGGATAACATAAATGTTCTAGAGCTTTGGCCGATCCTAGCTGGGGTTCGCAGATGGGGCCACCTATGGGCAACAGGGCAGATATTTTCATGACTGATAACATGCAGGTACGAGCAGCTCTTAACTCTGAGAGGAGCCGGAATAAAACCACTATGACATGGCTAAGACTAATATTTTGGTTGTCCATTACACATAACTTTGATGTTCAGTCAGTTTACATAAACACGCATGACAATGTAATATGTGACAGCCTAAGTAGGCTGGAAGCTTATAAGAACATCGCCCGTATATGAGATGCGGACACCGCACAAGCAATGTGCTGCCATGAACTATTCTCCTGTTGATTCCAGATTGGGCCAGGCTAAAGCTGGAGTGCGGTCGGTACGAGGATGCCCATTATGCCGAATCTACAAAGCTGGCTAAATCTGTCCAAATCAAAGCGTACCATGAGTTCTGTGATATCTTTGCCGATCAACTGTCACCATATCCATGCTCAGCTATGCAGACATGCATGTATATGTCCTTTTTAATTTGACGCATGTGTTATAATTCAATCAGGCAGTATCTGAGTGCGCTCAATAATCATCTGATGCTTAACACCAAGGGGCACATGGTGCTAAGGGCAGCAATGCTGGTATCATTCAGAGCATTACTACGTAAGTGTCATGTATCTGATTTGGATACAGCCCTATTAAGATCAGACTTTGAATTCTATGAATGGGGTATGATAGTGAGAGTAAGGAAGTCTAAGACAATACAGGTTCGAGAACGGGTACACTTAATTCCGGTGTCAAAAGTAGCAGATAGATCGCTATGCGCGGTGCACTGGGTGGAAACGCACTTCCGGGAAGTCCATGCCATGGGCCAGGCCCATGTGTTCAGGCTTCCAAGGGGGGAGGGTTTGGTATCGATGCCATACGTGTTCTACTTATCATCTTATGGTTACTATGTGCCAGGGCGGGTTTGAACCCGGTCAAATTCTCAATGCATAGCCTGAGGCGGGGCGGTGCCACATTCCTGCGGATGTGCAGGGCTTCGATACTGGAAATATAGGAAAGGGGGGACTGGAAGTCAGATGCAGTGTTTCAATATTTGAAGGCCTCGCTGCAAGAGAGGCTGTCCAGAGACATGAGGGTCGCTACGATACTTGTGGCATCAAGTCTAACTAGCTGGTTTTGGGTGGTTTTGGGCCTTTTAGAGGGTACCAGCCAGAGGAATTACTCATCCAACTATGTATATATATGTAAATGTGTTGTGTTCATTGTGTTCCTTGTAGGGTACGTAGCATACAAATAATGTGGTGTGTAACTAGTTACGCAAATATTATTCGAGCAGAGTGTAGGTTAGTCGTTGGTGAAACGGTATGGTGGGACAGTGCAGCTCATTTGTTTAGGCAGCACTGTGCTGATTTGAAGTTGGGTCGCCCACCAGGCAGCCCGCATCCGGTTACTGCAGCGCGCGGCCGCATGCGGCTGCAATATACGGTTTCTGCCTCCAGTTGCCAGGAAAATTTGCTTCATAAAATAAACGGAGGGGCCTTTTAGAGGGTACCAGCCAGAGGAATTACTCATCCAACTATATATATATGTAAATGTGTTGTGTTCATTGTGTTCATTGTAGGGTATGTAGCATACAAATAATAAGTGTTCCACAGAGAAACCCTAAACTGGGTCAGTGCTCTTTCTTCCCTCAACCCCTTCCCCCCCCCCCCCCCCCCCACCAGCAACCGTATACTCTGTCATCGCCCCCTCCTCCCCCAGCCCTCCCCCTGTTTCCTCTACTAGCCTCTCCTTCTACCCTTCCCTCTCTCCCTTTCCCTCCCGTCTCCACCTTCCTTCTTCATCACCTTCCTCTTCCCCGTTCCTCTTTCTACCCTTCCCCTTCTCCCTTTACCTGCCATCCCCTCTCCATCTCCCATCTTCCACCTGTCCCTCTCCTCACCCCTACCATTCCTCCTCTCCCTTCTCCTCCCCTCCCGTCTCCACCATCCCTCTCCCTCTTCTCTCTTCCCTTTCATCTCTTCTCTCTATCCCCATCCTACCCTGCCTCCATGCATTTCCACCACCATCTAACCAAACGCGCAGGACATTAGATTTAATGATTTATGACAGGTCATTTACAACTAAAGGTCACTCACAACACGTAAAATCACATGCCCAGTGGGGTATTTAAAAATCAATTGTCAGGAAACTTCGGCGGATCTGAAAGAAAAACTAAACCAGTAGTTGTTTTTTTGTGGTTAATATGTTCATTCCGTGTGAATAAGTCCTTTGTCAGTGGCGAAGCACTGGTCTTCCAGCCATGTTTCAATTCAGGATTATTGACACAAAAAAGGTATATAGAGTAAGGTATACAATAACTGTTGAATACACAATTTGGAGCATATAACACAACAAACTGCTGTAACCCACTAGTTCCACAGCAATATGGCAATAGTAGTGGCATATGACTAGATCAGTAACATTCAGATCAATGTGAGTATTTACAATGTAAGCAGAATGTAAGCAGAATTTATCTTCTGTATTAATTTTGTAAAGTTGTTTTAAGTTTTAATGTAGAACCTGGTTATTTTGAGTTAGGCTAGCAGTATATAAATGTCACTTTGTTAGAAATATTCTGTTGTTTCTCTAGTGTGGTTAGTTATGTGAGTTTATGAATTATGCTGTTGGGGTGGGTTTGTTAGTAATACACCGGACCAGCTATGGCTGTGGGACCAATCCCAGTGCATTTAGGTCTTAAATATTACATTTGTATTTGGACTGTCTCTGTCATTGTATATGGGTGACTGGAAATAACAGTTTGTGAATTGAAAGAAAAAAATACCTCCAAATTAAAGCTGCATAGTCCGATGAAAATATCAAATTTTCAAAACCAAAACAATTATCTAAATTTGATTCTACATATCTAACTTAGATACTGGTGCACTTATTAAACATTTGTCACCACACAGAAAGGAATACCGAGGCAATTGAATAGAACCTGTTACCGCAGAAGCCTATGGGGGTCAGAGTTTTGACAAGCTTGCCAAAATTAATTTTGCATCGTTCCACTTCAAATATCTCAAAAGTTAGCCACTTAAAATAAAAGTTACTTCAAGCTAAAGTAAGGTACATAATAACGATCAAACTAATGTATTTATCTCAGAAAATTTCAGAAACTCAAAACCATCGGACTATGCAACTTTAAGGAAATCATTAAAATGCTCTAAATTTTGGCATGGCGCGATTGGCCATTTCACACTCCATATTATATTAAAGCTGCATCGTCCGATGAAACCATAACATCATCAACACCAAAATACTTACCTAGATTTGAAGCTACATATCCAACGTAGATACTGGTGCACTTATTAAGCGTGTGTTGCTACATAGAAGGGGATACTAAGCCAGTATAATCGAACCTGTTACGGCTGAAGCCTATGGTGTCCGAATTTTGATGTACTTGCGAAAATTACTTTAGTATGTTTTCACTTCAAATATCTCCAGAGTTACCCATTTAACATAACAGTTATTTCAAACTGAAGTAAAGAAGAATCCAACAGTCCTTTTAATGTATTTATCTCGGAAAATGGCAGAAATTCAAAACCATCCGACTATACAACTTGAATAATGTTCGATTTACCCTTACTGTCAAAGGTGTCCAAACCACTTGATACAATGGTTGGTTGTTGGAGTTTTGCGTCCTGCCAACATCGAAGGTCATACCACAATAGGTTCCGACTTGCAACAATGCTTACTCAAGGCGATGTTATAATATTGCCCCACTGGGAAATCTCGCCACCAGCACTATTAACCGATATCCCACTCAGTCACATTATCCTGACACTGAGCTAACCAGTCCTTGCCCTATCCTATCAATGCCGAGCACCAAGCTAGGAAGTGGTAGGTATACATTTTCTAAGTTATTGGTTTGACTCGACAGGGAATGGAACTCCCAACCTTCCAGACGGGAAGCATGTGCTCTACCGATTGGGCTATTTTCCGTTCCAACTAGTGGTACACAACTGGTTCATCAAAGGCTGTGGTAAGTGCTGTCCTGTCTGTGGATAAGTGCATATAAAAAAAACCTTGCTGCTTATCAGAAAGAGTAGCCTATGCGGTGGCAGCTGGTTTCCTAAACAAAAAATGTCAGAATGACCATATGTTTAATGTCCAATAGCTGATGATAAAAATCAATGTGCTCTAGAGACATCGTTAAATGAAACAAGATGTCCTCTTTGATTCAGGATGTTGGATATTAGAATTATTTTAATGCTGCCACTTGAAAATTTGTATGCGTATAATGTGGAGAATTATGTAGATATTATGTCAACAGAGATATTGCTATGTTGGGTGCATGTGGTTCTAGAATGATCTGTTGGTGCTGTTGGAGTGGGCAGGTTGACTGCAATAAGGAATGTGTGGTCTGTATGGGATGGCAAGCGGTCACCTGACCACCGGCGGCTGGTCACTTAGCCCAGAATTGTACTTTTATTAAATGAAGCGGCGTTTAGGAGTGAGCCAGAGCTGAGACTCTCCTCCATATTATAATATATATATATATATACAGTACAACCCCGTTAAACCAAGCTCGGTTAAACCAAACGATCGGTTAATCCAAACTTGTTTCGGCGGCCTGGCAAAATACTACCATTTATCATATAAAAAAGTTGGTTAAATCAAAGTTGTTTAATCCAAATTATCGGTTAATCCAAACAAAAGGTTGGCCCCCAGGCCGCTTCCGGCTCAGTTAAATCAAACTTGCATGTGGTTATAAGGTCATCTGAGACCCCACTGACTATTTTATATGATAAATGGTTGTATTTTGCCGAGCCGCCGAAAAATGTTTGGATTAACCGATCGTTTGGTTTAACCGAGCTTGGTTTAACGGGGTTATACTGTATATACATAAAACCAATACTCAAAGTATCCACATAAACTGTATATTACATTCCTAATGCACCCGCGTTTTGCCAAAGCCAAGTCAAAGTCGAAGCCAAAGCTCAGTTAAACCAATGATCGGTTAATCCAAACAAATTTATTGGGTCCCTTCAAGTTTGGTTTAACGGGGTTATGCTGTACTGTGTTTTGTCTTTATGAGTAGTGTCAATAATAGTTACAATTACTCGGTGTGGATGAGCCATGTACTGATATATTACTCTTTTTTTCCCCCTTGAAAATACCCAACAGGATGTCAAGCAACCTGATGGCATTCCTGAGTCTCATCGCTCAGAGGCTGGCTTACTACACCGCTTACTGGGGTTTTACGTCCTAACATCAACTGACTTTCGTCAGGACGGTCACTGACTCATGGCTGTGCGCACTCACGGTGATTTTATAGCGCTGCCCCATTAGAGTGCCTCGCCGTGAATATGGCCTATGCTGCCGACACGTCGTAAAGCAACCACCAATCAATCAATCATTAGGAAATGGATCGTCGTTGCGGAATATCCCTCTAAGTCACATTATCATGAAACCTTGTTCTATCCTGAATAATACGAGTAACCAAGTTATAACCTGGTTCTATCCTGAATAATACCGAGTAACCAAGTAGAGGCAGCGGACAACCTTACATTGCTAAGTCTTTGGTTTGACCCGGCCTGGAATTGAACCCAGGCAACAAGAAGCGGACGCCCCTACCCAGTTGGCCATCCGCGGGCGGTGATTGTGGACGTGGAATGCGGCATCGGTGCCAGGCCACTGAGTCATCATAAAACTATTATTGGAGTCACGAATTAAATACACACTGGCTCCGGAAACATATGCTTTGTCAGGATTGGTGCCGGACCCGACATGCCACCGCGGGACAGAGCATGCGCAATGCCCCACCTCAATTAATCCCTCACACTGACACTGACACTGACACTGACACTGACACTGACACTGACACTGACACTGACACTGACACTGACAGTTAGGTTAGTTAAAGTTGTATAGTCCGATAAAAGCCTCATATTTTCAAAAAACTAAAATAATTATCTAGATTTGACCCTACGTATAAAACTTAGATATTGATGCACTTATTGTCCGATAAAAGTCTCAAATTTTCAAAACCATAATAATTATCTAGAGTTGGCCCTACACATATAACTTAGATATTGATGTACTTATTGACCATTAGTCCGATAAAAGCCTCAAATTTTCAAATTCAAAATAATTATCTAGATTTGATTCTACATATTTAACTTAGATATTGATGCACTTACTGACCATTACTCCGATAAAAGCCTCAAATTTTCAAAACCAAAATAATTATCTAGATTTGATTCTACATATTTAACTTAGATATTGATGCACTTACTGACCATTACTCCGATAAAAGCCTCAAATTTTCAAAACCAAAATAATTATCTAGATTTGATTCTACATATTTAACTTAGATATTGATGCACTTACTGACCATTACTCCGATAAAAGCCTCAAATTTTCAAAACCAAAATAATTATCTAGATTTGATTCTACATATTTAACTTAGATATTGATGCATTTATTAACCATTAGTCCGATAAAAGGCTCAATTTTTCAAAAACTAAATAATTATAAGATTTGACCCTGCATATTTAACTTAGATATTGATGCATTTATTAACCATTTTTTCCTGCAACATAGAAGGGAATACCGAGTAAAGTTAATAGAATCTATTAGAGCTGAAGCCTATGGTGTCAGAGTTTTTGGCGTGCTTGATATAATCAATTTTGCATGTTTGAACTTCAAATATCTCCAAAGTTAGTCATTTAAAATAACAGTTACTTCAATGTAAGGTGAAGTGAATTATAGCGATAATTCACTTAACTCAGCCCAGAACAGTAAAGAAAAGAGAGAGTGAGTACTTAGGAAATTTATTCAAAATAAATCAGCCTACAGGTAGGCATGCAAGCGGGTGACAGTGACCCAAGTCAGGTTCGGTAATCATGAGCAAGCGGGCGACTAGGACCCAGGTTGAGCAGGTCAGAGCAGACCAGAGTGGAAATGTAGACCCATCAGCGCGCACCCCCAAGTAAGAGGGAGGGTGGGTGGGAGAGTGAAGTGCACCGGACAGTGCCAGGTCAGGAAGTGAGTGAGAAAAGGAGTGAGCGATAACAGGAAAGGAAAACTGGCCTCGTATGCAAATTATCCATGTTAGCCTCGCCAACATGCTCAATGTATTTATCTCAGGAAATGTCAGAAAGTCAAAATCATCTGATTATGCAACATTGGTCGTAATGCGAAGCATTGCGTTTGATGCGAGGAGAGGAAGAGACCCTCCCCCGCCCCAGGCTGTCGCGCAGCGTTCTCGCCTCATGTGACGCCGCCGCCCGCCGCTCCCTCCCCGGCCCCGGGCTGTCACGCAGCATTCACGCCTCGCCCGACGCCCGCTCCTCACCGCCCCCTCGCCCTCCCCCGGGCCGGCAGCATTCACACCTCACCTGCTGTCGCCCTCCACTCCTCCCTTATAAGGTCGCCCGCCGGCCTCCCTCAGGCACTCGCCCTCCAGCCGCCTTCCTGCTCTCCACCTTTTTCCTCCACCCACCCACCCATCTCTTCTAAACCCTTTCTTTTCAGCTGGTGGAGGGCTCCTCGGCACCCCCTCGCTGACCCTCTACAAACATTGACTCTGCCCCATAAGGGCACCCTGTACATACTCTTGCTGTTGCTCCTCACGAGCCCCTCTCTTTTGCATTGCTCCTCATGAGCCTGTTTTTTCCTTATCCTCTGTATACTGTTCATGTTGGGGCGTCAATAAACGCCCTTCTTTCCACTCCTGCCTTGCTTTCTTCCTTTTCGCGCATCAATAGCTATCAACTAGCTTAATGCTACCGGAAGTGGGAATTAAAAAGTCCTTACGTGGTACTTTTTTAAATTTAATTTTTTGTTCTTTTCTTACAGATTTATACTGCCTATCATGGATAAGTCTGAATAGACTTGTTTTGACCATTAGCCAGTTTGTCGATAGAAAGCCTGAGCCTACACTTTTACCGAGCAAACAGATATTTAACCTCCCACACCACAAGGACATGGTATGAGAGCAACTGGCCTTTGATGACGTTGTAAGTTATACACAGCGGTGGAAATCCAAATTGGCAGAGGTCGGGGCATGGGGAATCAAACCATAGAGCTTCAGATGAGGAGTCTGACCTAGAAAAAAGTCAGACACTCTAACCAGTCCGCCACAGAGAACACCACGGCACCTATCACAACTATCATAACTATGATAGCTATCATAACTATCATACCTATCACAACTATTATAACTATTATAACTATCATAGCTATCATAACTATCATAGCTATTACAACTATCGCGCCAACCAAAATGTCACTCTCTCCCTTCGCTATGTGGACGCCGTGCTGCGCTAAGGGGCACTGCCACTTCCGGTTTTGGTTCTACTCGCTGAACATTGGCATTTTGCTGGTCCTTGCGACGATTCTGGTGATCCCCGAGTGGGACCGCGCCGCCGAGCAGATCGACAGTGGCGACATCGGCCTCGGCCCCGCCCCCGTACCCTCCCCGGGAGGCGGGGGGCAAGGACTCTCAGAGAAGGAGCTGCGGACGCTGGGAATCAGCAGCGACAAACGCCTAGCGGCGGAGAGCGGCATCAGGAACACCGCCGGCGGCGTCTCCTCCACCACTAACAGGCGGCGCGTCTTCTCTTCTTCCGGCTCAATCTTATTTCCGGACCGGAAGTTGATCATCTACACCATGTTCCGGTCGGGCTCCAGCTTCCTCGCTGACATCGTGGCCCACCAGCCTGGCGTGTACTACATGTTCGAGCCGCTGCAGACTTACTCGCCGGCCGTCGACCACAAGGACACGGCCGCCAAAGTGCGCAAGGCGCGGCGCGTCGCCGAACGCGGGGCTCACTTCCTGCAGCAGCTGCTCTCGTGTAATTTGGCGCCGTTCATCCGTGACGTGATGGAGTTTGGGCGCGACGGTAGCCGACGCGTGGCGACGTGGGGAAGGAGGGTGTTCTGTCGCGACTACCAGGGCGACCAGGTGGCGTTCCTACACGACTGCAACCCGCTTCGACTGGACAGGATCCCCATGGACTGCAATGACCACCAGACGGTGCTGATCAAGGAGGTCGTGCTGCACAACCTTACCGCGCTGGTGCCGCTGATGGAGAAAGGGGTCAAAGTGAGTAGTAGCAAAGATTAGGTTTGGCTTGGTTGTTGGATTTTTATGTCCTAGCAACATATAAGATAATGGCAGGATTTCTTTGTTGTTGTTTTACATCCTAGCAATATCTAAGGTCATATCAGGATGGGTACCGACTTGTATCAGTGCGCACTCATGGTGACTTTATGGTGCTGCTCCCCTGGGAGTGTCCTGGGACTAATCAGGGATCTTAATATAATTTGTTCCCTTCCTGTGATGTGTTTCAATAGTAAAAGTAGGCTAAACTCACTGTGCCACATGTATATATGTCATTTCACTACCTAATCTTATATCAAATTCTACCTTGGTAATTGAACCAGACATCCAATAACCCCCGTAGCCCAAACGAGGTAAGCTCTCCAACCTGATTAATACAATGTAAATAATACAGATACCTGACATACATTATACTGGTCTACAATAGTTTGTTTGTTGTTGTTTTACATCCTAGCAACATCTCTGGTCATATCAGGATTGGTACCAACTTGTGACAGTGCTCACTCATGGCGACTTTATAGTGCTGCCCCACTGGAAGACCAGGCCACCAGCACCATGACCTGATATCCCACTCAGTCACATTATCCTGACACTGAGCCAACCAGTCCTTGACCTATCCTAATAATGCCGAGCGCCTGGCTAGGAAGTGACAAGTTTCAATTTTTAAGTCATCGGTTTGACTCCACCAGGGTTCGACCCCACAAACCCATGGGTTCCGATCCCTCAATCTCCCAAAAAAGGAGACAGATGCTCAACTCATTCGGCCATCCCGTCTGGTCATATCAGGATGAGCAGAAACCCTAGTTTTATTTAATGTTACATTGAGTTGAGTTCAGTCTTATTTATTTTACCACATTGTGCAATGGTTTGTTTCAGTTTCTGTTTCTTTTTAAGATAAATATTGATTGATTGATTGGTGGTTGCTTTACGCCATGTCGGCAGCATAGGCCATATTCACGGCGAGAAATGTTAGTTTTTTGTGCAAACCATTGCTTTTATATGTAAAAGCAGATAATCAATTATGTGCCAATAGACACTCATTAAATTAGAAAGCTCACGATCATATATTTGTGGTCAAGGGAAACAAATTCCCATAGAAAAAGAAAAGTTTTATTAATAATTGATAGAATTTATTTAGTAAACTATATATGGTGGTACATTCCAGGTGCCCTCAAAAAGGCTAAAATGTTTTCTTGTTTTATTTTAGTAAAAAGGTCATGCAAACTGTCTGCAGTGTAGAATTGTTGGTGCAGAACCAAACAATCAACGCAACTTATATATAATTAGTGAAATGTGTTTGAGTTTCAGTGGGGACTGACACCCAATACATTCAGGGGGTATCATAATATAAATATAGTAGGGTGAAGTGCTTTATGTTTTTGAAGTAACTTTTATTTTAGATAATTCAGATTTTGAGATAAAACCGGACGCGTGGCTGAATCGGTAGAGCGCAGGCTTCCCGTTCGGAAGGTTGGGTTTTTGAAGCCCAGCCGAGTTAAATCAATGACTTATGGAATTGATAATTGTCGCTTCCTAGCCAGGCGCTCAACATTATTAGGATATGGCAAGGACTGGTTGGTTCAGTGTCAAGATAATGTTACTGAGTGGGATATCAGGTCATGGCAGTGGTGGCCTGGTCTCCCAGTGGGGCAGCACTATAAACTTGCCATGAGTGCACACTGTCACAAGTCGGTACCGGTCGTAATATCACCTTATAAGTCATCGCTTTGACTGAGCTGCGATAAGAACTCCAGACCTTCCGCACGGGACGTCTGCGTTGTACCGATTTGTCAAAAAAGACATGTAGGATATATAGCTATATAGTATATACGATATGTACGGATGAGTTCTGTGAAACATCCTTGTCTCACGTCATAAACCTACTAGGAATACCTCTTGGATATTCAATATGGTAGCACTGGACATGTAGACAGACTGGTATGTGCTAATTGTGTCAAAGGTCGAAGATGTGCAATGCAGTTGATATGTCTGGCATATGAATATATTTTTGTTTGCTTGTTGTTCTTTTGCGCCTTAGCAACATCTCAGGTCATATGAGGACGGCTGCCAACTTGTGACAGTGTGCACTCTAATAGTGCTGCCCCACTGGGAGACCAGTCCGCCAGCACCATGACCTGATCAGGTTGGAGAGCTCACCTCGTTCGGATGACTCTGGTCATTTTAGGTCCGCTTGAATTTCCAAGGTCAAATTTGATATAGGATAATGTAGTGAAATGACATAAATGACTGTGCAACACTGAGTTTGGGCTAGTTTTACTCTTGGACCATATCACAGGAAAGCAACAAATTATATTACAATCCCTGAATAGTATCAGGATATTTAGTTTGGAAAGTAATTTGTAAAACAACATTAAAATATTAGTGCCTACTGGTTATGGACCAGGTTCCCTGTGTTAGTTACTGTGTTGGTAAAACCAAACAACACACATCACAATAGGGGTACCTCCAGTTAGCCATGGGTGTATATGCAGGTCAGTGGCAAACCCTGTGATGCTGCCCCCCACACCCACACCCACACCCACACACCCTTTACACCCCTTTCATATGCAGCGGTCAGCTTACTGGGGGTTGGGGGTTAATTCAGAGAGAGAGAACGGTGAGCATGTCAGATTAGGTTTATTATCTGTATTATTAATATTATCTATATTTGATCAATTATTACTTCTGTCATCATCATTAGCATTATTATTAATGACGAATATAATGAGGAATGTAATGAATGTACTGAATGTATTGCCGAATGTAATGAATGTACTGACGAATGTAATTAATGTAATTATGAATGTAATGACTAATGTAATGCCGAATGGAATGTCGAATGTAATGATGAATGGAATGACGAATGTAATGATGAATGGAATGACGAATGTAATGACAAATGTAATGATGAATGTAATGACAGATGTAATGAGGAATGTAATGATGAATGTAATGACGAATGTAATGATGAATGTAATGACGAATGTAATGACACATGTAATGACGAATGTAATGACGAATGTAATGCGGAATGTAATGATGAATGTAATGACGGATGTAATGCCGAATGTAATGCCAAATGTAATGATGAATGTAATGACGAATGTAATGACGAATGTAATGACGAATGTAATGGTGAATGTAATGCCGAATGCAATGACAAATGTAATGATGAATGGAATGACGGATGGAATGTCGAATGGAATGACGAATGTAATGACGAATGTAATGCCGAATGTAATGCCGAATGTAATGATGAATGTAATGACAAATGTAATGACAAATGGAATGATGAATGGAAAGACAAATGTAATGACGAATGGAATGTCAAATGTAATGATGAATGTAATGACGAATGTAATGATGAATGTAATGACGAATGTAATGACGAATGTAATGACGAATGCAATGACGAATGTAATGACGAATGTAATGACGAATGGAATGACGAATGTAATGATGAATGTAATGACGAATGTAATGACGAATGGAATGTCGAATGTAATGATGAATGTAATGACAAATGTAATGATGAATGTAATGACAAATGTAATGACGAATGGAATGACAAATGTAATGATGAATGTAATGATGAATGTAATGATGAATGTAATGACGAATGGAATGATGAATGGAATGTCGAATGTAATGAGAAATGTAATGACAAATGTAATGACAAATGGAATGACGAATATAATGCCGAATGTAATGACGAATGTAATGACAAATGTAATGACGAATGGAATGATGAATGTAATGATGAATGTAATGATGAATGTAATGACAAATGTAATGACGAATCTAATGATGAATGTAATGCCGAATGTAATGCCGAATGGAATGTCGAATGTAATGACGAATGTAATTCATGACACTGGAGACAGAGGTTGTGCACAAGTTTTTTTTTTTTTTTTTTATTTTTTTTTATTAGCACAAAGGAGCTAGATAAGGGGGGGGCGGGGAGGGGTGGGACATCAGGCACGACGCACCTATTCATTACACCTGAACAGTAAAGCGAACCTACCTATACAGGCTCTCAGCTGAAGGTAACATGGCTTCAGAATAAATCTTACTTGGAACAGTAACAGACACACACATTTCACAAGCGAGAAAGAACTGGTAATGAGGCATGTAGTCAGAGGTTAAGATTAGCTATCACAAAAGTCAGCATCAGTAACTCTACCTATACACTCTCTATACTGAAGTTAACACGGCTTCAAAATAAACTTAAACGGTGCGATAACAGCCACACTCACTTAAGGTTTTCAGAGATGAGGTATGAGTCGTGTATCCGATGGTAAGTATCATGAGATCAGGTATACTTAAGAAATAGTAATTCACGGTAACAGTGCAATAACAGCCACACCCACTTAAGGTTTGCAGTGATCAGTTTGAATCGTAAGGCAGATGGTAAGTATCATGAGATCAGGTATGCTTAAGAATAGTAAGTCACGGTAACGGTGCGATAACAGCCACACCCACTTAAGTTTTGCAGTGATCAGTTGAATCGTAAGGCAGATGGTAAGTATCATGAGATCAGGTATGCTTAAGAATAGTAAGGCACGTTAACGGTGCAATAACAGCCACACCACTTAAGGTTTGCAGTGATCAGTTGAGTCGTAAGGCAGATAGATGTTAAGTATCATGAGATCAGGTATGCTTAAGACTAGTAACTCATGGAACGATGCAAAAACAGCCACACCACTCAAGGGTTTGCAGTGATCAGTCGAATCGTAAGACAGAAGGAAGGTATCATGAGGTCAGATATGCTTAAGAAGAGTAACTCACGGTAATGAAGGAAACACAGCTTCAGAAGTCTTAACCGAGGAGTTGTCAACCACTCCAACCTTAACGACTGAAAAGACAGTTAACACAATGTCAAGTGGTGAATACCCCTGTAATACACAGACATTCGTAACATCACCACCTTGGTTTACAGAATCAGTCTTCAATCAATTTCCACTATACACAGCTACTCACCTCAGCAATCCTAGTAACATACCAGATAACAATCCAGTAATTATGGAAAAAGTAGACCATCATCATGTGCAGCCACAGTTCTAATCATCATCCAGTTATGTCCGTATTCATAGCACTAACCCTGTTGCCAACAATCTACGCGACCAACACTTACAATGCTCATTAATCATAACGGTTACAAACGTTCTTAGGGAATCAATCATGAGCAGCACAGGGAAGCACCTCAAACACTCAGCCAAATAAGTTTGAGAGTGTTTGAGGGGCTTCCGAGAACGCGGTCCGATCCACATACTGAAACAACGCGTCCAAACTCCAGCAACCTACCTCTCGCACCCCATTTTCCGACGCATATCCTTTTGCACTAGACTGAGCTTCCCCTCTTCTCAGGCTATGCAGTGTCACAGAAGAGGGGAACGGGTGCCCTGACAGAGAGAGCGCTAGGCGTAATGCCTTGGTTAGGGTTGATGCTAGCAGGGGAGCGTCGCTTTTATGCTTAAAAGCGGGGTCGCAGGGTCCAACCGGCGTATGTCTCACATACCTCTTCCAAGCATGAAACGGGCAGCACGGGGACCCAGGAGCTTCACTGAGAAACTGCTCCCTCCTAGTCTCGCCGTCCTAGTGGACCGGACCCGTATGAAGAGGCTTCTCGCTCGTACCCAGATTTCCGCCCCCCTCAAGGCACGGTCTGAATCATCCGACCTCGGATAAAAAAACAGGTTAGATTGACGTAAAAGCGTCATTTCGTTTTGGTCTATGCACATTAACATCATTCAGAGTAGCAAACTTAACATAGCATTCCGTCTGAACTCTTTTATTCCTCCAAGAGCCTAACGAGAGCCCATCCTTAACCAACTCTAGGACTTTCCGGGGCAGCTGCACATGGTGACCTAGGAAGAGAGAGGCAATTAAAAAACGAACTTCCTAGGTCACAACGCAGTGTTACAGCTTCAGCAACTCGACAAAGAGCATATGGTCTATACGCACCCTACTAAGATTCCTACTCCGAGACTCTGTAGCTACCCTATCAGCATGCTCCTGACAGCCATTATACCTACTCAGCAAGTCTGCGAACACTAATTGGACTCCCGGTACGTGTCTCACAACAATGTCACACATTCGCTCAGCTGCGAAGCGCCAAATTTCCCAAGCGCATGAGCACAGCACTGTATCTCTACCCGCACCAGAGTCTAGCACTACCTGAGAGGCCATATTGTCGGTGTTAATGACAACCTGGAAGTCTGACACATTTGCTGGTGAAAGAGCGTGAAGAGCGGCCACTAAATTAATGGCTTCCATTTGAGCATCATGAAAATGTTTTTGTAACAAAAGCGGGCAGTATAACTCCGTAAAATAGTGCTCCTGCGAGAACCCTCCCCCACCCAGTAGACAGGAGTGACACTCCAGTAACCATACTTTAAGTGCCACGGGACGCATAAGCATTAAACCATTTGACTGACGGGCGTAACTTTGAAACCAAGCGAGATCACCCAAAACTTCCTCCGTAACAGTGATCGTTCCAAAGAAAGGGCTTGCCCGTAAGAACGCCAGAATCCTATTCATGAAGCGGCGTGCTGGACACACACACCTTGACAAAAACTGAAGTTTGCCCACTAATACTTGAATGGCCTCTCTAGTCACCCTTGTGCCAACCAACCATACCGTACAGAGGCTAACTATTTCTTCCAGCTTAACTTTAGGGATCCTAATTACCATACCCTGCCTATCTACTATAAAACCTAGCCAGGTTAGTTCCATAGACGGCGGAAAACATTTTTGTTTCGCCATCGTTAGTCCCAGTTCACCGGTTAAGGACACTAGGTAGTCAAAAGCCTCTTCCGCTCTAGCCTTAGTCGCCGCCACCCCAACGAAGTCATCTAGGTAGTGGAGACAAAAATATCCTGCCTCACGCAACAGATACACGACTGCCTGAGTAGTATGGGCGCAGGCCAGCGCTGAGGTGCGACACCCAAAAGGGGGGGCAATGTCAAAATACAACTTCGCCTCAGCCTGAATCCCAAACAAAGGAACCGAAAGGGGACACGTTCGAAGCTGACGATAAGCCCTAGAGAGATCGGCGGACCATAAGAATGACCCCCTGCCCAGCATAGTTACCTTAGCCGCCAGATCCAGAATACCTGCTAATTTAAAGCTCAGTTTTTCACCTTGATACACCCCTCTTCCGATCCCTGAGTTCACGCTACGGCCTCGAGGAAAGCTCAGATCGACAATAATTCTCCTCTCCACTGTCTCTTTCTTGGGATGTGTCATTAGTGGACTAATTTGACACCAAGGGGTAAAGGGGGTTCCACATACGGGCCTAATAAGGCACCCTCATTGAGCTCCTTACTGATATATTTCTATATCCAGATCTCATTTCCCGCCTGTTCCCTATGGTTTCTGAATGTAGACACCGGCGGCTTCTCACCCACAAAATCCGCCGGCCAACCAAATTCTAGAAAATCTAGGATAGCCTTATCCTTGTATTGGTCTAGTATATCTCGCCACACCGGTATAGCCAGACGAGAGGGCACTGGGATCCTGGCCCCCAGATAAATTGGCAACCCCGACCGCCGAACCTCACTATATATACTGAAGTACTTTTCTCCCGACCCCCACACAATAGGGCTCACCAGGGGCCAGAACATCAACAAAGACGCCCTGTATTGTAATGGGGAGATGATCAGTCGAGGCGCCACCACCCGCAATGAGCAATCATCCTCACTATCAACCACTAATAACGCATCATCAGTTACAGAAGGCACCTCAGACATCACAGTATCACAGCCACTGGCACAACCTCGGGCGGGGACAGACAGCGTATCCAAACTAAAATTCTTATCACAAGACGCTACGTCGTCACCAACAACCCGCTCTGACCCATTGATCAAGAATGAAAGGTCCGCCCTATGAGAACAAAAATCCGCCCCTGAACCCTTATTACAGACCCGGCCTAAGGAAAGCGCCTCGGGGAACCCTTTGAGGCCACCAGCAATATCCTCCATACTAACACCTGAGACTGGGATGCAGATTCCCCGCTCGATATCATGACCTACAGAACCCACACCACTAGAGCCCTCATCACTCGCAGCAGCCCCATAGATTAAAGGTGAAGGAGTACTTGTAAACTGACCTTCACCCTTAAAACTAGTCTCCAAATCCACAGCGGAATCAGCAGAACCAAGAACGACTACTAAATTATCCGTTACTGAGCCCCGTATCCTGTCACCAGAAACACCGCGATTGCAAGTGCCAAGCACGACTGGCACTCTAAAACTTGAAGCAGTAGACACATTGTTAATGCCCGGTAACGACTGTATACCATCCAGCACTACATTAGGGTCCGAAACAATTGTGGCCTCTTTGAGGCCTACACCGCAAAAACCTGCTTCAATGCAGAAGGTGTAGGCTCATTACTGCTCACCCTATCCTGTGCTCTACATTTACTAAAGCAGTTTATCTCACGGTGAAAGTTCATTTTTCTAAATCGCTTTGCGCATAAGCCACAACAGTGGCAAAACTTGTGAGGAAGCTCACCGTGCGACTTAAAGAAGCCACAAGTATCACCCTTATTGCAGCTAGGGCAAGGCTTGCCATCTAACGATTCATTGAATTCTCTCCCAACCCAACCAGTTGTAGAACCCCCCTCTGCCTTCTTATCTTTACTTTCAGCCAGCCTAGTGCCCACCGCAAAAATGTCCCGTTGTATATCTTTAATAGTTGCCCTATCCTCCCAACCCCCCTCCAAACGGCCGTCACTAATCATTGAGAAGACTTTCTCTGACCATAATAGTACCGTGTGCCAATCCCACACAGCTGCGATGTCAGTGATATCCACCATGTGGTGTCTAATATGTTTAACAGATTTAGAATGCAGACTAGTTTAATTGAGTAACCTGTTGATTGCGGACATGTATTCATACCAAGTGGCTGAGCCCAACAGTACAGACCCTATGACATCGTTTCTAATCACAAAAAAAACTCAGGGTAGAGGTTCCTAGTATAACGACTAGCAGAGATGTTAAGACCATACTCCAAGGCGATACTTCCATGACTAGTCTTTAAAAAAAAAGTGTGTCAGAACGTTCTGTTCCCAAGGCGAGCAGACGCCTCTACGCTGTAAGCAAAAGCTACCCTGGCAACGTAACTAGCCTATCCTGGTGCCTGGCCACTGTCTCCCATAGCATGAACCTAACAGAGGGTAACCGTCCCAACCGATGCGGACTGTTTAACCAGTGACATAGTTATCCTGGTACACTAGTGCTGTCTCCAGGGTCACGAATTACTCATGTTACTAGTAACATGCACAATGCCGAATGTAATGCCGAATGGAATGATGAATGTAATGACGAATGTAATGACGAATGGAATGACGAATGTAATGATGAATGTAATGACAAATGTAATGATGAATGTAATGATGAATGTAATGACGAATGTAATGACGAATGTAATGATGAATGTAATGACGAATGTAATGATGAATGTAATGACGAATGTAATGACAAATGTAATGACAAATGTAATGACGAATGTAATGATGAATGTAATGATGAATGTAATGACGAATGTAATGATGCCTGTAATGACGAATGTAATGATGAATGTAATGACGAATGTACTGATGAATGTAATGACAAATGTAATGACAAATGTAATGACAAATGTAATGACAAATGTAATGACAAATGTAATGACAAATGTAATTACAAATGTAATGACGAATGTAATGCCGAATGTAATGACGAATGTAATGACAAATGTAATTACAAATGTAATGACAAATGTAATGACGGATGTAATGACAAATGGAATGACGAATGTAATGATGAATGTAATGACGAATGTAATGACAAATGTAATGACAAATGTAATGACGAATGGAATGACAAATGTAATGACAAATGGAATGACGAATGTAATGACAAATGGAATGACGAATGTAATGACGAATATAATGACGAATATAATGATGAATATAATGATAGATATAATGATGAATATAATTATATATATAATTCAAATAAGGTCCACAGTCAAATGTTTCAGAGGGGCTGTGATGGCAGGCAAGGAGGCTAGGAGTCCCGGTGCCAGGTGCCCGGGACTCCCTGCTGGGATCTGAATGGGTTGCCTCCTATCCTGCTGCATATTATGCGCACCATTATTGCAATATCAAGTGAAGAACTTACCAATGCTCCTATATTCATGGCTGACTGAAAGCTGAGTAATCCTCTATTTGCTAATAGGAATCACAATAAAACAAATAATATAAAGTGAAGAAGAACTTAATGATGTGGGTGCGTGGGGTGAGGTAGGAGCCTGGGAGGGAGAGAGGAGGGAGGGGGGTGAACTCTTCCCCTGCCATGAATCAAACGCAATGCAAGCATTACAACAAAAGATGCATAGTCCGATAAAAGCATCAAATTTACAAAAAAACAAGGACACTTACCTAGATTTGATAAGACATATTGAACCAGGATATCGGTGCATTTATTAAGTCACATTATCCTGACACTGAGCCAACCAGTCCTTGCGCTATCCTAATAATGCCGAGCGCCAGGCTAGGAAGCGACAATTATTCATTTTAAGTCATTGGTTTGACTCGACCAGGATTCAAACCCACAAACTCATTGGTTCGGATCTCCCGATCTCCCATTTGATCTAAAGTAAGGTAGATTGCAACAATCAATATAAATCATAATGTACTTATTTTAGAAAATTGTAGAAACTCCAAACCATTGGTCTATGCAACTTAAAGTTTAACCACAAAGATATAGTAAGGGGTGCCCGAGGACAAGTGATGTGAAAGCCATTCAATAGTGACTCCATGAATCCCTTTTGACCAATCTCTTCCTATTTTAGGAGCCATTTGGTGCTGTCATTTTCATACTTATAGAAGATACGTTGCTAAATGAAATCAGTAGTGGACAGTTTTGAAACATAGAATCAGTTCTGCCCCTGTATCGCTGGGTATATATATATACGTGTAATATTTTGCATATTGCCGCACGACAAGCAAAGTCAAAGATACCTAGCATAGTGATGACATGAATCAGCCTTTGTTCAATTTGTTCCTGTTTTAGGACACTGGTCACATGATCTTACCTTTTGTTTATAGGAATTATATATATATATATATATATATATATATATGTAGCTTAAAATATTCATATCCCAGACCAGACGGGATGGCCAAATGAGTTGAGCATCCGCCTCCTGTTTTGGGAGATTGGGGGATCCAAACCCATGGGTTCGAACCCTGGTTGAGTCAAACCAATGACTTAAAAATTGATACTTGTTGCTTCCTACCCAGGCACTCGGCATTATTAGGATAGGGCAAGGACTGGTTGGCTCAGTGTCAGGATAATGGAACTTAATAAATGCACCAATATCCAAGTTCAATATGTCTTATCAAATCTAGTTAGGTGTCTTTGTTCTTGTTGTTGTAAATTTGATGTTTTTAGCGGACTATGCATCTTTTGTCTTAATGCTTGCATTGCGTTTGATTCATGGCAGTGGAAGAGTTCAGCCCCCCTCCCTCCTCTCTCCCTCCCAGGCTCCTCCCTTGCCCCACCCACCCCCACCCCAGGTGTCGGGTCTACGCATGTGGTGCCCCTTCTCCCCGGCTTCCTCGCCACCTTCTCTACTCCCTAGAGTCAATCCTCCCCGTTCTGCCGTGCAACTCACATATCCAGATTTCGGTTTGATCGGCTGGAAATAAAACTCAACTCAACTCAGATCTTTATAGCAATTCAAAAGCAAAGTACCAACGCCCATTTGCAGGTGATCCACCTGTTCCGGGACCCCCGGGCACAGCTCAACTCGATCAGGCGACTTCCAGGAGGCCTGAAGATGACTTCCGCCAAATGGACGGATTCCATCTGCAGCATCCTCAAGCAGGACGTCGAAGCCACGCGGCACATCCAAGGTCTGTCCAGTGACATTCGCAACAACTATTTAAGGGTGCGCTATGAGGACCTCACGAATAACCCTTTCCACGTCGCTGATAGGTTGTTTGCCTTTGCTGGTTTGCTGATGCACAAAAAGGTGCGGAAGTGGTTGGGGAAAGCGACAACCACTCAGGTAGGCAACGCATGGTCAACGATGAGGGTGTCAAATGAGACGAGTGTCGCTTGGAGGGGTCAGTTGAACTTCAACACCGTGCAGCGGGTCCAGGAGAGGTGCTCAGATACCATGGGTGTGCTGGGCTATGTGAAGGTGAACACTGTCAAAGAGCTTGTTAACAAAAATATATCCCTTTTGCAGCCATTGATGAAGTTACTGCCTCTTTCTAAGGTCAGTTCAGTGTTCAGACACTATCCACTCTGATGAGCTTTTTAGTACTGCCAATATGTGAACATATAGTAAGATGTATTATCATGTTAAAATGACAATACTTTTATTTCTTATCTGAACAGAGCAATTCTTTGCCACTTTCAACTGCTGAATGGTCAGTACAATGACTGTTATGTGATAAATAATACAAATAAATAATATTTTCCATCCCTGCAATTGATTTAATCTACCATATCAATAACCCATGGCTGCCATTTTTGTCACAGATCAAATCTGAGATGGACCTATAACTAAAAGTCATCATTGAGCGATAGTCTAGCTGTGGGCCAAATTCCATGCTGGTATCTTCAAACCCACAATACTTTCACATATCAACAGTACTATTTGCCTATTTGATTACATAGTACAGTGTCTCAATTAAAGTTGCATAGATCGATGGTTTTCAGTTTCTGTAATTCTTCTGCAATTAACATATTAATTTGATTGTTATAACCTACCTTACTTTAGTTTTAAGTAACTTTTATTTTAAATGGCTAACTTTCGAGATATTTGAAGCATAAACATGTTAAATTAGTTTTGGCAAGCACGCCAAAATGCTGACACCATAGACTTCTACAGTAACAGGTGCTATTAATTTGACACAGTATTCCCTTCTATGTCGAGGCAAATGCTTAATAAGTGCATCAGTAGCTAAATTAGATATGTTGAATTAAATTTAAATAATTGTTTTGGCTTTAAACATTTGATGCTTCATCAGACTATGCAGCTTTAATGTGATATACAACATATACCTAGACGGGATGGCCGGATGTGTTCGATTCTAACCCCAGATTTTCAAATCCTGACTGTATACTTGTCGCTACCTATCCTGGTGTTTGGCATTACAAGGATGGATAGGCCAAGGGAAAGTGGAATGAGAAAGACCAATTGTCCACAATTGAAATGTCCCCTGCTTAATGGAATAATTTTTATACAAACCTGGCAACAACAGAAAACAAAGGAAAAAAAGTCCATGTACTTATGTAGTCCACATATTCAAAGGCTGCAATCATGTGTTTATAATTCAACTGCCCATTAATCTTTTTTGGGAAAAATATATAATGGCACCAGCCATACTTGGGAAGAAATCAGATAATGCCGATAGGATGGAGCTAGACACTGACACCTTCTGTTATTTATATATTCATATAGTTCTTATTTATCACACACACATATATATATATATATATATATATATATAAATATATATGTGATGTATTAGAATTTTACGAGTATAAATACATAGTTTTAGGAGTATAAATAATAATTGAAGTTCTGTAAACTCCCTCCTCAGTCTTCAACTGCCTTGCTCTGTGATGCCCCCAAATCTATTGATGGTGGTCCTAGGTGCATCCGCCTCTCTGCCTGTTCATCTATGTCTGTACCAGTCCTACCAACATTTCTGCGACAGTGATTGTAGGTTGCGCGACCATTTCAAGCATGAGTGGACAGGTGGCGCCACAAGCGGACCTGAGGCTGGGGTAGGTTACACTGGTTGATGACTTAGTTTAGGCTCATCCAGCCAATGACTGAACAGGGAAATCGGGGTTGATGTTTTTCAGGGTATGAAAGTTACCGGGAGTGCCGGAGGTAGCATCACCAGTCAAGACACATGAAGGAGGCAATACAGTGTATTGTGTAATAATAATAATAAACACAATAGTAATACGGAAATAATTCCCTTCTGCACCTTTATACTCGCATAATGCGTTATGCATCACATATTATATAAGATATATATTATATATTAATATATATATAATACATATTATATATATTATATATTATATATATTATATATATTGTATATATTATATATTATATATATTATATATTATATATATTATATATATATTATATATATTATATATATATTATACATATTATATATTATATATATTATATATATTATATATACTATATATTCTGTAATTATTCTGTATCGAAAAGCCGTAATAATTCCGGAGTAGCACATCAGTAACAATGTGCCCCTTAATTACTTTGCAATGGTTGCGTGGGTGGTGTTGGGCGGGGGGAGGGGAGGGGGGTAAAAGCAAGCAAAACAATTGAATAGAAACTGTGGTTTGAACGGAATAAATGATGACAAATCATGCAGATGTCTGACTATTTAATATTCTCTAAAAGCTGTACCGTTATAAAAGAAAATAAAGAAAGGTACTGTATAGATAGAGAGATACTATCCATATCCATGTTTACATGATTTAGGTATTATTACTGAATGAACATTACTAATTCACAAAGGCAGAGGGTACAACTGAGCGTGTTGGTCGGTCGCCGCTTGAGTAGAGAATCGTCAGTTGCTCGCCGGTTGTCCACGTGACCGTTTTTGGCGGGAAATACCGTTTGCGCCACCTTGTGTTGGTTAGTTATAGTTCGGGTGGTTTCCGCTATGTGGCGCCACCTCTGCGGTCGAAGCCGCTTATGGTAATAGTATATGGATAGTATTGAATGAATGTTGTAGTTGCCGTTTTACCGTGAATTATTCATGTTATTGTTAAAGTTGCGTAGTCCGATGAAAACATCAAATTTTCCAAAACCAAAACACTCACTTATATTTGATTATACATATCTAACTTAGATACTGGTGGACTTTTTAAAGCTGCATAGTCCGATGAAGAGTTATCTAGATTTGATTCTACGCGACATGTAACTTAGCGACTAATGCACTTATCAAGCTTTTGTTTTACATAGAAGGGAATGCTGGATCAATTTATTAAAACCTGTTTCTGCATAAGGCTATATGGTATGAGAGTTTGGTGTGCATGCCGAAACTAATTTTACATGTTTGCCCTTAAACTATCTCAGAATTTACCCATTTAAAATGAAAGTTACTTCAAACTAAAGTAAATGAAATCATAATGATGAATCTAATATATTTATCTCAGAAAAATGACAGAAACTCAAAACTATCGGACTACGTAACTTTAAGCATTTGTTGCCACACAGAAGGGCATGCTGAGTCAATTTAATAGAACCTGTTTCTGCATAAGCCTATGGTGTCAGAGTTTTGGCTAGCCTGTCGAAATTAATCTTGCATCCTACGCCAGGCTAGGCTGCTCAAATATCTCCAAGGTTAGCCATTTAAAAAAAAGTTACTGCAAACTAAAGTAAGGTAGATTATAACAATCAATTTAATAGATTAATCTCAGAAAAATGGCCGAAGCTCAAAAGCATCGGACTATGCAACTTTAACATGTCCAATACAACCACGATGTGATTCTATTGATTAATGCATATTCATACACACAGTTGTCATGTTCATATACTCTCTTTATATGTGTACTTCAGGCGCAAAACCACGTAAACGCCCATCCAAAAAATGGAGATAAACATTGGAATCAAACCTACCAAAAATATTAAATTGGTATATTCCTATTTTTTTTGTTCATTGCTCCATAATTACATGATTAAATGAGAAGTGGAATTAGAGCGAATTCAAATTTATTTTCAGGGAAACCATCTTTTATTTAAACTACATTTTTGGATTGGCGTTTACATGGTTTTGCGCCTGAACTCTTCGTATGAACATTGCTTTATTTGTGATGAGTAGTGAAAAACCAGTGCACTTTTATTGTATTTAAATATGTTGTTGTTTGTTGTTGTTTTACGTCCCAGCAGCATCTAAAGTCATATTAGGACGGGATTAATTATGCAATTAAGTTGCCTTACACAATCTCCTGGGAGAGACGGGACAACAAGTGGTGCTTACATTATGTGAACAAGTACAGGCGTATTCTACTTATACCGTCTATCTATATCTTCACACATCATTGAGCAAGCTGAGGGATAGTTCCAATATTTCACGCACATTATTGATGAATCGGAGCTAATTTTCAGCAGTACAGTGAGTGGCGGTTACAATGTGCAGGGGTGGTGGTGCCACCATCGGAGCTGGGGTTGGGGAGGCTGGAGCAGTAGATGACTATGAGAGACTCCCACAGTCCATGGATTTGAGTGAGTGATGAGGGACAGGAGTGATATTATGGGTTATTATACCGTATAATTCTTATACAGAATATGTCATGTTGCTTAATTCATGTATGAATGCATATAATATGTTTTTTCTGCTCATAGTGGTTAATCCAATATACATATGTATTATTGATGAATCGGGTCCAATATATGTAGACATATACACTATGCAACTTTATATATATATATATATATATATATAATATATATGTATATATATATATATATATATATATGTACACATATAGAGGCATATATGTGTATGTATATATATATATATATATATATATATATAATATACATATATTACAGATATAGTATCATATATATATATAGGGTATGAAAAATCGCCCTTACCACACCGGAAGTGGAAAGGGAAGGGCAGTCACTCACCCAGGTGGCGCTTTGGTAACCTTGCTAAAGACTTATAACCTGAAAATAATGTACCTCATATCATTTTACTTCTTGTATCATGCGTATTTTATTCATACCCTAAAAATCATCTAAAAACATCGTGTAAATAACTGTACCATTTACGGCTAGAAAACCAGAGCTACGGTACTGGGAAAAGATATATGAATAAAATGCATTTACCAAGCAGAAGGAAAAAGTATCTGCGCAGGGGTACCTATCTAAAATGCAATGTACATGGCCGGAAGACCAGTACCTTGGCGCTGAACAACATATATGGTCTAATGAATAAAGTGCTTACCAATGAAAAAAGAGAGAACAAAAAATTCACTTTCGAGCGCAACTCCTTCAAAGGGCATTATTGCCCTCTCAATGAGCTGCATCAGTATTTCAAGAGAATGGAGTCGGATGTCCTGTCCTGGAGTCCAATATAGACTGTCCAGTTCTGTAGGAATAGTATTCAGATGGCACATGGGACATAGTGTATATAAAGTGTTTCCTGAAAAGCCTTTTTTTTTAAACCGGACAGGACAGAAATTGCCGAATGGTGCCATTGTACTTGATATCATACTCCGAACACTTTGCTTCGTTAGATTAAAGAACGAAATTGGGCAAAGATATGTTGGAGAGTGGATTCTATTGGAGCACTTGCCATCCTATTCCTAATCCGTACAGATTTTCTTTAAAATGAGGTCCTGCTTGCTATATATATCAGGTATATCCACATGTTATATATACCCATTATATCCGTATGCTACATATGATATAATCAGTGTATTCACATGCTATATATAGCAGGTATATCCACATGTTATATATAACCAATATATTCATATGCTACATATGATATAACCAGTGTATTCACATGCTATATATATCAAGTATATCCATATGTTATATATAGCCAATATATCCATATGCTACATATGATATAACCAGTATATTCACATGCTATATATATCAAATATATCCATATGTTATATATAGCCAATATATCCATATGCTACATATGATATAACCAGTATATTCACATGCTATATATATAACAGGTATATCCACATGTTATATATAACCAATATATCCATATGCTACATATGATATAACCAGTATCTTCATATGCTATATATGGCAGGTATATCCACATGTTATACATAGCCAATATATCCATATGCTACATATGATATAACCAGTATATTCACAACCTATATATAGCAGTTATATCCACATGTTATATATATATAGGCATGTGGATATATTGGCTGGATATGACATGTTCTACTGGTTTTAATGGGCATGTCGACATAACATAGTAGTTTATTCGGTCATCTATATCATCAAGTGGATATACCAGTTATATATAATAATATTATATATAACTGGTATATAGATCCACATGCTATTTATGACCAGAATAACATTCAATGGACACAACTCAGATATCCAACTGCTAATTATAACCACTATAGTGTAGTAGTAGGTACTCCAAAGAGGGTGTATACGCTCTCCGTATTGCAAGATTTGACATAATTTAACCATTCTAAAACCACTTCAACCATCGCTAATTCTGTTTTGTTTGAAATGAAAATTATATGAAGTGGATGCCTGTTCTTTTTTCTTTTAGGGTGTTTGAATTTTATTTAATGAATTAGCATATCAAGCATGGCTGTCTTTGAGCGGGAAATTTGATTGAACAGAAGGAGTGAAAACATTCAGACTTTTATTCTCCTTGAAAATTAATCAGGATCGTCATAAAGATTATATCATCAGAAAGCTCAAATCTTCCTCTATCTAACCAGAACTATATTTGGTTGAGATTGATATCATACTCGGTAAGGTTGGTCCGAGAAGTGAGCATGTCTTCCTTTCGCCCACACTGGAGCGAAGAACATGGCATTGATTGAAGCGTCTGTGTCCACAGAAAAAGCTTGATCTGGCACCCGTCAATGGTGACTTGAGAGTATGGAAGGCTACAGACATTGAAGACATTTCTGAAGCTTATTGTCACCTGAGGGAATCTGTTTAATCATCTTAATAAAGTTAATTCTTTGCAACCTAGACTTGTGCTCAGCTAGCCATGACTATCAAATTGAACTTTCAGTTTTTGGCTCATATTAATTCAAAACATGTACTATCATAGAGCTTTTGATTCTGATTATTTTAGAATAAAAAATAGGGTGATAGTGTAAGTAGAATAGAAGTTATGATGTTTCTAAGAATTTATCATTAACCCTGATGATATTCAGTAGACATTAAAGAATTTAGCAAGTTTAGCATGAAATATCTGAAAGAATAACAAAGCTAATGGTCTGGGAAAAAATGGATCCTGCTATTTGTGCTATACAGAGTGAGATTCTTTAATATTGGACAAATGATATGCACCTAGCTTTTGTGTTGGGGCCATAACAACCTAGATTTCCCTAATTTGGAAATGTGTACAAATAAGGGGGGAAATGAATCTTTAAAAACCTCATAATTTCAGAACTTTTCAAGAGATCTATATACATTTTATATAACTGGAATCGTATTTAATAGATCTATACACATATATAATTTTAAACACTGTAACATTAAAATTAAAAAATCACTTTGGAGTACCTAGTAGTAGCTATATATGGCCAGCATAAATGCAATATATAGCTAGGATATCCATACAATAAAACTAAAAATTATATTCACATCCTATGTCTATACCCAGTATATACCCACATGCGCTATACGGCTAGTGTAAGAATAAGATAGGTCAGGATGCCACATGCTATATGGCCAATATAAAATAGGCCATGATACCATGCTCTATGCAGCCAGTATATCATAAGCCATGATACCATGCTCTATGCAGCCAGCATATCATAGGCCATGATACCATGCTCTATGCAGCCAGTATAACATAGGCCAGGATGCCATGTTTTATACAGCCAGTATAACATAGGCCATGATACCATGCTCTATACGGCCAGCATACCATAAGACAGGACACCATTCTATATCAGTCTAATATATAATGTCTGCTCGATACGGCCAGTATAGAATATGTCAGGATATGATGTTCTATACGGCCAGTATAACATAGCCTAGGACTGTATCCTATATCAGTCTAATATATCACGTCCAGTATATACAGCCATAATAACATAGACCAGCATACCCGGTTCTATATGGCCAGTATAACAGGTCAGGATACCATGCTCTATACAGCCAGTATTACATAGGTCAGCATGCCATATTCTATACAGCCGGTAGGCCAGGGTATCATGTTCTATACGGTCAGCACAACATAGGACAAGATACCATTATATATCAGGCTAATATATCATGTCTGCTCTATCCAGCCATTATAACATATGCCAGGATACCATTCTATATCAGGCTAATATATCATGTCTGCTCTATCCAGCCAGTATAACATATGCCAGGATACCATGCTATATCAAGCTAATATACCATGTCTGCTCCATCCAGCCATAATAACATATGCCAGGATACCATGCTATATCAAGCTAATATACCACGGATGCATATACACTGGTCCCGGCGCAGCTTCTACAGGGAGCCCTCGGCGTCGTCCTTGTCGGTGACGGCGGCGTAGCGCTCGGCGTTCGTGTCGTAGTCGGCGTTCCGGTAATCGGCCGCCAGCACGCAGTCACGTGTCTTGCGCAGGGAAGCGTTGGCGGCGAAAACGTTGTCGTAGAGAAAGCCGGCGGCGATACCTCCCAGCAGGGGCCCGCACCAGTACACCTGTCAACGCGATTTTTGTGTTTTTGTTTGTTTGTTGTTGTTTTACGTCCTAGCAACATCTAAGGTCATATCAGGGCGGGTACCGACTTGTGACAGTGTGCACTCATGGTGACTTTATAGTGCCAGGCTGTCGGCACCATGACCTGGTATCCCACTCAGTCACATTATCCTGACACTGAGCACACCAGTCCTTGCCCTGTCCTAATAATGCCGAGCGCCTGGCTAGGAAGCGACAAGTATCAATTTTTAAGTCATTGGTTTGACTCGACCAGGGTTAGGACCACCGACCCCACGATCTACCAGCACGGGAGATGGACGCTCTAACTCATTCGGCCATCCCGTCTGGTCCCCTGTCAACGCGAAGGGGCCGGGCTAGTTGGTTGTTTGTGTGTTTGTTGTGTTTTTGTTGGAGGTTTACCTCCTGACAACATTTTTGGTCATATCAGTACGGGTACCGACTTGTGACAGTACACACTCATGGCAACCTTATGCATAAGTCACATGGCCAGGAGATTACGCGGCCAGCACCATGACATGATATCCCACTCAGTCACATTATCGCGTGAAAATGAGTCAACCAGTCCTTGCCCTATCATAGTAATGCCGAGCGCTAGGGTAGGAAGTGACGCGGTAGGCGATTCGGTAGAGTGCAGGCCTCCCGTGCGGGAGATCGGGAGGTTGATTCCCGGTCGATTCATACAACTGATTTACAAAAGTGACACTTGTGGCATCCTAGCTCAGGAGACTGAGTGGGAAATCGGCTGAGTGGGAAATCGGGCCATGGTGCTCGTGGCCTGCTCTCCCAGTGGTGCAGCACTATGAAGTCGCCATGAATGTGCACTGTCAGAAGTCAGTACCTATCTAGATAAAAGATTCACACGGTACTTGTAGTACACGGGTGAAGACCAGCCTTATATAAATACGGGCGAAAATAGCATTAGTATGGAAGTGAGGCTCCAGTATGTGGCTCCAGTATCAAATGGCTACCCATATTATGCATATAGGCACAGAGTTGGTGAAATGGGAGAGAATGCAAAAAAGACAAGATGGTGGCCGCAGAATGCCGTCGATTTCACTTTTAAATCTTATTAAACTAGATATTATATTATATTTTTCAACTCAAAGGTAGCGGTTAAATAATAAAACAGATGTAAAGAATAATTGTTGCTTCTTAGATTGTTAAATTAGGCCCTCAATTCTTTTACCCGCATTTTCGCCAGCTTTTACATAGGGTTGGTTTGCACCCCTACTGCAGCAGCAGTACGGGGTGAATCTTGTATCTAGTACCTGTCCTGATAGGACCTTACCTGTTTCCAGGATGTAAATCCCTAACAACAAACAAACTACAATATTGGGAAAAGATTTGACAGATTTGAATTAATAACAGACCTACTGATGATGTACTGGACTATTTCTTGTAATTGCATTCGCTGATTTTCCAGAAGTTCTCTTGTGTTTTTCTTAAAGCTGCATAGTCCGATGACAACATCAAATTTTCAAAACCAAAATAATTATCTAAATTGGATTCTACATATCTACCTTCGATACTGGTGCACTTATTAAACATGTGTTGCCACACAGATGGGAATCGTGAGGCAATTGAATAGAATATGTTACTGCAGAATGCTATGGTGTCAGAGTTTTGGCAAGCTTGCCAAAATTAATTTAGCACGGTTGCACTTCAAATATCGCAAAAGTTACCCACTTAAAATAAAAGTTACTTCAAGCTAAAGTAAGGTACATTATAACGATCAACCTAATGTAATTATCTCAGAAAATGTCAAAATGTCAAAAACCATCGGACTATGCAACGTTAACCACATCTTCCAACTAAGCATCTTACTTATTACACAACTATAATCGTTAGCAATGTTACCATCATGTGTACCGGACAACATTAATAAAAACATTAATAAACTTAAAGAAATTGAACCATCTGTGGGAAAGCCACCACAGACTCATGCGGGAGGTAGGCGGGACAAAGTGGTCCTTAGCCACTGCCGTATTGGCCACTCGTGCTACACATGCTTTTCTGCTCAAGGGGGAACCTCCCCCTGAATGTATTGGGTGTCAGTCCCCGCTGACACTCAAACACATTTGACTAAGTTGCGTTGATTTTTTGGCCCTGCGCCAACAGTTCTACACTGCAGACAGTATGCATGACCTTTTTACTAAGGTAAAGCAGGAAAATATTTTAGCCTTTTTGAGGGCAGCTGGACTGTACCAACTCATATAGTTTACTAAATAGATTCTATCAATTATTAATAACACTTTTCTTTTTCTATGGGAATTTGTTTCCCTTGACCACAAATATATGATTGTGAGCTTTCTAATTTAATGAGTGTCTATTGGCACATAATTGATTGTCTGCTTTTACATGTAAAAGCGATGGTTTGAACAAAAAACAAACATTTCTCACCGTGAATATGGCCTATGCTGCCGACACGATGTAAAGCAACCACCAATCAATCAATCAATCAATCAACTGAACAACCGCTTTGATCATGATGTCTAAACAACAATTCTAACCAATTTTAACTCATGACCCAGGATTGACACAAAAATAGTTATATATTAAAGCTGCATAGTCCGATGAAAAATCAAAGTTTCAAAACCAAAGCAATTATCTGGATTTGATTCTACATATTTAACTTGGATAATGATGAACTTATTAAGCATTTGCTGTCACATAGAAGGGAACTCTGAGTCAATTTAATAGAACCTATTACCGCATAACCCTATGTTTTCAGGATGTTGGCGTACTTGCCGACATTAATTGTACATGTTTGACCTTCAAATATCTCAAAAGTTAGCCATTTAAAATAGAAGTTACTTCAAATTAAAGTAAGGTCGATTTTAACGATCGATGTCATATATTTATCTAAGAAAAATGACAGAAGCTCAAAACCATCGGACTGTGCAACTTTAAATGAATTTACATTTATTAAAGAGAGTTTAAAACAAAGGAAGACAAAACAGAGAGAGAGAGAGCCTATCTGTACTTACCCAGTGGTCGTGCCAGACTCCAGTAATGATGGCGGGTCCAAGAGTCCGGGCAGGGTTCATGTTGCATCCAGTGAACTTTATCTGAATCAAAATAAGAACTAAAGTTGAATAATCCATTGCTTTTGTGCCTTTGCCTTCTTTTAAAATTATATATATATATATATATATATATACAGATATATCTATCTAATTAAAAGTTGTTTTGATATATTATAACAACATTAGATGATCAATAGAGGGGGTGTAATGACATCATGAGACAACTTTCGGTGGCCATATTGGATTACATACAGAAGGCTTGCAACTGTCTACATTGTGCTTATTTACCAGTTTGTTGGTTTATTTGTGACTGTTTTGAGCAGTTTGGCCTCAGAAGTTGTTGTTAAAGTGCTGTAAGTAAACACATTGGATGTAAATTGCTCAGAACCGCTCAGAACACAAGAAAACTGTTTGACTGCATCAGCATACATTCACAGCATGGCTAGGCGAGGATGCTCATAATCCAAGATGGCTGACCGCTAACCGCTGACCGCTGAGTGATGACGTCACATTCTATTGTAGTAGTGAAATAATCCACAAATCCACTGCTCCAGACCATCCTAAAGCTGTTATATTTTAATTATACATGTTAATGTAACATGGCTAATTCGCGGGGCGGAGGCAGGAACAAACCGAATGACCTGATCCGACCCCACCCACCTCCAGGAGAAAGAACACCCATACACCCCGCATTTGTGGCGCCACCTAGCGTCAAACCTGGAACCCCCTGCCCGATTACAGGAGGAGCCGGACCTAGCCTTCCGCCAAAAGCCACTCGTGACCAGGTTCAAACCGAACTGCCTCCATGGCCACACAACTCCTCCAGGTGCCGACCGGACAACCTCACCACCTAACTTCACCCCCCATACCTCAACAATGAGCAGTAACGGGAAGGGTTAAAGGGTTCGACTCCGGTACATATCCTCAAAACACCTCAACCAGAAAACTGTAATGATCATAACGAAAAATTAAAAAACACTGTATGGAATCCTGTGTCCGCCTTTAGTGAATTATGTTTTACCAAAATGCTTCACAACAGGATTTACAGCCTCTCTCGAACAACCGGTATAACCAGCTGTATCAAAGACCCTATAATACTAAGACGGCTCACTCAGCCTGTACTGTGTACTCAAAATGATCAAACCCACCACTTGGTGCGCTGGCTGTTCTCTTGGTTAAACAGGTGCTATATTATATGTATAAATGTATATATGAATGGGAAAGATGTGTGATGATGGCGATGCTGATGATGATGCTGATGATGATGTGTTCATGATGATGATGATGATGATGTTCATAGCAATTTCACATTGATGTGTATTCATACTTACCCATCTCATGTATAATATAATTGTATGTGTTTACATTGAAACACCAACCAGCAGCCGGGCTGATCAAACCCACCACAAGGTGGCACTGCAAAATTTACATTACCATTTTTTTCATTATTATTTTTTTATTGAGGCTGTATTTATACTGTACATAGCATATAAGCCCGGGTACCCAGGCTTGTTTTCAATGCTGGCCAGTTGTAGTGTTGGTGTTATCTTACCACACAGTGGCTGCTGATAAGGCATTTGATTGCCTGCATTTCAGTAGCAGATAGATAATTGGTTGGTATGCTTAATAGCCTATGTTAGTTTTTTTTGATTTTCTTGGTATATATGTATTTATTTTTCTACTCTTATTACTAGACTAGCCTACTCCTATTTACATATCATAGGCTTGTACGTAGCTGTGTGGTGTGTTATCTGGTTACTTTTGGCATGGTTACATTCCATTGGGCGTCCCGCTGGTGGGCCGTGACATATCACATGCCCCTTTGCAGTGCAGCTTACTGGGGGTTTCCTAGCCTTATTTTGCACAGATATTTTTGGTAAGTTTTTAGGTCAGGAATTGATGGGAGAGATAGGGAGTGAGCCGTCTTAGTATTATAGGGTCTTTGGTTGTATGCATGAATTGAACACCCAGTATTTGTGTAGGTTGTGGGATTTATACATACCCGGTCAAGTCAAACCAATGACTTAAAAGATGTATACTTGTTGTTACCTAGCCTGGCATTCAGCTTTACAAGGATAGGACGAGGAGCGGCAGAATGAGGAAGATAAATTTGTCCCCCTACCACCCACCCCAATGGGCCCCCCTCCCCTGCCACCACCATTAACCATCATGAACAAACCATCAACACACCGAACATCCTACACAACTATCAATCTGTTTAAACACATTGAACATTATATAAGACAGACAACATATCTTGTCAGCTATAAACATACCTTGTTTTATAAGAGAAAATATGTAACTCACAACGATTGTTTGAGTTGCCCCGAGTATACACCTTCTACTCGGTGCTGCTCACCATTTTTGCATGCACTATAGCGACTGCTGCTGTACATTATACAGCAGGAGCCACTCCCTTAATTCTACAGGATCGGCGCTGTGACTAATACAGCACTGACCAAACTTAGATTATTTAGACTGCCAATTCCAATAGTAAGATGGCCGGAAGACCAGTGCTCCGGCCCTGACAAATGTCATATTCAGATGAATAAATACTTTACCAAAAAAAACCACAATTGTCCATGATTGAAATCAATCGCTCTACACCCAGCCACCCCAAAGAAAATATGCGTAAAAAGAAACTTAAATAAGGTCAAGGTCAGCATCATTGCACATAGATAGCAGATTAACCCCATACTTGCAGTAGGGGTGAAAACCAAGCCAATAGAAACAGTCAGCTGAAATAATCTGCATGCTGGGTAAATGAAATGAGCAGATAACGTCTTAATTTAAGATGCAAAATATATTCTTCACATATATCTTAATATTTGCACACTACAGTTGTTTGAAAACTATAATAAAAATGTAGTTTAATCGTGAAATCAATGGCATTCTATGGTCACCCTCTTGTCTTTTTGCATTCGTCATTCGATACTTGAACCAGGCATTCCATTTCCTGTTCCATGCTAAAACAATTTTCGCCTGTATTTAGACTATGTTTTCATTCATCCCTACTGCAAGTATGTGGTGAATCTTTTATCTACACTGCACACTGCCTATATGAATAAAACCATGTAAAAAACTGCAATCCAAAAATGTTGTTTGAATAAAAGATTTGTACCTGAAAATAATGTTAATTCTCACTACTTCCACTTTTCATATGATCATATAGTTATGGAGCAATGAACACAAAAGTAGGAATATAACCAAAAAAAACTTGTTGAGGGTTTGATTCCAATGTTTATCTCCATTTTTGTATTGGCTTTTACGTGGTTTTGCGCCTGAACTCTTCATATACAAACTGAGACGAACCAGTGCATGGAAGTGGGACTGGAGAAAGGGGGCGCTCTGAAGTGGATGGAGCTGTCATGATGGCGCATTCAATGGTAGGCACCCACTCATGAATACTAAGTTAACTTGTATAAAGGGAGCAATCGGGGAAGGGCCAGAGGCGACCCTTTGTGTTATCTATTCATGTTGGCTGTGATCCAGGTGGCAGATCTTATCGCAGTTGTAGGCCCTTTTTGCATACATTCCTGTGCTCTATTTTACCTGTTTGAAATGTAATTTTCAATCTTTTCTTTTTTTACTAAATGTATTTTATTCAGCGAATAATGTCTTTTGTCAGCGCCAGAACACTGGGCTTCTGGCCGTTCATTACAATTTGTTGGTACATAAATGACATTATCAGTTGCAATAATAACCACATGAAAAACCTGTCCGATAATAGAAGCATAATATAAATTGACTATTCGTCATAATAGTCACTGCATGCAATTCCAGTTCAACATATGTATTATGCACTTGGTGAGCATGCATCAATAAATGTACAAGATGACTCTAGAATTGTCTTTAAACACTTCTTTCTTCCTTTGCTTTCTCTCTTCTTTTTTCAAAAAGATATAACATATCTCCAATACACATATATATATTATATTGTAAATATGCAAATCAGTGGATCCAATCGCCAATACCAAATGCGGAAACCTGCCCATTTTTTAATCCCATCACAAGTGTTCCGTTCTGTGTGACCTAATGATGGGATCGAGGTCTGAAATTGTAGTGAGGACTTACATCAGACAGGTTTTATGTCAATTTAAAGAAAATGTTAGGTAATAGGTTTTGAAAGAAGGTGTAGTAGGGGTCAGATATGTTTAACCACTGTATGGCCCTCAATGGCTGATGTCTATTAAATGTGCAACCGGGTTGTTAAACAAACAAACAAAAAGAGAAAAAAGCAGTTCGAAGTCAGCCCCTAATACCCTGGTGAGTTTAACAGAAAGCGGTGTCCATAAAAAGGAATTTGCAGACAATATTCCGAAGCAAAAGTGTTCTTAGCAGAAGGTGCTTAGAGCAAAAGATGCTGGACACTAAGGGCGGAATCGATTAATCAACTCGGGTGACCCGAGCCACTTTTTGGCGCATGTGCACATCCTACAGACTTGGGTTGAATAAACGAATACGCTTGGGGTGGACAAAATGGTGGCTTAATCTAAAGCTTAATAGTTTTTTTCAATAACCGATATATGTACAGCAAAATAGGATTTAAAGTATTTTATGATTGTGGAAGCTGACAATCTGGATTATTAAAAAAGAAATCATTAAAACAACACGTAGGAGTTGTACGGGTAGCGGTTATCCTACAGGTACCAGCTCAGAAGTGACGTCATTGCTCCTCGCAAACCCAACCCAAGAGGTGAGTTACTGGGGTCGGGTTGTTTTGCACACAGCACGTGTATTTCTCGACTCCAATCCATCCATCCTCTCAATGTTCACTCCCAATCCAGGTACCCCGCCTCCTCCTCCAACCCACCCCTCACCCCAACCACCACCTCCATCCCCATCTCACCGGACGCGGTGGCCGAATGGGTAGAGCGCAGGCCTCCCGTGCGGAAGGTCGGGAGTTCTAATCCCAGCAAATCAAACTAATGACTTATAAAATTGACACTTGTCGCTTCCTAGACTAACGTTCGATATTACAAGGACTGGTTAGCACAGTATCAGGATAGTGTGACTGTGTGGGATATTGAGTCATCGTGCCAGGGGCCTGGTGTCCCAGTCGAGCAGTAAGCTACTATAAAGTTGCCATGAGTGCGTGTTTTATGTCTGGGCAACAACTAAGGTTAAATCAGGTTGGGTACCGACTTGTGACAGCCCACAATCATGGTGACTTTATAGTGCTGCCCCACTGGGTGACCAGGATGCTGGCACCATGAACTGATATCCCAGTCAGTCACATTATCCTGACACTGAGCTAAGCAGTCCTTGCCATATCCTAATAATGTCAAGCGCCAGGCTAGGAAGTGACAAACATCAATTGTGTAAGTCTTGACTGGGAATCGAACTCCGGACCTTCTGCACGGGAACTTGGCGCTCTACAGATTCAGTCACAGCGTCTGGTGCCCGTCCTTATATGCCCTTAGATGTTGCTAGGCTGCAAAACAACAAGAAAGAAACAAACCATGCCCATCTCCAACCCACTTCCATCCCCACCCACACCTACAACTTCACCCCTATCCTCACCCCCACTTCCATCCCCTATCTCCATCTCAACCCACACCACCCTCACCCCTTAAAGGTGCATAGTCCGATGAGGCATCACATTTTCAAACCAAAACAATTATCTAAATCTGATACTATGTGTCTAACTTAGATACTGATGCACTTATTAAGCATTTGTTGCCAGACAAATGCAAATGCTGTGTCAATTGAATAAACGCTGTTACTGCAGAAGCCTATGGTGTTAGAGTTTTGGCAAGCTTGCCAAAACTAATTTTAGATGTCTGGACTCCAAATATCTCAAAAGTTAACCATTTAAAATAAAAGTTACTTCAAGCTAAAGTAAAAATTATGATAACAATCAACTTAGTCTATTTATCTCAGAAAAATGACAGAAACTCAAAACCATTGGATTATGCAACTTTAAATCTGAATAAAGTCACCATGAGTACTCACTGTCAGGAGTCGGTAACTGTCCTGATAAGACCATAGATCTTGCTAGGACGTAAAACAACAACAAATCCAACACAGCCCAGCCTACAGACAGCACGCACCAAACCCACAATTACATTGTTAAACTTGACCTCATTTTGTATAGACATATTCAGGGCCTCACGGACATGCGCATAGGGTAAGTAGCGGCGCCCATCTCTCATACAACAGCATCCTGTCAATGATCTCAGGAAGATTGTGAAGTTTGACGCCTCGCTGCATTTACCCGCTCGCACCATCTCATCTCCACACGGTTCTGTAGAGAATGAAGTGAAGGATCAACCTGATATATTTATCTACAAAAAATGACAGAAACTGAAAATCATCGGACTATGCAACTTTAATCAAATACCCAGAACTATTTATTATTTAAAAATTGTGTTTGATTTGGTGTGTAGGGGTAGTCTGCCGCTTCCACTGACTAACACTAGCAGCCGCCACCCTCCACAAGGCGGCTTGTTCCGGCATGCCTTCTGATTGGCTGCTGCCATTCCCACCATTTGAATCTTTAATTTCACCATGACAAATGTCTAATGGTCTAACTGGCAGAATGAATGGGACGATGTGGAAGCGAACCAAATTCTTTCTGTGAAGCCAGTCTTGGGAGATCGGGAGTCCGCCTACAGACTGTTGAGATGGGACTACGTCATCCTTTGTCGCTCCCGTATTGGTCATATGTTCTTGATGCATATTTTTATTTTTGCTGGGTACCGTCCCCCTCAGTGTGAGCACTCCCAGTGTGTCACATTTTGGTGAGATGTCCTCACCTACACCCGGTTAGAGATTATGTGTTTGGTAATGACTGTGTGTGGACCATACATCATCATCATCATCATGCTGTCGGTCGCGATGCGACAAAGACTGCTTTCATTACTTGAATGTCACTCTCCATTTAGCTCTCTGCGTGAGAGTGATGTCCATGAGTCGGTCTTAATGTCTCTCAGCTTCAGGTTTCTCTTGATGCTATCCTTGAACCGAAGACGAGGGTGCCCTCTCTTTCTGTAACCAGAAGATGGTTAAGAGTAGAGGATCTACTTTGCTAGCATGTCTGACGACATCCTCATGAGGTGTCCAGTCCATCGGAGATTCTTTTTGATCAGAAGATCTTCCATAGAGGGCAGCCCTAGATCACACACCTGAATAAAATCATTACTTACCTACACTCATAGTTCCCTGGTCAGTCGCTCTGTTGAATAAAACAATGTCGCGCTTGACTACGCCAGTTCCCCATTGCTAGTCTAATTAAATGCTTTGGTTGCCAGACTTCCTTTAGAGCCCATCCAGGGTTGTTATCAAATAGGTTGTACACCACCACTCTTCTGTATTTTTGTAAGCATTATGAGTTAAGAATATGCTAGTCATATTATCTATACGCGCTGATAATTCTTTCAAGGAAATACATACTATATTATATATGATACATTTATGTGTATGTATAAATTGTCACCTTTATACAAATATTATACTAAGCAGCCAGAGGATTCGGGGGCTTAACTGTGTTTGGATTCTGGAATGTTCTATGCAATGTGGTTAGAGCGACTTGGTGCAGAGTTGTCTGTGGGGACAGGTAAGCAAAGGTAGCTGGTGAGCTGGTGCTTTCTGTCCCACTACCAGTTGGTCACTTCTGCCTGCTTTTGTGTCTTGTCGTTATTATTATTAGTACTACTATAATGCAGATAATATATACAATAAAACCTCTCTAACCGACCACCTCCACAGATCGATCACTCCCCTTTATCGATCGCTGTATTTGGGTCCCAACAACTTTCTAAACCGATCAGCTCCCTAAATGGACCACTTAAAGGTTGTCCCATGTTCGGTCGATTTAGAGAGGTTTTATTGTATATATATATATATATATGTGATCTATAAGGATTATGCCAGTATAAAGACATGTAAGGGGAATGTTCTTATTAATACTGTAATCACTGCTACATTGTATCCTACTGTATATGTGACCCACCCCTTCTTGGAACCGGTGGTGCCACCACCGGCTCAAACACTAACCACTGGCGCACTGGAATATGTGAGATATAAGAATTATATATATATAAATTGGCGACGCTGCCATTTTTATTGCGCATTTATTTATTTATATTATTATTCCACACATTTACATATGCGATTTGCTCCGGGCCTATTGCCACCACTGTCACTTCCGGTCCCAATCGCCCGCCAAATCACCATTCCCTACGAGAATTTACTCCGTTTTTGCTCGACCATAGCCCAAGAAAATAAAATGAGGGCTTCTACCACACTGGCATCTGTTTGTCTCATTGAGTGATGGACTTTACAGCTAGACAAATTTATATATACATATACAAATGAAGAGTTCAGGCCAAAACCACATAAACACCAATCCAAAAATGGAGATAAATATTGGAATCAAACTTTAAAAAAGTATATATTGTTATATTCCTACTGTTTTATTCATTGCTCCATATCCATGTAATCATATGAAAAGTGGAACTAGTGAGCTTTTACATTATTTTCAGGTAAAAATCTTGTATTTAAACTTAATTTTTGGATTGGCGTTTATGTTGTTTTGCGCATGAACTCTTCAAAAATAAAATTTGTTTGCAATGTGCCTGGAGGCAGTAGGTTGACATGAAATCACCCAGGTGGCGCCAGCGGTGCATGCAATCAGAACGGAACAATGAAGCGAAATAGAAAAGTTGACATAAAATACAAGCGTACTCATTAGCAGTAAAAACACCTAAAATATATGATTCCCTTTATTATTTATATTCACATAATAAATTATACTCCACATAAATATATGAATTTCATTGTGTGCTTCACAAATGACTTACTATTTCATCTTATACTTTTCAAGCGTTGTTGTGTTTATCTTTAGTCGGACTGCATCATATATAATATCTAAGTTTTGTTATAAACTATAACTATACCAGTAACCATGGTGATAGCCTACCATATCCCCTCTTTACGCCTCCGTTATTGTCACATTTTGTATTCAAAAGATATACACAGTTCACTGAATGTGTTAAGGCTTGACGGGTCATCCCAGACCGGTTGACCTGTTTTGTAGAATGCTACGCGTCCTATATACCGTAATTCTTCGAATAATAGGCCAAGTCCTAAAGCGAGAGCCACATCTGCTGCTGAAACTCAAGATCTTTAAGGAGAGGCCCATACTTGAGGTCAAGAAGCACTCATTTCTCTTTCGACTGACGATGTGCGCTTATGGTCATTTCATAGTGCTGCCCCACTGCGATACCAGGTTCCCAGCACCATGATCTGATATCCTACTCAGTCACATTATCCTGACGGTAGAAGGATTTTAGAAAAGACTGGATATACATTGGAGAAGACACCCACAAATAAATGACTTCAGGGATCCATCTACCACCATATGTATGTAAAAAATAGTGCCTTTTCTACCATAGCGAGCTGGCATTCGAGGTCCAACAGGGCCTAGATCACTCAGAACAGGATTTGTAAGTTAATCTGTAAGGTAAATCCATACTCGCCTCATCCCCCTAAGCACAATCAGTGATATATCTGAAAGTTGTATAGTCCGATGAAAAGATCAAATTTTTAAAACTAAAACAATTATCTAGATTTGATTCTACATATCTAACTTAGAGGCTGGTGCATTATTAAGCATTTGTCGTCATGTATAAGGGAATACTGGGTCAGTTTAATAGAATCTGTTACTGCAGAATTCTATGGTGTCAGAGTTTTGGCAAGCTTGCCAAAGCTAATTTTCCATGTTTGCACCCAAAATATCTCAAAAGTTTACAATTTAAAATAAAAGTAACTTTGAACTAATGTAAAGTAGATACTAGTGATTGCTCTAATATATTTATCTCAGAAAAAATAGATAAATTCAATACCATCGGACTATGCAACTTTAAGAGCCAACATGATTTATTAGATATACCTTTTTTTAAATAACACATATTGTTAAAGCTGCATCGTCCGATAAAAGCATTACACTTTCAGAACAAAAACAATTATCTATATATTTGATACTACATATATATCTTAGACACCGATGGTCTTATTAAGCAGTTATTGCCACATAAAAGAGAATACTGAGTCAAGTTAATGGAATATGGTACTGATTGAGTGATTGATTGATTGGTGGTTTATTTACGCCGTTTCGGCAGCATAGGCAATATTCACGGCGAAAATTGTGAATGTGTTACTGTTGAAGCCTATGGTGTTAGAGTTTTGGCATGTTTGCCAAAATTATCTTTGTGTGTTTCAATTTCAAATATCTCCAAAGTTAGCCACTTAACATGAAAGGTGCTTCAAGATAAAGTAAGATATATCATAACCTAATATATTTATCTCAGATAGAAATGATAGAAACTCAAGACTCTGCAACGTTAATAATAAAAATTACATAAAGGATATTTCCAGTCAATCTGTCACCATATCAATTAATTTGCATTTGGTTTCTAATAAGCTAACATTTATTTTTGTAATTAGCTCTTTAAGAAGACACTCAGCTGGTCGTCAATGACCTCTCCTAGCATTAGGCAATATTAGCATAAGGCAAGGTGCAGTGGAATGATGAAGACCAATTGTCTAAGATTGAAATTTACCCCAGCTTAATCAGTTGAGCCCCTGTCACACCTCACCGGATTGGGGGAAATGGACAGAAACCGAACAAAGTCTGTTGATGTCCGGTTTGTGTCCGTACAAGTTTTGAACATGTGCAAAACTTGGAATGGATGCTGCCGGATTGACGTCTATGTTTCTTGGCCGGCTTGAGTTTGTTTAATCTGCTCACCGTCCATTGGCTATCCGTTCATTTCCGTTTCATGTCCGTTTCATGTCCGTTTCATGTCGGGTCGTCCAGCGGCCATTGACTCGATAGCGCAACATTTTGACACATTTTAATACATTTTGATACTTATGATGCCCGGACTAGACAATTCTGTCCATTGCTCAATCCGGTGATGTGTGAAATCCGCTTTAGTTGCACCAAACAAAAAAATGGAAAAAAAGGACAAAATCTAGCTAATCGAAGTAATACAGTAAATGATAGAGAGAGAAAGGGAGAGAGGGAGAGGAGGAAAAGGCTGAACACTCAGGTGTGGTGTGTGTCTGTCTCAGGTTGTAGGGCGTAGGGTTGTTGCGCTTTATGTCCTACTAAAGCTGTCACTGCAGACCCAGAGTACTCGCAAACAATGAAATGGAAACCCAAGGACCTTCCTTACAAGGTGCAGTTCATCAAGTAGAAGTAGCGGCTTTACAGCGTGTAATGCGCGCGTTTTGGTGTCAGTTGTCCTGTGATCTCAGTCATTTCCACCAACTGACTGCTATGGAGAAGAAATGATTGATAACCCCAGCTCAGCCGATCTCTGAGTAAGACCTCAGCACCAACAGGCAAACCCCCCCCCCCCCGTCCCCCCGTCCCCCCCTACCTCACACAAACCTAACTTACTTTGAGCACCAAACCGGACGCAGTGGCCAAATCAGTAGAGCGCAGGCTTCCCATGCGGATGGTTGGGAGATTGAATCCCAGCCGAGTCAAACTAATGAGTTATAAAATAAAATTGCTACTTGTCGCTACCCTGCCTGGCACTTGGCATTAATAGGATAGGACAAGGACTGGTTATATATATATCGGATATTGAGTCATGGGCGCCAGCGAACTGCTCTCCCAGTGGGGCAGCACTGTAAAGTAGCCTTGAGTGTGCACTGTCACAAGTCGGTACCCGTCCTGATATGATCTTAGATGTTGCGAGGATGTAAAACAACCAACAAACACAACCCATGAGCACCCATCAGCTGACACAAACCCACAGCCATAATCAATTAATAGACTTCGCCCATCCGATCTACACAGCAGATCATGCAATAATCAGCGTACTGGGACCTTATTCTCGCGAGCAGAGAAACCGAGTGGAACCGAGGCTCACGCAAGGCAGTATGGGCACTCCGAGTTCCGCTGGTCTCTCAGGAAGGCCTGAAGCAGAGACCCAGAATGCCCGGGTCGTAGCTCCAGCTTTCATGGTACAAGGTCGGGAAGGGGCCGGGGGAGTGCCCCCTCTCAACCCTATCATTTACAATAGCACCTATAGTTTAAATTCACTGTGCATCTATAACCACATACCTCCTTTCTAGGGGTATTGTGAAATATAATTGTTGTATATGAATATAATAATAATGGAACTGTAATGTGGTGTTCTCTGTGGCAGAGTGGTTAAAGTGTCTGACTTGTTTCTAGGTCGGACTCCTAGTCTGAAGGTTGATGGTTCGATTCCCCGTGCCCCCACCTCTGCCAATTTGGATTTCCACCGCTGTGTATGACTTACAGCGTCATCAAAGGCCAGTTACTCTCATACCATGTCTATGTCGTGTGGGAGGTTAAAAATCCCTTGGGTTGGTAAAAGTGTAGGCTCGAGATTTCTATTGACAAACTGTCTAATGGTGAAAACAAGTCTATTCAGATTTATCCATGATAGGCAGTATACATCTTCAAGAAAAAAAAGTTATTCTATTAAAGCCTGTAGCATTTCTAGAACAAGTAACTTGAGCTATATGGGAAGCACTTGTGTGTGCGAGCAAATAGGGCTAGAGGGGGTCTGTGTAAGGGTTTATAAGCCGGCCCCACACAGCTCTGAGAGACGCCGGCTGCCACTGAATTTTGTGTTTCTAATGTAGATTGCAGTCAAGTTGTCTTAGCAGACAATTTACATGATACAAAAATACCACTTGCTGTAGCATGATGCTCATAATCCAAGATGGCTGACCGCTAACCACCATCAGTTCTCGCTGTGAACAGACTGGATGGCTGAATGAGTTAGAGCATCTGTCTCCTGTGTTGGTAGACCATGGGATCATGGGTTCGAACCCTGGTTCAGTCAAACCAATGACTTAAAAATTGATACTTGTCACTTGCTAGCCAGGTGCTCGGCATTATTAGGATAGGGCAAGGACTGGTTGTCAGGATAATGTGTCAGTGGGATATCAGGTCATGGTGCTGGCGGCCTGGTCTTCCAATGGGGCAGCACTATAAAACGCCATGAGTGCGCGCTGTCACAAGTCGGTACCCGTCCTGATATTACCTTAGATGTTGCTAGGACGTAAAACCACAACAAATAAACAAAAGCTTTCGCTGTGTAAGCTGTAGCTGTTATCCGGCATGCTGCGTCTCAACTAAGGGACCAGCAGGCTCGGAATCCCCCCCACCCCCAACCCCCCCCTACACACATTGGAATGATCTGGGGCAGGCTGGATAGAAGAGGGGCAGCGTTTGGAGAAGGCAGGACTTACTTGCTAGTGTCCAAACTGACCTCTCAGGCAACAAGCCACATAGACAGGCAGGTGTAGATAGGGTGTTGCCATCAGGGAGCCTCGCTGGTGAAATGGTTAGCAGAACAGCCCGGAATGTAAGAGGTGTAGGTTCAGGTCCCGCTCTAGGATAGATATTTCCCATTTTCATCATTCCAACGACACTGTAGTAGTATGCACTGACCGCCCAGACAATAAGCCGCCTAGACAGGTAGGCGTGGATAGGGTGATGGCATCAGGGAGCCTAGGTGATGTAATGCACAGCCCGGACTGCAGGAGGTGTGGATTTGAATCCTGCTCTAGGCACAATATTTCGCATTTTCATTACTCCCACGATATTGGTTGCTGTGACCTGGATCGTGTACAAGCTACACAATCTATGGTTGTTGAATCTACCCTGTAGACATGCAGTGTCTGTATTACAAAAATACAAGGATTAAAACAACTTTTAGACATAGACCATTTAAAAAAACTTACAATTCCAGGGAGGGGGGACGAGCCTAGTAACCTGTACTTTGACCTCTCAAGGAAGAAGCCACACAGACAGATAGGTGTCGATAGAGTGATGACATCAGGGAACCTAGGTGGTGTAATGTTTAACACACTAGGCCAAAGTGCAAGAGATGTGGCTTCAAATCCTGCTCTATGCGTAATACTTCCCATTTTCATCACCCCGCGACACTAGGAAGCAAATGAAGGAAGCCGAAGAAGCCTCACTTTGGATTTGACTGGAAATATGGTGCGCAACGGATGTGAACAGCAACAGGGAGAACAGCTGGTGGTTTGCTTATTGGAGCTTTACCCCCTGGCAACATGTAAGGTTATATGAGGACAGGAAGTGACTTGTTACAGTGCACACTCATGGTGACTTAATAGTGCTGCCCCACAGGGAAATCCAGCCACCCACCACATGACCCGATATCCCTCTCAGTCATATTACCCTTAAACTGAGCCAACCAGTCCTTGCTCTATCCTATTAATGTGGCTGAGGCCTTGCTATTCAGATGCATACAGGGAAGCAATACCAGAGGTCACTCCAAGAAGCTTTTCAAGCCAGGTACAACAGCTCACTCAGAGGGGCCTTCTTTTCACAGCGAGTGATAAACATGTGGAATGAGCTACCGGAAGAAGCGGTGGAAGCAGCTACCATGAATCAATTCAAGAATGCGCTGGACAGGGCCTGGGCCAGAGAAACATTCCTGTACGATTTTGAGGCTGCATACCATTAGAGCTGAGAGCTACGAGCTTTGTATAGGCTACCACAAGCCTGCATCAAAGAAGAGGATAATAATAATTAATGCCGACTGCCAGGCTATGAAGCTACAAATATCAATTGTGTAAGTCATTGGTTTAACTCGACTGGGAATCGAACTCGTGATCTCCAACACTCGAGGCCCGCGCTCTACCGATTCGGCTACCGCGCCCTGTCCAAGAACACCTGGAGTTGACACAGATAGCGATGTGCAAAGCAGGTGTCAGATGGGTAACACCTTGCAGTACAGTGGATCGGATCTAATTTGCTTTTACAAAGCTTGGTGACGACAGGAAGCTAAACACTCAGTCGGTGAAGCTAATAAAACCTACCAAACAATTAAATACATTTGAACGATACCAAAAAGCAACTAGTGAAGGGACACAATTAAAAAGAAAATTATTTAAAAGATTTAAAATTAAAAAATTAAAGAAAAGAATCCCTGTCATGATTCGAGGATTCTTATTTTGTAATTTGAGATGGATACCTAAATGTCAAATGTCTATGTACAGTAAAACCTTTCTACATCTACCGACCATGTGAGCAACTTTAAATGGTCCATTTAGGGAGGTGGTCAGTTTAGGGAGGTTTTTTTTAATCATTACATTCATATTGTATGGGCGATCATTTAGGACCCAAATAAAGCGATTGATATAAGGGAGTGGTCGATTTGTGGAAGCGGTCGGTTAAAGAGATTTTACTGTATTTACCAATGTTGGAAAAGTGTATTATGTTCAGGTCAGACTGCGGTTCAGTTAACATAGAAAAAGGTTCCAATTGTATAATTCAGAAAGGACAGTGCATGCTTGTACTGATAGATGAGATTCATTCCCGCCCCAGCTACAGAGACAGCTCAGGTAGAGGAATATCAGGTTTATCCTCCTTGAGCCCCAGTCACACATACCCAGATCAGGAGCCGGACGAGACCCGGACTGCCATCCAGGGTGGTCCGAGGCGATCCGGGGTGATCCGTGGCTCGTCCGTGGCTCGTCCATGCCGACACCCCCTGATCCGGCCTGATCCGTGGCTCATCCGGCACCGTCCGGGGTCAGCCCCGGATGTTTTTAAATGTTTAAAACATCCGGGGCAGTCCGGGGGATTTGCGATCCGGGCTCAATCCGGCCTGATCCGGCCTGATCCGGGGGGGTCCGGGTATTTTGGGGGTGGACTGGGGTCATTTTGAGCCATGGTTTTACCCGGACCACCCCCGGACTATCCAGGAGTACCCCCGGCCTAGCCACGGACCACTCCTGGACTGCCCCCGTAAGACCAGGGGTGATCCAGGATAGTCCGGGGGTGATCCAGGATAGTCCGGGGGTGGTCCGGGGCAGTCCGGGGGTGGTCTGGCCTCATCCGGGGCCGGTCCGGCCCAGTCCGGGGGCAGTCCAGGGGTGGTACGGGGCGGTCTGGGGCTCGTCCGGGGCTCATCCGGGAAAGTGTGACTGCGAGGCAAAAATCGACGAAAACAGTGATTTTATCCATGGCGGTCCAGGACAGTCCAGGCCGTTGGTCCGTGGGTGGTCCGGCTCAAAATCCGGGGCTCGTCCGGCTATGTGTGACTGGGGCTTAAATGTTGTCTACTATGGGAGTTTCAGTGTACAACGATTATTTAGCTGCCTACACCGTGGCGTTCTCTGTGGCGGAGTGGTTAGAGTGTCTGACTTTTTTCTAGGTCAGAGTCCTAATCTGAGGGTTGGCGGTTCATTTCCCCGTGCCCCCAGCTCTGCCAATTTGGATTTCCACCACTGTGTATAACTTAAAGGCCGGTTGCTCTCATACCATGTCTATGTGGTGTGGGAGGTTAAAAATCCCTTGGGTCGGTAAAAGTGTAGGCTCGGGCTTTCTATCGACAAACTGTCTAATGGTGAAAACAAGCCTATTCAGGCTTATCCATGATAGGCAGTATAAATCTTCAACAACAACAACACCGACCTGTCTCTGCTACTTTACATGCCACTCTACTGACATTAAATTATAATTCATGTTTAGAACATACCAGGATCCAAATCCATCTTGAGGACACTTTAAAGATAATACATTATTCAGTGCTTGAAGTAGAACATGTAAATCCTGGCAATATTTCTTTCAGCTCTGGTGTCTGTTGCGTGTCGCCAGCCTACAAGCTTTCAAGGAAGAGGCTATTTGATTTTGAAATTACAATATTTGAATATGTTTTGGTACATTAGTTTAGTCACCAAGGGGACTTTCAACTGCAGTCAATTTAGTTTTTTGTTTGGGTACATTAGTTGTTTAAGTTTAATTTCAATCATGGACGATTGGTCTTCCCTCATTCCACTGCTCCTTGTCCTATCCTAATAAAAAGCGCCTGGCTGGGAAGCGACAAGTATACATTTTTAAGTCATTGGTTTGACTCGACCACGATTCGAACACACGATCCCAGGATATACCAACACAGGATACGGATGCTCTAACTCATTCAGCCATCCTGTATGGTCATCATCATCATCATCATCATGCTGTCAGTCGCAATGTGACAAAGACGGCTTTCATTACTTGACCGCTGCTCTACATTTCATGAAAGCTGCCTGCAAAAGTGTTGAAGTGCTGCTGGCTTTTGCAAGTTACCAGTGGCACTCTCTCGGGGAGCAAATAAAGGTTTCACACTGGCAAGAACATGTCCAGACAGGCACAAAACTATTTGTCCCTGCAGTGGCTGGTCGGGAGATGTTGGGAGTGCCATACATCAACCGCCCTTAATGCTGCCACAGTGACATGGTTTTCTGTTTAGGGTTTGCTGCCTTAGCCTTCGGTTCTGTCAAGAACCTGTACCATAAGGCAGTGGTTCACAACTCTGCAGGGCAGGGGCGTCAAACTCCCTGAGGTGTTGCAATACCTGCAATACCTGCATACTGTATGGCCAATATGACCATATAATGGTCAAAGTAATATTATTGAACGTAGAAATAGCTGTACAATTGTTAATTTCATCATATGCTCGTTATTACAGTAAGTATGAATATGAACATGTTTCAATGAGCATATATTGATGACTTAAATACACAATGTGACAAAGAACTCAAATAAAATAATATTTAATTATTTCAAGACAGCCCTGCCATTACACACTGAATACTGTTACACACTTTTGCACCATGCAGTCATTTGAAATGAACATTCATTATTAGAAATGTGTGGGTGTGTTTTTCGAAATGGAAAACATTGCATGTAGAGCGGGTCTTCAAACCCACATTTGTGCTAGTATTCGTTGTTGTTGTTGGTTGTGGTTTTACGTCCTAGCAACATTTAAGGTTATATCAGGACGGGTATCAACTTGTGACAACGCACACTCAGGGCAACTTTTATAGTGCCGCTGCACTAGGAAGTCAGGCCATCAGAATCATGACCCAATATCCCACTCAGTCACATTATCCTGATACTGAGCTAACCAGTCATTGCCCATCCTAGTAATGCCTAGCACCAAGTTAGGAAGTGACAGGTATCAATTTTGTAAGTCATTGGTTTGACTCGACCAGGAATCAAACTCACGGGAGGCCTGCACTCTAACCAGACGGGATGGCCGAATGAGTTAGAGCACCTGTCTCCCATGTTGGTAGACCATGGGATCGTGTGTTCGAACCCTGGTCAAGTCAAACCAATGACTTAAAAATTGATACTTGTTGCTTCCTAGCCAGGCACTCGGCATTATTAGGATAGGGCAAGGACTGGGTGGCTCAGTGTCAGGATAATGTGACTGAGTGGAATATCAGGTCATGGTGCTGGCGGCCTGGTCTCCCAGTGGGGCAGCAATATTAAGTCACCATGAGTGCGCACTGTCACAAGTTGGTACCTGTCCTGATATGACCTTAGATATTGCTAGGACGCAAAACAACAAACAAACGAACCTAATCAGCCACCGCGCCCGGTGGCAGATAGTCAGGTAGTGTACTCACAGTACAGACACATGGCTGGTTCAAAACTATGCAGCACACAGCATGTACAGAATCCCGATAGGAGAAGCAATGTCGACAGGGGTGTTTTCTTTGCAAATGCGAAGCATTGTATCTAGAGCTGAACTCGAACCTACGCTTATGCCTTTCCAGGGCTAGTGCCCTAACCATTAGGCTATCTACATAACTTGAAACCCAAACTTCTTACCATTCCAGGGCTAGTGTCCTGACCATTAGACCACATAAGCTCCCTGATGCAATCAACTTACCCCTGGCTACCTGTGCATGGGATATTTCACCTGGGGAGGTCAATGCGCCTCACTACACAATTAAAGCTGCAGAGTCCGATGAAATCATAACATTTTCAAAACCAAAAGAATTATCTAGATTTGATTCTACATATCTAACTTAGATGCTGGTGCACTTATTAATATTAAGCATTTGTTGTCACATATAAGGGGATACTGAGTCAATTAATAGAACCTGTTACTGCAGAAGCCTATGGCGATAGAGTTTTGGCAAGCTTGCCAACCATTAATTTAGCATGTTTCCATTTCAAATATCTCAAAAGTTAGCGATTTAAGATGAAAGTTACTTCAAACTAAAGTAAGGTAGATTATAATGAACAATCTAATATGTTTATCTCAGAAATTGAGAGAAACTCAAAACCATCGGACTATGACACTTTAAATAGAATAATAAAAGCTTAAATAATTATTTTCCTATTTAGCAATGTGACGCAATGGAATTATCACAGGATATACAGTGCGAGAGACCTGACTGAAGTTCAGCCTGGTATGCTATGAAAAACAGGCAAAGGCCTCGCATGTTACCAGGGAGTTCTGTTCAATAAGCCACTCTAGTCATTTTTTCCACACTGAACACCATGCGCTCCAATTTAACTCAACTTTTCCCCACCCACCCACACATTTCCCCCCCCTGTTCCTCAACCAAATTAACCCCTTTCTCTAGATGAGTATTAAACACCTCCTCATTATTTTAATCACTTTGAATAGCTTACACACTTTACACATGCTACCTCACTCAGCTTACATGTCAGGTTATATATCATTGCAAGAGCTAAATAGCAGGTCTATCTAATTATACAATCACATCCCAATTAAACTGATGTATATGTTAACCGTGCGTTGATTGAAATGGGTCATATTCATTTAAAGTTGCATAGTCCGATGCTTTTGAGTTTTTGCTATTTTCTGAGATAAATATATTATACTAATCGTTATAATCTACTTTACTTTAGTTTTAAGTAACTTGAATTTTAAATGGCTTAACTTTGGAGATATTTGACGTCAAAACATGCCAAAATAATTTTTGCAAGCAAGCCAAAGCTCTGACACCATAGACTTCAGTAGTAACAGTTTCTATTAATTGACTTATTATGCCCTTCTATGCAGCAACAAATGCTTAATAAGTGCACCAGTATCTAAGTTGGATATGTAGAAAGAATCAAATCTAAATAAGTGTTTTGGTTTTGAAAATTTTATGTTTTCATCGGACTATGGAACTTTAAGTTGGAGTATATCATCAAATAAACCGGGTGTGGTGGCCGAATCGTTAGAGCGCGGGCGGCGGGTGTGCGGAAGGTCGGGAGTTGGGTTCCCAGTCGAGTCAAACCAATGACTTCTATAATTAATACTTGTCGCTTCCTAGCCTGCCGCTCAGCATTAATAGGATAGGGCAAGGACTGGTTAGCACAGGGTCTGGCTATTGTGACTGAGTGGTATATCGGGTCATGGTGCTGGCAGCCTGATTTCCCAGTGGGGCAGCACTATAAAGTCAACAGGAGTGTGCATTGTCACAAGTCGGTACCCGCATTGATATGACCTTACATGTTGGCAGGATGTAAAACTCCACCAACCATCAAATCACTACAATTAAATGATATATTTTATGTGTTTTCCAGTTTGAAATAAACATGAAATTTCCTCCCCAACTGGCGTCTGCCATTCTGCTTCAGCAATGAGAACTGATATATCCACTGATATCCACTGAATTGCAATACCATGTATTTTAGTACATATCTTTATGGATTGTTTAATTCTGAATACATTCAACAGACTATTATGGTATGGGAGCTGCAAGCAGCTGGAGATCAACACATAGTTACAATAAAGGGTGGGAATATCAGTCCATCCCATAATAAAATGACACAAGAAACGGTGTAAAATGGATATGCCTATACAGGTTGGTTGGTTGTTGGAGTTTTGCGTTCTTGCAACATCTAAGGCCATACCAGGACGGGTACCAACTTGTGACAGTGCACACTCATGGCAACTTTATAGCACTTATACATACATACGCAGGGTAGCATCAACAACTATAGCTTGTATGAGATTCAGGTCATGGAAACCAGGTTATAGGATCGCGAACGCGCTACTCAGTCGGCCATGCAGTCCTGTCTGTCCACTAGGCAGTGCCCGATTTAGATGAAGAGAGGCCCTATTCTATTCCACTTGTGAGGCCAGTCCTGAAGGCCTATGATGATTTCAAAAATATGATGCACCTCCGCCGGAGCACCCTTAGATTTCAAGGGCTGCCAATCCTATATGAGACTGTCTCAAAAGGTGCTAAGCAATATGGACAAAACTTTGTCCATTGTAACAATCAACAAACTATCTGTTTATGCATTTGCTCAGTATAAACTGATTTGTTTTTTACATGGTGTTTCATAATCCCAATAGAATACATATTGATTTGAAGCAAATGTCCTTGTGTTTTCAGTGTAACCGTTTCTGTGCTGTTTTGTGTCAATCGTTAAAATGGACACACACAAAAGAAGAGTTATCACCTTTTGAGACAGGCTTGTACAAATCTGGAATGGCTACAAATGGAACAAGCACTTGAACGTTGAAGGGACCAGACGAGATGGCCGAATGAGTTGAGCGTCCGTCTCCCATTTTGGTAGATCGTGGGATTCAAACCCATGACTTTGAACCAATGACTTAAGAATTGATACTTGTCACTCCCTAGCCAGGTGCTCGGCATTATAGGATAGGGCAAGGACTGGTTGGCTTAAGGTCAGGATAATGTGACTGAGTGGGATATCAGGTCATGGTGCTGGCAGTCTGGTCTCCCATTGCGACAGCACTATAAATTCGCCATGAGTGTGCACTGTCACAAGTCCTTACCCCATCACAATATGACCTGAGATGTTGCCAGGACGTAAAACTCCAACAACCAACCAACATTGAAGGCTAGGATATGATGTCTAGCAAGAGGGGCATAAACATACACCAGCTGTGTGGTGCTTTGACCCAGGGTCAATGGACCGTGATTCGATCCACTACAGTAAGTTTACTTCACAGTTGGGGGAAGTAAGAGTGACTTTTGTTATTTTCTAATTTTAATACAGTCGTTTGGAGGCTGTCGTTTTTGTCCATCTATCACTTAGGACATCTATTGCAAAGTTTACTTCTATTTAACCCATGGCTATGTTAGCGCGAGGGTGAATCACACTGCAGCCCTGCAAACAGTTACAGTTACACCTAGGGAGTTGCATTGCATGTTTGTTTGCTGGTGCTTGATGTCCTTACAACATCGAAGGTCATGCCACGACAGGTACCGACAGGTGACAGTTCACACTCATGACCAACTTTACAGTGTTGTCCCACTGGAAGACCAGGACACTGGTGCTATGACCTGATATCACACTCGGTCATATTATCCTGATACTGACAAAACAGCCTTGGTCTTTGCCTTATCCTAATACATTTTGCACGTCAATGGGTTGACTCGGCTGGGGTTCCAATGCATGGCTTCCCACCTGAGAAGCCTGTTAATGCTCTTACCAATTCTGACATCTTATATGATATTTGAATCCAGGTTTGATTAAGCAATATTATATATATATTTCCAATATGTATCGTTAAAGCTGCATAGTCCCATTAAAACGTTCAATTTTCAAAACCAAATGGGGGGAGGGTTACAGGGCGGGGCTTCTGAGTGGGGGGGGGGCTTCCGAGTGGGGGGGGGGGGAGGGTGGTGGTGTGCCACACAGCCACTCTCCCCCAGCTCACAGCCAATCACAAGACAACCCTGATCCACCAACCATATCACGACACTATCCAGAGACCATCTCTCCCACATAAGGATGGTCGGTCTGCAACAGTGCTCCTGACTGACCACAACTACAATGTTTTCTTCACCCACCCACCCACACCTGCAGATTGAATAGCACAGCCAATCAAATGAATAAACAAAAAATAATGAAAACAATGAAAGATAAAAAATGACACTCAACAATTGACACCTGAGCAATTGACATATCTCGATGAATTTATTATTTTGCATTTAACTTGTTAATTAATATGTTATATCGTTTCTTAAACTGCTATGATGTTCTTATGGAAATGTTGATTATCTCATTGCTATTTGTCCATATGTCGTATCCACCTTCTCACACTCATATGTTATCATCTGTGCTTGACCTTATGTCGGCCGGGACTTCCCAGGCATCATAATGATTCATATGTAATGCCACCAGGGCGCTGCGCCCAAAATAAATTCATGCTCTTTTTCCTACTTCAGCTTCGACGTCTTTTGTGCCCACGAGCAATGATGGAATACTGAGCTAATTGAATAGAACCTCTTACTGCCGAAGCCTATGGTGTCAGAGTTTAGCCATTTAAAATCAAAGTTTAATTCAAACAAAAGTAAGGTAGATTATAACAATGAACCTAATATAATTATCTCAGAAAATTATAGAAACTCAAAACCATCAGACTATGCCACTTTAAATCAGACAGGATAGCTGAATGAGTTGAGCGCCTGCCTCTCATTCTAGTAGGTAGTGAGATCCGAACCTCTGGCTTTTGAACCCTGGTCGAGTCAAACTAATGACTTAAACATTGCGGCCATGGCACACAGAACAAGGAGGCACGGATGGGATAACATGTCTTTATTCCGGGCAGCCCCCGGGGGCATTACATGAATGGCTTTCTGGTTTGCAGGCATCCGCAAGCTGCAAAGAATCAGTGTCATGTGGTGATCAGAGTGGGGGATGAGAATCGCATGAATGAGGTGCGACAGGTGAGCAAGGCGAGGTGAGGAGATGTCAACCAGCGGGTAGCAGTGTTGCCAACATGTGTGTGCAGTGTTGGTGTGTCTGAACCATAAAGATTGGGGAGGAGCAGGGACGCTGTATAACGTCGGTGGTTGTTGACAGGTTTGTTTTTTCCAAGCTGTTTTTCTAAGGGTTAGTGTGTATTGCGCAGGTGTATGCACTCTGGTATGTCTGAACCATAAAGATTGGGGAGGAGGCCCCACAATGGATACTTGTCGTTACCTTGCCTGGCATTCAGCATTGCGAGGATGGAACAAGGAGCAGTGGAATGAGGAAGACCAATTGTGCATGATTGAAATTTCCTGTGCTCAATCAACTAATGTACCAACACCAACAAAAGGTTACTTATTGACATACGGCTACAGCTATTTCTGTCGCCTTAACCCAATGAGGTTACCATGATCCTTGTTATCTATCACAAGTGCTATCTGCATCCAGCCTTGATCCTAGATAGATAGTACACAAAGCACATCTAGGTCAGTAATGATAATGATGCCGTATATGTGTATCGCATAAGAGGAATATCGATAAGAGAAAGGAAGAGAAAGGAAATACAGGACCTACTGCGTGCAAGGGGAATTGACGAAAGAATGAGTCAAAATAAACACATGACCTACCACATGAGAGGAGAATCGACAGGGAGGGAAAGGGATCACATGACCTCAGATTAGTGCATACAGAGAGAGAGAGAGAGGGAGAGAGAGAGAGTGAAAGTGAAGGAGTGCAGACAAGAGAGAGTTAGGGAGAAAGGAACAAAGTAAATAGAGAACTTATTTCATGAAGTGAGTGAGGACAAGAGATAGTTAGGAAGAGAGAAAGAAAATATACATAGATCTTTGCCGATGAGGCGAATGCAGCAAGATGGTGATAATCAAACACAGTACCTACCCACATGTGGTGAGCGCAGACAGTCAAACACAGTATCTACCCAGTAAGGCGAGTGCAGACAATCAAACAAAATGCGCACCCCATGAGGCGAATACAGACAAGAGGATGATAATTAAACCCAGTCCCTACCCCCATGAAATGAGTGCAGAAAAACAACAATCAAACTCAGTACCTACCCCCATGAGGCAAATACAGACAAGACAACAATCAAACACAGTACCTACACCCATGAGGCAAATAGAGACAAGACAATAATCAAATTCAGTGCCTATCAACATGAGGCGAAAACAGACAATTTAGACAACAATCAAACAGCGTACATACCCCCAAGGGGTGAGTGCAGACAACAATCAAACACAGTACCCCACCCATCTTTTGAGTGAAGAGAACAATCAAACACAGTACATACCCACATGATGCGAATACAGAAAAGTCAACAATCAAACACAGTACCTACCCCCGATGAGGTGAGTGCAGACGACCATCAAACACAGTACTCACACCCATCTTTTAATTGCAGGCAACAATCAAACACAGTACCTACCCCCATGAGGTGAGTGCATACAAGACAACAATCAAACACATTACCTACCCACATGAGGCGAATACAGACAATTTAGACAACAATCGAACACATTACCTACCCACATGAGGCGAATACAGACAGACAACAATCAAACACATTACCTACCCACATGAGGCGAATGCAGACAATTTAGACAACAATCGAACACATTACCTACCCACATGAGGCGAATACAGACAGACAACAATCAAACACATTACCTACCCACATGAGGCGAATACAGACAATTTAGACAACAATCGAACACATTACCTACCCACATGAGGTGAATACAGACAGACAACAATCAAACACATTACCTACCCACATGAGGCGAATGCAGACAATTTAGACAACAATCAAACACTGTACCTACCCCCATGAGGCGAACACAGACAAACAACAATCAAGCACATTACCTACCCACATGAACCGAATACAGACAATTTAAACAACAATCAAACACAGTACCTACCCCCATTAGGTGAGTGCAGACGGCGGCGAAGCCAACACCAATCGGGGCCGACGCTCCCTGTCCGCGCTTCTCATCGATCATGGCGAAGATGGTGACGACGAGCACAAAGGTGAGCATGAACTCAACCCCGAACCCCTGCACAGCCGTCATCTCTGGGTTCACCCGCGCCACCCCGAGCGCCCCGTGGTATCTCGCCGGCGTCAGGCCCATCAGCAGCCCGGCGCCTGCCAGCCCTCCGACGCACTGAGCCGCCATGTAGCACACGCCGCGAGCCACGCTGATCTTGCGGGTCAGCACCAGCGGCAGGGTCAGCGCCGGGTTCACGTGGCCGCCGCTACAGCCGTGCAGCACCCAGATGAGCACGGCCAGCGTCAGCCCAAAGGCGAACGAGATCTGCACGACGCTCGCCGCGTAGTCGGTGTCGCCGCCGGCCCAGGCGGTGGTCGAGCCGCAGCCGACGAAGACGAGCAGGGCCGTGCCGATGCACTCGGCAAGCACGGCTCGCCAGAAGAGGCCACTCCGCACGTCGTCAATGGACCGCCGCATGCTGCACCGCCCGCCACCCGTCCGCTTCTGCCGGCGGCCGGTCTTACCTTTGTCATCTCCCATGGTCCTGAAGTGTTATTGATATATATAGATATATATAGTTTGTTATCAGTGTTATCAGCGCTATTAGTATATATATATGTATATATATATACATATATATAAATACACACACATTAAGGATTATATATATCCATAATGTGTGTGTACTTATACACACACACACATATATATATATATATATATATATATATATATATATATATATGAGTCAGCCTCACGAAAATGGGCCAATCGGTGGTCAATTGAAGATGTCGGCATCGCAATTCTTAAAAGTGTAGTGCATTTCTTTGTTTCATATTAAATTATCCTAGAAACAAATAAGGTTGTTGTATTTTCTTGACCTTTACATTCAGGATAAATTTAAGGACTTTCCAACACCTCTGTCAATGCTAAACTATAATTATACCGATCGATGCCGACATCCAATGATCGATGCCGACAACTTTACCAAATGTCGGCATCGTAATTCTTAAAGTGTAGTGCATTTCTTTGTTTTATATTAAATTATCATAGAAACAAATAAGGTTGTTGTATTTTCTTGACCTTTACATTCAGGATAAATTTAAGGACTTTCCAACACCTCTGTCAATGCTAAACTATAATTATACCGATCGATGCCGACATCCAATGATCGACACCGACAACTTCCTCCAATTGGCCCATTTTCGTGAGGCTGACCCATATATATATATATATTAGGAGTTCACACGTAAAACCCTGTCAACATCAATCCAAAAATTGAGATAAACATTGTAGTAATCAAACCTTCAAGAAGTTAATTTTTTTTGCATTCATATATTGTGTATGCATTGCTCCATAGCCATTTCATCACAAGAAAAGTGATCGAAAATTACCCTCAGGTAAATTTCGTTTAATTTACTTCAATTTTTGGATTGGTGTTTACAGGCTTTTGCGCTTGAGCTATTCATATATTTATATATATCTGTATATATATATATGTGTATATATCTATATATATATACTGGTCGAGTCAAACCAATGACTTAAAAATTGGTAATTGTCACTTCCTAGCCAGGCGCTCGTCATTATTAGAATAGGGCAAGAACTGGTTAGCTCAGTGTCAAGATAATGTGACTGAATGGGACATCAGGTCATGGTGCTGGTGGCCTGGTCTCCCAGTGGGGCAGCACTATAAAGACACCATGAGTGTGCACTGTGACAAGTTGGTAACCATCCTGATATAACCTTAAGATGTTGCTAGGATGTAAAACTCCAACAACCATCTGTATATATATATATATATATATATATATATATATATATATATATATGTACTATATAATTTATTGTGTTGATATAAATAACGGCAGCCCCTTAAATGTTTCCCAGTAACCATCTTCTTCCATGTTATTTGCTGTGGAGCGGGGCATTCTCTACTCACCCCCGCCTCCTATACCATGAGCCAACTGTCACTCTGCTCACTTTCAAACTTGGCATATATTCTCCTGCCAGAGAATAAACTCAACCCAAACCAAGTCCTAGTCTTTCTTTCTCATTTGCGAACAAACTATTTATACCTCAATATACATAACTAGATAACGCCGATACCCACTTCAACGAGGGCTAGGAACGGGGGGGGGGGATAAGGAGGAGGGGGGTTGGCGTGGCTGAGGACAGATGCAAAGTCCACAGAAGACATTGCTAACTGATAGCCATCCATATAGCCTGCATAGGGAGTGTTACTGCTAGCTGATACCTATTTAGCCTGAATAGAGAGTGAACAGAGAACGCATACATGGGATATCACTGTTGTTAGGTGATAACAATGTAGACTGAATGCAGAGTGTGTCCAAATGATATTATTACTGTTAGCTGATATAGTGATAGGCAATATAATGCTCAGCATGGTCTAAAACAGTATTACTGTATAAGTCAAGAACTTGTCCAATTCTAGGGTATGGCAATACAGTATGGAACCCCCAATGTAGAAACGCCATAGACGATGTAGACAATATTAAGATGAGAGCAATATAGATTATTCCAGTAATAAATAAGCTGTCATATGGAAATTGCCTGAAGGTACTCAAGCTACCATCTCTGCACTATATATGGCAATGCTGGGATATTATTGAGACATACAAATGTTTAACTGGAAAATACCAAGAGAGAAACCGATGGCTAGTGCTGGAAAACTCAAACACGAGAGGACATTCTCTAAAGCTGGCCAAGCACAGATGTCAAACAGCATTGCGCAGACACTGTTTCTGTAACAGAGTGGTGAGTGATTGGAAAGCTCTACCTGAATGTGTGGTGTTAGCACCATTACTGAACTGCTTTAGTTATTATCGATTGGGCAAAAGCACTGGTTAGATAGAAAGTACATATTGCGGAGGAAATTGAAGTCAACATCAAAATGTGGAAATGGAAGAACACTGTAAATGTTTGTCAGATGTAGGGAGTCCAACATAAACCAGTTTCCACATGCTCATGTGAATAAAGACCTAATACAAATGGATAAATATATTTTTTAAAAGGTTCAGAGAGACTGACAATAGGAACAATTTGACTCAACTATCATGGCGGATAATTTGAGAATTTGAGAATTTGATAACAATGTAGACTGAATACAGAGTGCATGCATATGATATTGATATTACAGTGCACTGATAATGACGTAGGCTGAATACAGAGTGTGTACATGGGGTATTAGTAGATTACGGCTCGCTGATAACCGTATCGACTGAATACAGAGCATGCACACAGGATGTTATTAGAATATAGCTCACTGATAACCACATCAAGTGAATACAGAGCATGCACACAGGATGTTAGTAGATTAAGGCTCGCTGATAACCCTTAAGGGTGCATTCCTTACATGCGGTATGCAGCATGCGGCATGCAGTATGTGAATGGCATGATTCCTTACATGCGGCATGCAGCATGTGGCACACGACTGGCTATATTTAAAAAATATAAATAAACAAGTATACCCAATACTGCACTGTATATGACCTAATATGGCATTTATATCTATGTACCTCTCGGTACGTCACATGGGGGTTCCTACCTTTATAATTACCAAATTATAGATAAGTAGTCAAATTTTTGTGGCTATGGTAGCATTTTTACCAACCCGAACCCCACCACCACCACTGCCATATGTTTCCCCTCTGCACCCTTGTGTGTGACCGTTCCGTAATGCTCAGTCGCCTCTCCTCATCTAAAACTAATGGACAAGTGCAACTGACGTTTCTATTTGCACACCGCGTGCCGCATGCCGCTTGCCGCACCGATTGCTACAGGGACCGATCGAGTTGACGCATTCGCATTCGCATTCGCATTCGCATACCGCATGTAAGGAATGTAGTCCATTGACTTCAAGGTGTTTCGATTTTTTGCCGCATTCACATTCGCATACCGCATGCCGCATGCCGCATCTAAGGAATGCACCATTTAGACTGAATACAGAGCATGCACACAGGATGTTAGTAGATTAAGGCTCACTGATAACCCTTAGACTGAATACAGAGCATGCACACAGGATTTTAGTAGAATACAGCTCACTGATAACCAACCACATCAACTGAATACAGAGCATGCACACAGGATGTTAGTACATTACAGCTAGCTGATAACCACTTAGACTGAATGCAGAGCGTGTACACATAATGTTCAATCAATCAATCAATCAATAGGATACAGCTATAATAGGCCTTGGGCCTGTTAGCCGCTCTTAATTAATAGAAATGGAGACAGTTCTTCAGATGCGGTCGATCATAGCAACTGTCACTGGCTCCAAGATATATGTAATGCTTGACCAGTATGCATCTAGTCGGGACTTGAAACAGTTCACCGACTCTGCTGCTACTACACTCTCCGGCAGGTCATTCCACAGGTCAACCACCCTAAAGCCGAAAAAGTTGTGTCGCAGGTCCAGTCTGGACTACCGCTTCCTCAGCTTCAGGGAGTGCCCTCTGGTCCTGGTGTTGGAGTCTCTGATAAGGGGGCCGCCTGTCTTGTAGATACCATGGAGATATTTGAATACTTCAATCATATCCCCCCGGGCCCGTCTGTAGTACATACTTGAGATCTTCAAATGACGCATACGTTGTTCATAGGGTATTGCATCGAATCCATGTACAAGCTTCGTTACCACCAACTGATAACCATGTAGACTGAATTGTTTGTTTGTTTTACCTCCTAGCAACATCTAAGGTCATACCAGGACGGGTACCGACTTGTGACAGTGTGCACTCATGGCGACTTTATAGTGCTGCCCCACTGGGAAATCAGGCCGCAAGCACCATGACCTGATATCCCACTCAGTCACATTATCCTGACACTGAGCGAACCAGTCCTTGCCCTATCCTAGTAATGCCGAATGCCAGGCTAGGAAGCGATAAGCATACATTTTTAAGTCATTGGTTTGACTCAACCAGGGTTCGAACCCACGATCTCATGGGTCAAATCCCCCGATCTCCCAAAACAGGGGACAGACACTCAACTCATCCGGCCACCCGGTCTGGTCCGCCAGCTGATAACCACATAGACCTAATACAGGGCATGCACACATGATGTTAGTAGATTATGGTTAGCTGCTAACCACATAGACTGATAACAGAGCATATATATACACAGGATGTTAGTAGATAACCACCAGCTGATAACCAAATAGACAGAGTGTGTACATGGGATGTTAGCAGATTAACACTCGCTGATAACCACATTGAATAAATACAGAGCATGTACACAGAATGTTAATAGATTACAGATACCTGATAACTGCATAGACTGAATACAGAGTATGTACACATGATATTAGTAGAATACTACCAGCTGATATTGATAACCATGTAAACTGAATACAGATGTATACGTGGGATATTAGTACATGTACTATAGTAGATTACCCCCAGCTGATAAGCACATCAACTGAATACAGAGTTCGTACACAGGATGTTTTAGTAGATTACCAATAGCTGATAACTGCATAGTCCCGTCCTGATATGACCTTAGATGTTGCTAGGACGTAAAACAACAACAAACAAACAAACAGAGAACCGCATAGACTGAATGGAGAGCATGTACACATAATGTTAGTAGATTACGGCCAGCGGATAACCGCATAGACTGAATACAAAGGGATATATGGGATATTAGTACACTGTGAAAAAAAATTCTGTACATTTACAGATATTATGTGGTAACTCTGTTGCCACATAATATCTGTAAATTATACAGAAATGTTCTGTAACTTTACAGATAATTCTGTAAACTTTATCAGAGAATATCTGTTAATTTACAGCCATTTTACGTAAATATACAGACATGTCTGTAAATGTTTTCAGAGAATATCTGTAAATTTACAAACATTTTATGTAAATATACAGACATGTTTTCAGAGAATATCTTTAAATTTACAAACATTAAATGTAAATATACAGAAAATGTCTGTTTTTACAGATAATTCTGTAGACGTTATCAGAGAATATCTGTTAATTTACAGCCATTTTACATAAATATACAGACATGTCTGTAAATGTTTTCAGAGAATATCTTAAAATTTACAAATATTTTATGTAAATATACAGACACTGCATGTGAATCTGGAAATATTTTCTGTAATTCTACATATATATAACACCAACAATAAATTGAATAAACAATTCATTTATTATGAATCTTGACTAGAACACACACATACAATCCTGCAAAAATATGTCACATTACAATATTATAATAATTATGTACAGTAATGCATTGCATTTAACAAATCAATTCATTTAAAACTTGTTAAATATCTGTTAATACTACCCTAAACCTTTTAAAAGAATATTACTAAATATTATTTTACCTAGCATATTAACAATCTTAAACCATTCAAACACATCACATAGGAATGGTTTGTTTGTTGCTGTTTTACATCCTTTTATATAGATTACCGCAAACTGATAACTGAATAGACTGAATACAAACACATACATGGGATATTAGTAGATTGCCGCAGACTGATAACTGAATAGACTGAATACAAACACATACATGGGATATCAGTAGATTACCGCAAACTGATAACTGAATATACAAATGCATACATGGGATATTAGTAGATTACCGCAGACTGATAACTGAATAGACTGAATACAAATGCCTACATGGGATATTAGTAGATTACCGCAAACTGATAACCACATAGACTGAATACAAATGCATACATGGGATATTAGTAGATTACCACAAACTGATAACCGCATAGCGAATCAGACTGAGAATTAACAAATGCATACTATGGGATATTAGTAGATTACCGCAAACTGATAACCACATAGGACTGAATAAGAAAAAGAGCATACATGGGATATTAGTAGTAGATTACCCGCAGAACTGGATAACCGCAAACTGATAACCGCATAGACTGAATACAAAGGCATACATGGGATATTAGTAGATTACCGCAAACTGATAACCGCATAGACTGAATACAAATGCATACATGGGATATTAGTAGATTACCGCAAACTGATAACCACATAGACTGAATACAAAGGCATACATGGGATATTAGTAGATTACCGCAAACTGATAACCGCATAGACTGAATAGAAAGGCATACATGGGATATTAGTAGATTACTGCAAACTGATAACCGCATAGACTGAATACAGAGTGTTTACTTACACAGGATATCACTAGATTTCCACAAACTAACAACCGCTTAGACTATGCTTGGATTGCGCGCCCCCTGTGCGTGTGTGCGTGCGTGTGCGCGTACGTGCCTAGTTCAGTCAGACGCGCTAACCACGCGCTAACCTCCCGGCGAGGTGCCTGGGTACTGGAGAAGTCGTCCTGCCGGGCGTGGTCTCGTTCGTCTTTCCGGCTCAGGTCCTGATTCCCAGGTGATGGCGGCGAGGAAGACCTGCTCTGACGGAGACTGGAGCACAACGCGCGGCTGATGCTATATGTCTCCTGCCGAGGTGGGAAGGCTACCTGTGAGCTGGTGTGAGAGGGGGTTACTTACTTACTTTGTGTCTTACTCACTCACTTAATGGCGGTCGGTGGAGTGCGGCCGGGTGAGGAGTCTTACGCGACACGCATCACACTGCCTGGAGCGCTATATTGGATAAGGCGAGCGAACACTCCCCGATATTCGAGAGTGTGCCCTTTCGGAAATGATGTAGATTTTGTGACTGCTGTGATTCTCCGTGGGTGTCGTGAGTGGAGTGGGTGTTGAGAGTGTGGTGAGTGGTGAGAGTGTTGTGACTGTCATGAATGTTGTCAGTGTTGTCTGTGTCGTGAGTGGTGTCAGTGTTGTCAGTGAGTCGTGAGTGATGTCAGTGGAAAGAATGTCATGAGTGTTGTCAGTGTCATAAGTGTTGTGAGTGTTTTCAGTGTCAGTGTTTTCAGTGTCGTGAGTGTCATGAATGTTGTCAGTGTCATGAGTGCTGTCAGTGTCGGTTGTGCTGTCAGTGGTAAGAGTGTCATGAGTGTTTGCAGTGTTTTGAATGCTGTCAGTGTCATGAGTGCTGTCAGTGTCGTTAGTGCTGTCAGTGGTAAGAGTATCATAAGTGTTGGCAGTGTTGTCAGTGTCATGAGTGTTTTCACTGTCGTGAGTATGGTAAGGTTTTTTGTTGTTGTTGGTACATTAGTTGTTTAAGCAGGGGAAATTTCAATCACGGATGATTGGTCTTCCTCATTCCACTGCTCCTTGCCCTATCCTAATAATGCCGAGCGCCTGGCTAGGAAGCGACAAGTATCAATTATTAAGTTTGTTTGTTGTTGCTTTATGTCCTAGCAACATCTGAGGTCATATCAGGACAGGTACCGACTTGTGACAGTGCACACTCATGGCGACTTTATAGTGCTGTCCCATTAGGAAACCAAGCCGCCAGCACCATGACCTGGCATCCCACTCAGTCACATTATCCTGACACTGAGCACACAAGTCCTTGCCCTGTCCTAATAATGCCGAGCGCCTGACTAGGAAGCGACAAGTATAAATTTTTAAGTCATTGGTTTGACTCGATCAGGATTTTTAAGTCATTGGTTTGACTCGACTAGGATTCGAACCCACGATCTACCAACACGGAAGACAGTCGCTCTACCTCATTCGGCCATCCCGTCTGGTTTACGTCTAACGCTGGTAGTAGTAGTAGTGTCGTGAGGTAATGTTAATGCAGTAGACGCTGAGAGTTTTGTGGATGTTGACAGCATTGTCAGTGTCATAGTCTGCCTGACTCTCATGTGTTCTGTGGGTCTTGCCAGTGTCATATTACCACTAGTTGTGGCACATTTCCAAAGAGCCGACAATTATCGCAAGTGAGTCTTCCTAGATCGGTTTGCGCTGCTTAAAGTTGCATAGTTCAATGGTTTTAAGTTTCTGTAATTTTCGGAGAATATATTAGGTTGATGGTTGTAATCTACGTTACTTTAGTTTGAAGCAACTTTTATTTGAATGGCTAACTTTGCAGATATTTGAAGTGCAAACATGTTACATTGATGTTGGCAGGCATGCCAAAACTCTGACACCATAGGCTTCATCAGTAACATATTCTAACATTAGTATTCGATTGACTCAACACGCCCTTCCATATGGCAGCAAATGCTTAATAAGTGAATCGTTATCTATGTGAAATAATTGGCAGCAAATGTAGATAATTGTTTTGGTTTTGACAATTTGATGCTTTATCGGGTTTTGCAGCTTTAATTCTGATTGATCACAGAAGCAAGTCACGTGACACTCGCAACACTCGGTAACCAGATGTCGCGCTGTGTACACTCACCATTAATGCAAGAAAGGACGCCGCCGGAGAGCAGGATGCTCACTCCACCCCCACCCCACCCCCAGCTACACATCCCGACCCCCACATTCCCCCTTCCATCCCCACCTGCACACCCCACACGCACCTTCACACCACATCCCCGTCTCCACTCCCCACCTTACCCCCAACTTCACTCACCACCCCCACCTGCACACCCACCCCACCTTCACCCCCACCCCCACCTACACACCGACCCCCACATCCCACCCCCACTTCCATCCCCACCTGCACACCCCCCACCCACCTTCACACCACATCCCCATCTCCACACCCCACCTGCACACCCTACCACCACCTCCACTCGCCCCCCCCCCCACCTCCATACCCTACCCCAACCTCCACACCCACCCCACCTCCAAACCCACCCCCACCTACATACCGAACCCCCACCCCACCCCCCCTCCATACCCACCTGCACACCCCACACCCACCCCACACCCACCCCCCCACCCCCCACACCTTACCGCACCCTCCACACCCACCCCACCTTCACCCCGACCACCACCTCACCCCCCCACACCCCAACCCACCCCACCCCCCACACCCCACACCCCCCCTCACACCCTACTCCCACCCCACTCGCCACCCCCACCCACACACCCTACCCCAACCTCCACACCCACCCCACTTTCACCCCCCACCCCCACCTACACACACCGACCCCCACACACCCACTTCCATCCCCACCTCCACACCCTACACCCACCTTCACACCACATCCCCATCTCCACTCCCCGCCTCCACACCCACCCCACCCCCACCTACACACCCCGACCCCCACAGCCCACCCCACCTCCATGAGCAACTCCACACGCAATCCCCACCTCCATCCCACCTGCACACCCAACCCCCACCTTCAAACCCAACCCCTATCTCCAGAGACCCCCACCTGCACTCCGCACCCCCACCTGCACACGCTACCCCTATCTCTACCCACACCCCACCTTCACCCCCACCCCCACATTCACACCCCCAACCCCACCTTCACACCCTACCCCCATCTCCACCCCCACCCCCACCTTCACACCACATCGCCACCTCCACTCGCCACCAACACCTCTACACCCTACCCCAACCTCCACACCCAACTACACACCCCGACACCCACACTCCACCCCACTTCCATCCCCACCTCCACACCCCACACCAACCTACCCCCACCTTTACACTCCTACGCCGACCTCCATCGCCCACCTGCATCTTCGCTCCACCACCCACACCAAAGACCATATAATACTAAGACGGCTCACTCAGCCTGTACTGTGTAATCAAAATGATCAAAACCCACCAATTGGTGCGCTGGCTGTTCTCTTGGTTAAACAGTTGCTATATTATATGTATAAATGTATATATGAATGTGAAAGATGTGTGATGATGGCGATGATTATGATGATGCTGATGATGATGTGTATTTGTTCATAGCAATTTCATATTGATGTGTATTCATACTTTCCTATCTCATGTATATTATTAGTCATTACACATAACAGGATACATAACTGGATTGAGTAGGTACTCTGGCTGGCCACAAAAGACCCACCGTTTATTCATCAAAATCACATTAATCAAAATCACATTAATCAAAATCAAGTAATAATCAAGGAATAATCAATACAACAATAATCACAAACAATCAAGCAATAATCAATACAACAATAATCACAACCAAATCAAGTCCATTAATCATGCGAAGCAATAGTCAAGAGTAATCAAGTCAATAGAAGAAGTAACATGAAGCTAGAACTCGGGTTCGAATGGCCGATATACTGGAGAACCGTTGGGGGCTGGAGGCGCGTGCATGCGCGTGACACATTCCAGCCTAGACTTGCCTCGGTCTGACTGGACGCTCGGAGGCTTGGCGCATGCGTCCGACGCCTAGCAGGATTAGACTTCCCTCAGCCCCCTAGAGCTGGCAGTTCTCCCGGCCGGCGGTGCAAGGCGGGGGTCCCGGGTTCGAGACCGCCCCAATGCGATTAACATTTAACAGGTTCCATCCAGAATAATATTGGTATAAATGCTTTATACTACACATTATTAGTCATTACACATAACAGGATACATAACTGGATTGAGTAGGTACTCTGGCTGGCCACAAAAGACCCAAACCACCCCAACCAGACGGATCTATGTTGGTGTCGCTGATAGTTAGTATATCATACCCAGCATGACTGACACCCGCAAGTCGAGTGTCAGGCGCTCTGTGAGAGAGGCCTTCAGGTACTGCCTGACACAGTCGGACCGCCAGTCACCTCTCTCCTTGATCTGTTCCTCAGACGCACCTGACAGCCTGAGGAATGTCGCACCCCCTCGCCTAAGGCTGTGGGATGAGAAGTCCCCTGCGGGCAGGCCGGCCGCGGTACATGCCGCTTTTAATACTGCCGTATAGAATGCATAGGTTAGTGGGACGGAGTGTCCTGCTCTAGGTATCCTAAAAGCTTTTGCATCCAAAGGCGCCGGGCACTGGTCGATGTGCCTTTTTACCCATGACATGGCGCATAACTCTCAGTTTGCCACCTTGGCCACTGGTATCTTATGAACCCGTTCCCTGAACTGGTTAGTTTGGGATTTTCTGACGCACACTAGCATCCCCCAGGGGTAGAACTCTAGGTCCCCCCGCAACAAGGCTGCATCTGACATAGTAACGTGTGCTTTGCGGAGTAGTGCTCTGAATGATAACAGCATGGCTGCCCTGACCGCCGTGTGGCCCCTGGAGGGAAAGAATACCGCAAACAACTTAATTAAATCATACGGCAGGAGGGGGGCTGCTTGTTTTACCTCGTTACCCTTCAACCTTCGTATCCCGGCCAGGCATTTTTTGATATGATGGTCAGCATAATTTATAGGCGGGCAGCCCAGATCCTTGAGGTGGTTATTTAGGCCACTCAGGTAGTTCCTGATGGACGAGTAGCACAAACGCCTTGCTAAATAAGACATATAGAGACACACCTGGTCAGAGTCACATGGATAAGGACATATCTGGTCATGAAATACCTCACAAAAGGCAATGTAAGTGTTGACTTGCACGGAGCGGACCTCGATAGTAGAACTTGCGTAGTGGTTCTTATCATAATTACGTCTCTCTTCCAGTAGCTTTTCCCAATCTGAAGCGAAATTAGCAGGTAAAGATATTGTGGCAACACATTGCTTCACTCAGGTCCACATCCCTGATGCGTGCTATACTCTGAAATTTATCCAGATGGCTTAAGCTGTCACATATCACGTTACATTTGGTGTTTATATATACCGACTGGACATCAAAATTAGAAGTTATGGACGCCCAAAAAATGTGGCGTAGCCACCTCATCGTTATTTTATTTCTGCTACGGCCAGAGTTAAGGGCGGCCATCACCTGTGTGTTGTCCGTGACGAACACTAACGTCTTGTTCCTCCAAGTCGGGCCCCTTCGCCCGACCGCCATCAGCACCGGCCACATTTCTAACATGTTTATATTATCCGATCTGCACCCCTCGTCCTCTGCACTGACAAAGTGATGGCCGAGCCATTTCTGAAGCTTCTTGGCCGCCCCCGATTCAAAAGCGCCTGCCACCCAATCCTCACCATGTAATGCACCAAACCCGAATTTGGCCGAGTCACTGTAAACTGAGATCACGGGGTCCATTGAGGGGATTATACTCGCTTTCCCGTTAAATTTCGAGGCAAATTCCAGCCACCATTTCAGATCCAGTCTGAACTCTTCATTCAAACGCACCTTGTGGGTGGCTTTTTTGGCGGAGGCAATTAGGTCATAGACTCTCCTCGAGAAGGTCCTCCCCCCATGTACGACCTTGCAGCAGTGGGCGAGGACCCCCCCGAGCCCCTCCTTGTCGCCTTCCACCTCCGCATGAATAGGCTAAGCTGCGCGACCAGTTTCGCTAGTTTGTCATCTGGTAGTCGCAGTTCCATAGCTATTGAGTCTATGTCTATACCCAGGAATCTAGATATCCTAGCTGGGGGAGTGAGCTTCCGGAAACTGACGTAGAAGCCCAACCTGCATAGAATTGCTACCAAAGCTTGTTGTGCCTCTGTGCACTCGGCTGCTGTCCGGCCTACGACACAAAAGTCGTCCAGATAGTTGATGCACTCTTCATATCCCTCTCTAACCATGCATCTGACAATGAAATCGCTGATCTTTGAAAAGACGAAGGGGCTACTGCTCAGACCCATGCACAGCCTGTTATCCCTTAGATTAACTGGGCCATCCCCAAAGTCCCAGCTTAGGCCTTGATGCTCTCTGCTGGCCGGGTGTATATTGATCGCCCTGTATGTGTTTGAGATATCTATAGTGGCCATATGGTCCCCTTCCTGGAGTAATCTAGTGACAGTCTCGACAGAATTATAACTAAAATGTGTCCTGCAGGCTCGGGTGTGCTCGTTCACACAGAAACCAGTTGGACTCGAGCAGTCCACGATGGCTCTGAAGTCATCCTGGCCTTTGGGCACAGCACCCATGGGGTGTACACATACACACGGTTCCTCTACGACACACACCAAGCCTGCAGCTATCTCATCCCGAAGCCTATTGCTCATCAAGCTCCCCGTCACACCCTTAGTTATGGACGAGTAATTCCCTTGAGAGTAGGCGCTCATACAGTCTGGGTCGATTACCCGATAACCAAAGCAGGCCCCCCTGAGGATGTACTCGCAGTCTGGGTCAGTGTCGCCGTGGGACATCGCCTCAGTGTAAATACGACAGGGTTTGATCTGGGCTGTCGCGCCACCCACCTCATGCGTGCACTCACAAATGCCCTGGAGACACGCCGCATAGATATTGATACGTTTCTCAACACGTTCTTCACCCCATTGGTCAACTACCCAGATCGAGCAGTACACCTCAACCTGATCTGGCCGAGAGACGTCCGGCCCGACAATCCTAAGCAAGTCCCCATTCTCATTGCACATGCCCGGGTAGATATGGCACCGGGCACTCTCAGCACCCCCTCGTGGCATGTCGCCCTCACCTCTGGCGTGCTGGTCTGCCGCACACCCATTACCCGTATCTGCTAACACCTATGCGGCCGGAATATCATCGGCAACATTACATGTATCCGGGTGATCAACAATCATATCAACACGAATCACAACACCCGCACCGTTCCCCTCACCTGAGACCTCAGTACTCTGCACATTGCGTGTTAAGTCAGCGTCACCTGAGACATCACATTTTAACGCATCACATATATCAAAGTCACATTCTGCCTGACCAATACTTTCATCTCGATTGATATCTTTCAATGCACAGTTCTGATTTATTTCACCAAATAAAACATCAACATCACATACATAATCTGGTGAAGCCATTTTAGCCCCACTGACCTCAGACACCTCACATCGAAAGTCGGGGTATGCCATATTAGCGTCCCCGACTCGGCCGCCATCTTGGATACCGCCACTTTTGGCGCGTAATTCAAATTCAACGTGGTCAACGGGCGCCACCCCGCTCCCCTCTCATGCTCACACACCAGTCAGTTTCGCTTATTTTTACACTCACTCGACGGGTGCGCCCCTGATTTACAGTTCAGGCACTTATGTTCATAATCACAGCGCCGCACGGTGCAGCCCTCTTTATTATAGTTATAAGCGTAACAGAGCTTCCGGGAATTGTCATATGTTTTCCCGGTATAAGATGGCCGTGCCGGACGCCTGGCGTCCCTGTTACTACGGGTGTTCTCCAAATTGAAGTGAAGGAGAGATATCTCGTGATCCCCCATGACGAAGGCTTTTAGTCCCTTCTCCTTCACCTTGTCCCTGATTGCCTTGTCATAGCCATGATAGGCCTGGTCCGTGTAGGTAGCCATAGAGGCGTGCATACACATATATGCAACATGACCAATGTAACGTTCCAAATCTTCATATTCAAATCCCACATGTTTCCCATGCTTAATGCACCAGATTAAGGCGGCATGGATCAGCTCCATCACCGATAGTTTTTTAAGGCGCTTCTCGTTTATAGTATATTTGTTTAACGCGAACTTACTGCGCCTACGCCTCCTTCTTCTCCTCCTGCTGGTCCTCCGAGCATCACTGTCTGAAGCCGAGTCATAGTCGGAGCTACTATCACTCGGGGATTCATCAGGCTCTGCTGATGACTCCCCCACCTTCTTTCCTGACGACTTCTTTTTTGTCGCCTTCATCACTGGCGCTGCGTCTTCCACCGGCGATCCAGCGTCCAGTACTGCACGCAGCGCCTTCTTCCTTCGCTCCCGCGACTTCGCCGCCACCAACCGTCGCAGCTCCCGCTCCTCGTCGTCCTCCTCGTAGTCTTCCGTTCCCTCACCCGTGCGCCGGTTTGATTTCCCGGCCGGGGCTTCCGACGTACCCGCGGTTTCCTCACTCGATGAAGCAGTTTCCACCTTCACAGACCGTCTGCCGGTCTTTGTCCTCTTGCATTTGAGGCCCCGCGGGGCATCATGTTCCTCCCGACATGTCGCACAGATATCGACCGGCATCTTGCAGGCTCACGCGGTGCATGGGCACGTCAGTGCACGGGCACGTCTGTTCAAAGCTAGAACTCGGGTTTGAATGGCCGATATACTGGAGAACCGTTGGGGGCTGGAGGCACGTGCATGCGCGTGACACATTCCAGCCTAGACTTGCCTCGGTCCGACTGGACGCTCGGAGGCTTGGCGGATGCGTCCAACACCTAGCAGGATTAGACTTGCCTCAGCCCCCTAGAGCTGGCAGTTCTCCTGGCCCGGCAGTGCAAGGCGGGTGGTCCCGGGTTTGAGTCCGCCCTGCCGCGATTAACATTTAACAGGTTCCATCCAGAATAATATTGGTATAAATGCTTTATACTACACAATATAATTGTACATGTTTACATGTGAAACACCAACCAGCAGCCGGGCTGATCAAACCCACCACAAGGTGGCACTGCGAAATTTACATTACCATGGGAGAGATAGCGAGTGAGCCGTCTTAGTATTATAGGGTCTTTGCCCACACCTAAACCCGACCTCCCACTCCCACCTCCACCTTCACACCCACATGTCCACTCTCACACAACCACCACCACCTCCACCCCACCCCCATCCCCACCCAGACCTCCACACCCTACCCCCACCTCCACCCCACCCTATCCCCACCTCCACCCCCACCGTCACAACCCACCTCCACCATCGCAGCACCACCCCCACCTAAACCTGACGCCCACCCCCAAGTCCACCCCACCCAAAACCCCACGTCCACCTTCGCACCGCCACCCCCACCTCCACCCAGCCCCACCTCCACCCACCAAACCCTGACCTTCAAACCCCAGCCCCACCTTCGCACCACCACTATCCCTCCACCCTACGCCCACCCAACCCCCACCATAGCACCATCATCTGCTACCTCCACCCCATCACCACCTCCACTTCCCCAATCCCCATCCCATTTTGCCATTGTGTGTCTGTCTCACCCTTCTAGTCCAAGTGGCATGTATGTGCTATGTATACACACCTACATACACAGTTACATGTCCATGCACATTTATGCGCACTACAAATAGTGTATATATGAATGTCTGTGTGTACATGTGTATGTGTTTGTGTATATATGTATAGATGTGTACGTATGTATTTATAAGAACTTATGCGAGTATAAAGGCGCGGAAGGAAATTATCATCTACTTTATTGTACCTATTATTCTACACCGCCTCCTCCGCTCAAGGGTGGTGCCACCACCGATTCCCATCCTCCCTACCTGGCCCGCCAAACCACCACTCACACTGGAGGATTTATGTGATGTATAACAAAGTATGCGAGTATAAAGATACGTAAGGGAATTATTATAATTATTGTTATACTCTGTAAGACCCGACACTGTACTGGTTGTACCACCTGTGGCCTCCTCGCCTCCACTGGATGTGATCATTTTGATTACACAGTACAGGCTGAGTGAGCCGTCTTAGTATTATAGGGTCTTTGTATGACCTTAGATGTTGCCATGACGTAAAGCTCCAACGACGGACCAACCAACCAACATTTATATGCCTGTATATAATGCTAGGTACACACCTACCGTATACGATTCGCGCCCTAAAACTCGAGACCCGACCCGACCCGCTTAAAACTGAAAATGGGCCGATTCATTTTTCGAATCGCGAATCGCAATCGTAAGGAAGCAGTTTTAGCACTAAACAGTCGCGAATCGCAATCGGTAGGTGTGCTAGGGGAGTGCACACCTCACAACTTTTGGGCAGCTTTAGATCATATACGGTAGGTGGGTGCGGAAAAACGGTAGCTGTGTACCTAGCATTAGGCACTGCTAAACTTAGACACCATGAGGGGTTTGAATTTCTGCCATATATTTTTAAGTTGCATAGTCCAATCATCTTGAATGTTGCCAATATTTTGGGGAAATATATTAGATCAATCATTATATTCTACCTTGCTTTAGTTGGAAGGAACTTTGATTTTAAATGGGCAACTTTAGATATATCTGAAGTGAAACATGTTGCATTAATATTGGTTTGCACACCATAGCTTTCAGCATATGTCCCTATATGTTGCCAGGATGTAAGACCCCAACAAAGTAACAAAAGATAAAGAGCCACTTATGTAGAGGGGAGGGATAAATGGTTGGTTGAGTTATTTGGGGGTTTTCAACGTAGTCATCTAATGGCCCTGTCACACTACGATGTAACGCCCCAGCGTAGGGACAATGTGAAAATAAATTTAATACGTCAAAAATCTCGACGTAATATGCAAATATGTGGCCAAGTTGGACGTCAATGCCAGGTAGTAGACGTGAGCGTAACGCCGGTATAGCGTCGTGCCAACAAGAGAGGTCAAAGGAATTATTTATTATGTTAACATGAAGCTTGCGAAACCCCAGCGTGCGATGTCAGCCTAGCATGACAGTAGCGGTCGCTTAGCATCGCTTAATATTGTCACTTCCGACACAACCGTTTTCCCCGCCTGAGTCAATGTCAACCAACCGAGAGGCTGGCATCAGTCCAATGTCGCCGGCATGAGCCGCAAAGTCCTCCTCTCTGTGCGTCACTATGACATAGCGCACCGTTGATCTAATGTAGCCGACACATCCCTCCCGCACGTCTAATGTCGGCGTAACGTGAGTGTGACATCACCCGAACATCAGAGCATCACGTCAAGCTACGTCGAAAGTTTTCAACATGTCCAAAACCTCGATGTGCGCTGACGTAACTTGACTAACCTGACGTAACTCGACGTAAATCTACGTCAGTCTAACGTAAGGATGACGTAACTCGACGTACCTCAACGCACTGACGAAACGTCACCTATGTCGGCTTACATTACCTCCTTACGTCGTAGTGTGACAGGCCGATAAGGTCAGATCAATACAGGTCCTGACTTCTTTCACAGTGTTAGGGTCCGACCGTCGTCTGAGGGTCTCTGTTGTCAAGCTGTGGCTATTATTGTCATTCAGCCCTAATGGTAGGGTACCGACTTGTGACAATGCGCACTCATGGCAATTTTATAGTGCTGCCCCACTGGAAGACTAGGCCCGCCAACACCATGACCTCATCTCCCACTCAGTCACATTATCCTGACACCAAGCCAACCAGTTCTTGCCCTATCCTAATAATGTCGAGCGCCTGGCTAGGAAGTGACAAGTTACAATTTTGTAAGTCATTGGTTTGACTCGACTGGGAATTGAACTCCCGCTCTTCCACATGTGAGGCCTGCACTCTACTGATTCTGCCACCGCATACGGTTTCACAAAGGTACATCAAATCCAGGATAAAACCACGTGACCCTATCTTTAATCACCCATTACCTACTTCTTGCAATATTAGAGAAGAAAGCTATTATCCAATCATTATCTACCATTGACAGTACCAGATAATAGGCTTTACTCCTGGAGAGTGGCGACAGAGAGTGTTAGGCAATTATTGCTCAAATTGCTTATCGCTGTAATTTGAATCGTATGTAATGGCGCCATTCTTCCTTAATTGCCAGCAAATTAATCCAATAAAGCACCGAGGATTTTACTTCAAATGATGGTTATCTCACAGCAACATGGTTTTCAATTTTCTTTTTAAATTTGAAAACAAAGAATATTTCTAATAACATCAATTATTTGCTCTAGGGCCACCGTCAGTAAGGATTCAATCCAAAGTTAAGCTTGTGTTATTTAACGACACCTCTAGAGCACATTGAATTTTGTATCATCAGCTATTAGATGTACAAAAATATGGTCATCCTGACATATTGCTTTGGAGGAAACCTGCTGCCGCCACATAGGCTACTCTTTCTGGTAAGCAGCAAGAGGTCTTTTATATGCACTTTCCGACAGGACAGCACATACCACAGCCTTTGATGATCCAGTTGTGGACCACTGGTTGAAATGTAAAATAGTCCAAACTGCAAGTGGGTCCACAGAGCAGGATCGATAGGGTGATCGACACCTTCACAGGTGGACACTCTACTGCCTGAACTAGGTCCCGCTCCTGGATTCAATCCAAGCACACATACACAATTATAGTTTAAATAGGGTCTGTTCTCGTTAATTTGATTTATCTTCGGCTCGGTATTGTCATTGGGGTGATGAAAATGGGAAATATTGCGGCTAGAAGGGGAATCGAACCCACATCCCTTGCATTTCCGGGCCATGTGCTAACCATTACACCACCTAGGCTCCCTTATATCACCTAATAGATGCATAGTCTGTCATTTTTCAGAGATAAATATATGGGTCAGGATCACGAAAAGAGGCCAATTGGGGAAAGTTGTCGGCGTCGACCGGAATAATTATAATTTAGCATGGACAGAGGTGTTGGAAAGTCCTTAAATTTATCCTGAATATAAAGGTAGAGAAAATACAACAACCTTATTTGTTTCTAGGTTAATTTAATATGAAACAAAGAAATGCACTACACTTTTAAGAATTGCGACACCGACATCTTCAATTGACCACCGATTGGGCCGTTTTCGTGAGGCTGACTCATATTAAGTTGATTGTTATAACTTATAGGCTACCGTACTTTAGTTTGAAGTAACTTATTTTAAATGGCTAACTTTTGAGATAATTGAAGTGCAAACACATAATATGCTTCTGCAGTAACAGGTTCTAATAAATTGTCTCAGTAGTCTATTAAATTGTTTATGAAACAACAAATGCTTAATAAGTCAGATATCTAGGATCAAATCTAGATAACGGTTTTGGTTTTGAAAATGTGATATTTCTTCGGACTATGCAGCTTTTAAGTCTTGCGAAGACTCAAACTCATCCATTGACACAGAGGCTCTTAGACTTCCGGTACACGTAAGTGGACACAGTTGAATGTAGGTGAACAAAGCAGAGGCTAACATGGGTCAAACATGGTGTAAGTACGTTAAACTATGTTGAAATACGTTAAGGTACGGATAAATATGTCACGGTACGTTCAACTTCGTTAGCCTCCACTACGTTCACCAACGGCTATGTGACCAGGGCTTCGTCCAAGTACACTAGCATCACAGATGGAAATTCAGCCTCTATTGTAGGGCTCTTTTGTTTTTGAACATGACCAAAGATTAAATCGGAACTCACTCCCTACCCATGTTATTTATTACCAGGTTAGCATGGATGCGAGTACGTTCAACTTTGTTACCCTCCACTACGTTCAACTACATCCAGTAACATGCATGTGACCGTGCCTTTAAGAATAAAATGAAATGAGCAAAGAAACTCTTACCATGTTGAGGTCAACGATAATTAAAGCAATTGATCATCATGAGCGCTTTGAATAATTACAGTTCCATGCAAAAATATAATGAGATTTTGTTTAAAAGGTTGTATTTTTGTTGTTACGTTTAAATCGGCCGTGTCAGCATAATTTATTAATAATTGCCAACACTTCTCGAAGCATTTTCTGCCAAAACCAGAATTATCCACATTCCTGAAGCAAACAATTTGTTTGATCTATTGATTAGGCTTATGTGTATTAATATCACATGACCTTATTATAAAAAGGTTCTATCTGACAAAGTGTTCTATCTGTTCAATAATGTTCTATCTACAACAGGCTATCATGCGGTTACACAACTGTTTCTCAACTGGTATTTTTCACTGAGATATTTTCAAAATATACACAGCTTCAGTCCTCATTATCTCGAAAGCACCATTTTGTTAGAACCTTTTCATAGTATGATTGTTATCAGCTATCGTACAAGGCCTAAGAACCTGTGCTTTTCTCTCATGTTTGTTTCTTTGCTGGGGTTTCACGTCCTAGCAACATCTATGGTCATATCAGGACGCACGGGTACCGACTTGTGACAATGCGCACTCATGGCGACTTTATAGTGCTGCCCCACTGGGAGACCAGGCCGCCAGCACCATCACCCAATTCAGTTACATTATCCTGATACTGAGCTAACCAGTCCTTGCCATATCCTATTGATGCCGTGTGCCAGGCTAGGTAGCGACAAGTATCAATTTTGTAAGTCATTCGTTTGAGTCGACTGGGATTCAAACTCCCAATCTTCTGCATGGGAAGCCTGCCCCCTACAAATTAGGCCACCACGCCCGGATCTTTAAGTCAGTCCCAAGGTCGGTCGATTTAGATAGGTTTTATGCTATAACTTTTCAAGGAAAAACAGAACAAATGAACACATTTTGGACATTTTGGTCTATTTGTTTATTTACAAAAAATTAGAACTTAAAAAAAAAAAAGTTTAACCAGTTCATTAATCATAGAGAATTGGTTTAATTGAAAAATAGCCTCTGGTTAGACTATTAATTTGGAAGATTGTAATGATGGGGATTTTGATGGTATGCGAAGAAATAGGGTGATCTTCATCTGTCCCCGTGGCGGTGTCTTGGCGAGCACCCGGCATGCAACTGGAATGTCGCGAGACAATTTGCATGCCGGGAGCATTGACAACAGCCCTGGAAGAAAAGAGGAGAAGATAAGTCAGGACAACAATTATCATCATCAGTTAGCTTTCTACATGTATATATATATATATATATATATATATATATATATATATACATGTAGAATATATATATATATATATATATATATATTTATATATATTTATATATATATAGGATAAGTTAAACGAGACTTACCTGGGGATAGTTGAAGGATAACCTCTGTTTTACCGAGAGTTGTGCCCCTTGGTAGTCGCAGTACAGGGAGGTGAAGCAGTTCCGGTCTCAAGTCAATTTTTACCTAATTAGAAGGGTTAAAATATGAGCCAATTGTCTATTTACCTGCCTAGTTGAACAATTTAATTTTTTCCTGTTGTATACTTATTTAATTCTTAATTATTTAACAAATAATTTCTTCTGTATCGCAAGGAGCGGGTTGGGTGGGCCCTGTACCTCGCCTACCAAGGGGCACAGCCCTCGGTAAAACAGAAGTTATCCTTCAATTATACCAGGTAAATCTCGTCTAACTTATCCTATTTTACCTTGGGCTGTTGCAACTAAGGCATTCCCAGCCCAGGGAGATTTTTACGTACTGAATATTTTACCCGACTACTAATTTAATTTCCCTTCTCATAAAAGAACCATGACATTGTAATAGTTTATGCTTATCCTTTTCTTTATTTTGTTTATAACCAGAATAACTCTGAACGATGTTTACAAGTTTCCAAATAAACTGTTACACATTACTTGTAATATTTGTCGTTTTATTACTTCATAGAGACTAAACTGGCCTGTTTTTAGCGTTGTCCAACAACCTTTTGGCTACTTTGTTATATTTTTCCACCTTCTTGTTATAGTGGAGAGCAAAAGACCTGGCTGTCTTCCAGCCTGCATGTTTTAGGATAGTGTTAACTGACATTCCTAATGCTCTAGCCTTTGACGCTGCCGCACCTCGAGTTGAGTGTGGCCCAAACTCCTTTGTATTTACACCTGCCCTGTCCAGTAATTGAACAGTCCAACGTGCCAAAGTGTCCCTTGATATTGGCGCATGAGGTTTTATGTAGCTAACTAAAAGTTGCTTCCATATCCTAATGTCTTTTGTGTGCTCTAAATACGCTTTAAGAGCTCTAACAACACATATATGTGGACACTCATTGTATGCATACAAAGATATTGATGACAATGGATCTCCAAATCTATTTGACTTAAGTCATTTTTTCAGATGAAAAGTCACTTCCTTCTCCTGTTCCTCCATCCCCTCAATGGATAGAGCAAAATGGTTTGTCCTCTGTGTCCCAGACAGAAGAGTAACAAAATGACTAATTTTAACGTAAGTTCCCTGAGATTCAAGTTCCTGTTTCCCGGCCAGTCTCGTAGTAAATCAAACACTTTATTCACATCCCAAAACCTGGAATACTTTGGTTTTGGTGTTTTTTTTGCATAAACTGACCGCATAAGCCAATGCACCAGCTGATGTTTGCCAATTGTTCGTCCATCCATCTTGGGCAACACAACCGACAAAGCACACCTTGCTGTGTTTATTGCACCAAACCCCAGCCCTTCCTCTGCTAGGGTCCTTAGGAAATGGCAAACTTGTGCCACTGAAGGTTTAACACCTTTCATAATCCCCACTTTTTTAAAGCATTTCCATAAAGCTTGACTGTCCCTTCACGCCAAGCTGATGACACAATGAATTCCGACGTCGTTGGGTCTAACCCAAACGGTTGAAGATATTTCCTTAAAAACGGAATACCGCCAAGGGGATTGTTGATATGTCTCCCCAGTCCTCCAGATTGTCTTGTGCGCATGGTATAAATCGCTGTTCTCGACTCCACCTATTGAGTGCAGCAAAGCATGGTTGGCTTGGCCAATGCGGCGTCACTAGGAAAGCATTGGCTTCTTCTATCCACAGTTTCCGGGTGACTCTTGCAATCATGCTGAACGGTAGGAACGCATCTACCCTCCAAGAATCAGGTTCTGGTTGCCACGACACATATTTTGAAATTTTGAAATTCTTTCGTGAAGCAAACAAATCTACCTCCGGTTTTCCCCAGAACCCACAAATTTTCTTTTAATTGTTTGGAGACAGTGCCCATTCAAGATGGTCCTTAAACTCTCTACTGTGCTTATCTGCTAATACATTTAGTGAACCTGTGATGTAAGCCGCTGTGAGCCGATTCCGTCTCACCTCCGCCCATTGCCAAATTTGTTGGGCCATTGCATTACATTCTGGTGACCTTGTGCCTCCCATTCTGTTTATATACGCCAACGTAGTTGTGTTGTCTGTATAGATCTGAATGTGTACTTCCTTTTCTGTTATTAAACTTTGCAACCCCAGCCATACCGCCCTTAACTCCAACACATTAATGTGCAAGTTTAACTTAACTTGCAACCATCTGCCTCCTGTGGCTGTGTCTCCCCTATGAACACCCCAGCCTTGGTGTGAAGCATCTGTTGGGATTTCGATTGACGGGTTGTCTAACCTAATTGGAGTAGGGGAATTCCCCACTGCCTCCTCCCACCAACGGATGTCCTTCCATCCCGCTTCTGAAATGTTCATGAGCCTTTCAAAATTACCCTTACTTATTTTTAATGCTTTATTTATATTTATTTCTAGTCCCTTAACATGAGCCTGCCCATAAAGCACAGCTGGTGTGTAAGCTATCATGAGTCCCAGCATTGCTGCTACTCATCTTATTTTTAATTTCTTTCCTTTCTTCAAATTACAGACACAAGTGTCACATTTATTAATCTTGTCTGGTGTTAAGGAAACCTGCATTTTTAATGTATCTAGTTGGAAGCCCAGAAACTTAATCATTTGAGTAGGTGTCTTCACCGATTTCATCTCGTGGATGTGAAACCTCACCTCAGTCAGAATAGAGCCCAGGTCATTCACAGCTTTTTTGCATTTGTCATAGCTGTCGGCAATGATAAACGAATCATCTATGTAAGGAAAAAGTACATGACCTCTGGTTGCTAATTCAGCGAAGATAGGCTTAATTATGCGTGTAAACATATGTGGGGCTGGCGATAACCCATTCAGGAGACAGGTGTATTCAAATAACCGTCCCTGCCTTAAGAACCTCAGGAATTTCCTATGTTCTTGTGCTATAGATATAGTATAATATGTGTCTTTAAGTTCTACGCTGGCCATAAATGCCCCCAGTGTGAGTGGTCGTAATGCTCGCATTGCGTTTGATTCGTGGCGAGGGAGGAGAACCCCCCCCCTCTCTCCCTCCGCCTGCCCGTGACCGTTGGGTCGCTGACGTAACACCCCCCCTCCCCCTCCCTCGGCCCTTATAGCCGCCCTTGCTGCTCCTAGCCACTCGCCTCCACTCACCCTCCTGGCACGGACACATTTTCTTTTGGCTCCACCTCACTGCTGCTGCCCCACGACTCCACGCCTCTGCACTCTCGCCCGCGGGACCTACCACGCAGCCATTCCCGCAGCCGCATGAGGATGGGGCCGACCCACCGGCCGCCGAGGAGCCCGCCGGGGGAGGAGCGCTTCCGCCACCTCACCCGATGCCGCCTCCGCGACCTCCTCCACCCCCAGCCTCCAATCGGAGGCCACCTCATGGGCCACCTCAGTCGACGCCAGGATGGACGCCCAAACCCAGGCCATGGAGCACCTCACCGCGCTCGTGGAGACCATCATACTTGCGCCCCCGGGAGCGCCCCCCCGGCCCCGCCTCCAACATCAGCCTACGACCGCCTCGCAGACCTCATCCAGGAGCTGGCCCAGGGAGGCCCGGCCCACGCATCGGCCCGCCCCCTCGCCGCCCCCGCGACGACGCCTCACGACGTCCACCCACTCTACCGGCGCTTCACCAGACACGGCATCTACCCCACACAGCAGGCCGCCTCCGCCGCCCGCCTCCCGCCTGCCCTCCACGCCGCCCCGACTGCACCACCGCCTCCGCCGCCGAGGCGGTTCGGGATATCCTCGACTCCGCCGAGGCGCAAAACACCACCAGAAAAAAAAGGTATCCCAGCAGGCTACATATTCCCCCACGACCTCATCAAGAGGGGGCCGGAGGGCAAGGCACTGAAGAGTGGCGAGGCCTCCATGGAGGAGTACAACCTCGCCCGCCGGATGCTGGAATCACATCACGCCTTCCCCTCCGACTCCATCCCGGGCCTCCTCCACCACAACCTAACGGTCTGTGTGACACATCCGTGGCCGACCGTCCGACGATACTCGGAAGCCATATTTGCCTGGATCGCGGACGGCCGGCTCCCGGACGGCTGGCATGACCCAGTCGCTATCAACTCACTACGGATGGACGTGATAACCGCCCCCGCGACTGCACCTCTGAGCTCCCGAGCTGCTGCAACGCACGCCCCACCCTCCCGCCCTGCCGCCCCCCCAGACCCGACCAGCCTCCTCCGACCCCCACACCCCATATACCCGAGTGGCATACGGCGTCCCCTGCCCCGCCTGGAACAGGGATCCCGCCTCATGCGACCTCGCCCCCACCGGCGAGGCTCACGGAGACCACGGCGCCAGGCGGAGGCACACCTGTGCATACTGCGCCTATGTGCGCCGTATCCTCACCGTCCACAGTGAGGCGGTATGCTTTACAAAGCGCACCCGGGAGCACGCCTCGGCCGCCTCAGCCGCCCCCGCCATCACCTCGCCGGATTTTTAGTCCGGCGGCGGCCACATACGGCTCGGGCCCGGGCCCCGCCCCCCTCCAGCCCGGCCAACACCCCCCCAGCCCCGGCCCCACCGCCTCCCCCGCCACCACGCCCGCCGCCGCCCAGAACGCCCAGCTCCCGGCACCCTCCCTAGCCGACCGGAAGTCCCCCGCCGAGCAGCTCACCGCCCGCCACACCACAACGACCACCACGCCAACTGCCACCCTCTCATCTCGCCGCCACCCCCTGCCGGCTGAGCAGCTCACCACAACTGCCACCCTGCCCGCCCGCCACCCCCTGCCGGCCAACTAGCTCACCACAACCGCCACCCTGTCCGCCCTCCCCTCACATCTAACCGCACTGCTCGCCATACCCGCCGCAGCCCTCACATCTCAGCCGCCGCCCTCCCCCCCCCACCCCCCATAGCCCCGATGGCCTCTCTCACATCTCTGCCACCCCTCACATCTCTGCCGCTCACATCTCTGCCGCCGCCGGCGCCATCCCTCACACCCCTGCGGCCCACCTCCCTGCCGTCGCCCGCACCGATAACGGCCGCCCCCGCCCCTGCCCCGCCCCCCCCCCGCACACCCCCGGCGACACTGCCGACCCCCGCCCCCGCCCCCGCCACTGCCCCCGCACCCGCCGCCCCCGTGGACCCCGTCCCGCCTACCTCATCCACCTCCCCGGCCTCCGCCCCCTCCCGCGCCCACCTTGCCCTCGCCTCCCCCGCCACCCCCTCCCGCCACGAATTCGACCTCCCCCTCTCTCGCCCCCGCCGAACCTCCTCCCCCACCCCCCCCACCCTGCGCAGCTGCCACGGGTTCGCCACCATCACTCTCGGGGATGACGCCCTCCGGGACCTCGCCTGGTTCGCGGCCTATGGGCGCGCCTCCAACGGCCTCCACCTCCTCCGCGCGCCCAGGACTCGGAGGATCGTCATCGAGTGCGACTCATGCCTCACCAGGGGTGGGGCCTACTCCCCCAGGCGATACTACGCCCGAGGGTACTCCTAGGCATTCCGCACCCGCTTCCCCGCCATTCACAAGCTTGAGGCGGTCAACCTGGTGGTCGTGCTGCGCGCCCTCCTCCCAGCTGACGTCGCGGGGGCCAACGTTGTCGTCAATATGGACAACATGGCCTCTGCCGCCTCCCTCGACTCGGGGCGGGCCCGGGACCCTAGCCTCGGGACCTGCGCCCGGGAACTCTGGATGATGGCCGCCGAGGCGTGCTTTGAGCTCACCATTATCCACAAGCCCGGCGCCGACCTTGTCCTCGCCGACGCCCTTAGCCGCGCCCACCTCCCTGGGCGTTGGGCGGGCGTGGCCCGAGATGAGGTCGTCCGCCTCGGGCTTGAGTGTGCCAACGCCGATCATGATGACTTTCCATACAATCCCGGCCTCTAAAATCCAGGGTACTCCGCCTCCGAGGTCGCCGCCGTCGACGGGCTGCGAATCGCCGCCCTCGCCCATTCCACCTGGAGGAACCGTCGTCGACAGGCCCGGAGCTATGTCGAGTTCGCCTCGGGCCACCACTGGGACCCCACCTCTTCATCCCCGCCTCACCGGGCTGCCCGCTCTGCCCCGTGGCGGCCTGGACCGCCTCCGTCGCCCTGGTGCCTGCCTCCGCCGCCGATCCCGCCTTCATACTGCCCTCGGGTCGCCTGCTGGACCCTCGGACGCTGACGGCCATCCTCCGAGGCGCCCTCTCGGCCCTCGGGGTGCCCGCCCCCGACGGGTACACCCTCCACAGCCTCCGCCGGGGGGCGGCCCAGGCATGCCAATGCGCCGGCGTCCCCCTCGGGGATATAATGGAGCAGGGGACGTGGACCTCCGCCGCGGTCCACGCATACGTCCCCCGCATCGCCACCTCGGGCGCCCCTCGAGCCCTCTCCTCAGTTTTGGTGAAGGGCTCTTCGGGGCGCCTTTACCCCTCATGTGACGTTCTCCAGTGACATTGCTTATCACTGCACCTCATTGACATTGCGACATAGCTTATCCATTGACATTGCTACCTCATTGCACTTTATCCACATTGCTATGTGTTATATCCTCCTGCTACCTGCATTGAGTATTTACACCTGTACTCCATTATAACATTGATGCACTGTCTCTATGAATAAAGTGTTTTATTTCCAACACCTGCCTCTATCTCCTCCTTCGTCACGTATCGTAGTTAAGGTGTGTCTATTAGTGTCACCTAGCCCTGAGTGACTATTAGTGTCACCTAGCCCTGAGGTCCTTTCTCGCTTGTTAGAGCTATTAAAAACAGTCCTAAATGCAATGTCACGATTCAATAAGAAAGAGTTCAGGTGCAAAACACCGTTTAATACCAATCAAAAGATATAGTATAAATAACAGATTTCTTACCTGAAACTAACTTTAATTCTCACTATTTCCACTTTTCTTATGATCACATGGTTATGGAGCAATGAACAAAACAGTACAAATATTTTAAAAAAATACCTTTTTGAAGGTTTCATTCCAATATTTATGTCAACTTTTGGATTGGTGTTTACAGGGTTTTGCGTCTGAATTTATTAGTTCTATATATTCTGATCTAGTTGGTGATTGCTTTAATTGAATATAACCTACCTGGGCAGGCTGTCCGCCGATGGTGGCCCTGGCATGTGTAAGCCATAGTAGGACCAATTTTGGGAGCGGAGTGACTCCCTTGAGCTCAGGTCTGTCTCCAAGCTGACGGTGCTGGACTTCTGCTGCCCTCTATCCACTCTCACACCACTGGTTTTGGTCCCGATGTCAGGGAATGTGCAATCGCTTGACAGGACTGTGAAACAAAGAGTCAGCACTGCTTATGAGGAGAATTTATTTTTAAAAAGATTGAGGAAAATACCAGTGATACATACAATGGTGTGTGTGCTCAGGGGGGTGGGGTGATGAAAATGGTAAATATTTTAAGCCCACTTTTTTTTTCCATTCTGAGCCTGGCATCTTGACCAATACACTATCTAGGCTCCTTGATCCAATCACCCTATCCATGCCTATTTGTATATGTGGGTCCTTGCCTGAGACATAAGTACACACTACTACCACTTATTCCCCTGGAATCATACATCTTTTTAATGGTTTATGCCAATAAGTCGTTTAAAATAACTCCTGATAGAAGCGAAAATAAATAATTTAATTCTACATTTCATAATAGAGAAAAATTGAAATTTAATAATAGTCCTAATTCCATGACTATGTTAGATACCTTCTAATCTTGGGGTTTGAGCTCGTTGGGCAATCGACCTTTGAATAGTAATTTCAGTGTAACTTGGATCTGTCCTCATTATTGTTTGTTTAGAGTGATGCATTTGGGTGTCCGGGCAGGAAGATTACTCCTTTGGGACATGCCAACCAAAAACATCATAGCATATTTTATGGTAAACTAAAATGCAAAATACAACTAGCCTCAGACCCTAATCACCTTCCGACCACCAACACTTTCCCACCCCATCAATATCCGACAATTACTGTTCATTACAAAATATCAGATGAAGAGCACCTTTCTAAAGACTTGTGCACTACAGTATAACTATGCTTCAATATATATGTATATATATGTATACATATATAGAGGAAGGATACACTTTTGTCAGGATAACATTTTAAACTTTTTTTTTCAGGATGTTCAAAATGTGTAAACACGGTTTTTCAAGTCCATTCACGTATACATTTTCATGAACATACATTTAATTTCTACGCACACATATGAGACTGTCTCAAAAGGTGCTAAGCAATATGGGACAAGACTTTGTCCGTTGTAACAATCAACATACTATCTACTTATGCATTTGCTCAGGATAAACTGATTTGTTTTTTACATGGTGTTTCATAATCCCAATATAATACATATTGATTTGAAGCAAATGTCCTTGTGTTTTCAGTGTTTCTGTGCTGTTTTGTGTCAATCGTTATAATGGACAAAAAAACGAAGAGTTAGCACCTTTGGAGACAGGCTCATTTATACCATGAGGTAACCATACAAAGCACTGGATCTTGATTTTCTGCAGATGATCATCTATTTCTTTATCTAAACTGCCTAGTTCTACTCTTGATATAAATGTGATCATGTGATAGAGTTGTTTTTTAAAGATTTTCAAGCACGTAGTAAAGATTCTGGCACTTTTTAAGGTCTTCAATGGAAGGAGGCTTGGTTCATTTAACTACGCCTCTAGAGCCCATTGCTTTTTAGCATTGGCTATTCGACGCCAAACATATTGTAAAATATTCCGATATACAGCATAGGGGGGAAAGCAAATGTTCTTTTACTGATCGGTGTACGTGACCAGGTGCATGTATGTATATATGGGTTCTTCTTCAGTGCTGGTCCTAAAAATGGGGAATCGGAGGTCAAAACTGAAATATCTTACAGCCTGTCCCAATTAGGCTTGTTATGTTCCACATACATCCAATTTTAAGACACAATTTTTTTTTAAACACAAAAAAAAAAACCCAGTTTGGACCCCGACCAAGACCAAGTGGAGAATGTTACGTGTGTTTCGGCCTAACACAAAAACCCTCATAATGTAATATTTAGAACAAGATCCTTATTATTTCTTAGTTAGGCTTTGAACAGCAGTCACTAGGAGTGACTAAGTGCAATTTTGTGAGTATTCAACCACTTGAGAGTAGAACATAGAACATATCAAATTGAAGTATTCATGCTTATTATTTTTGATGCTGTGGACATATTTCAAAGTAATCTTGGAACAGTTCCCTAACTTCTGATGTTCTTGGAATTGTAACACATGTTTCATGTCACATGTAACGCATGTTTCATGTGACACTCAATAATGACTTAGGTTAGAAACTGCTAATAGCATGCACAAAATAAATTTTGTCAGCGCATTATTTGTACAAATTACATGTATGCAAATATTTCTTTTGAGTGTTATAAGTTTTCTTATGTAAAAAAAGATATTGTGATGACTTAGAGGATGAAGATGACAACAGGTGAACATGTGTTTCTTCTTCATCGATGTATGCCACGCCACAGTAATAGCATCATAGCACAATTCCCTGTTTATGACTTGAAAATCGTGGTGAGAAGAGATTTGATCCATTGTTGGATTTTGTATCGTGAAATAAATTTTCGCCATAACGGGTGTTTCACCCGTGACACAAAGTTTGTATTGCACTTTTAATGCATTTTAGGAAATAATATTATAACTTTTGTGTTCAGAACTAGGCATCTATGATGATATGCTATTTATAGAAGCAGGGTATTTCCTGGCTTGCATGGGTGGATATTGTGAAATTTGAAGGTGAACGCGTGTTTCATGACGTGATACCTCATGAAAAATGCGTTATGCTCACTTTCAAGCATCATTGTTTTACACAGAGTCACTCAACAGTCCTAAAATTAGCTTTCTGACATTTTTGCATGTTACAACTTTTCAAATAAACTAGCTATGTTTGAATATTTTGGTCTGCTATGAAGTAGTTTCCAACACAAACAGTACAGTTTCACCATTCCCATTTTTAGCTGTCATATTTGCATGACAAATGAATCTATTTTTGCAATAAAAAATAAAGCAAACATTTTTTCCCCACTGGATTGCTGTCATTGCTTCTTTGGGGTATAATGAAAGGAATTTTCTTCATTTGGTATGAAAAGGAGAATTAATTTAGAAGAAAAAAGTTACAATGTGAGGGACCAACTAATTAGGACCAGCTCTGAAGAAGAACCCATATATATGTATGGGCTGGTGGTGCCTGAGTGGGATGTAAATAGACATAGTGGTGCTGGCAGGTCTGGGTGTGAGGGCACTGAGGGCCTACCCTCTCTGCTGGGATAGTGATCACCACACTCTAAGGTCAAGGCTGGTGGTGGCCATGGGGCCATACAGCTTGGTGGTGGTGGGCAGACCACTGGTAGCCATGGGGACCAGGAATGCTGGATCCCTATTGGTAGGGCCAAGAATGCTTGTTTCCCATTGGGGGAAAGGGGTGTGGTGATACTCTACAATGAACCCATGTAACCATATAAAAAGGAGGACACATGGGCAGAGTTACCAACGCCTAGCTTTCGCCGGTGATGCAAGGCACGCAGCTGTTTGTAGCGGGGGCTCAGCTTGGCCTGGTTGTAAGTGAGCAGCCTTCTCCCACTGAGGCTGGCGTGAGCGATCATGATCTTCTTGAGCTTGGTGATGCGGTGGGATGAATCATCATTGTCCTCGCTCATCTCTTTCTCCAGCTCGTTGAGGCGGGGCCGGCTGAGGAGGCGGCTAGAGGAGGAGGTGGACGCTGTGCAGGTCGAGGCCTCGTCCTTGTATTGGAGCACGGCGCTCTTCTGCGCAGTCTCACTCTGCAGGAACTCTTCGGAGACCACGTCGATGCAGCTCTTGCTTCCGTGGGCGCTCTTGGTGCACTGGGATGCAGTGTCGTCAGTCATGTCCTTCGCGGCACTGGGTGAAGCTGTAATGTGGCTGAGCACATTCTGGCGGAAGTCATCATCGATGGCATTACGGCTCCTTTGATGCTCCTCTTTGATGCGCTGCAACGCACACTCTATCTTGGCCCAGATCTCCTGCAGGTCAGATCGGACGGGCTGGGTGGAGCAGTCAGTGGAGTCATCCTCACTGTTGTCATTTGTGGACGAGTCAGCCCTTGACCTGTCACGCGCTTTTCGCATTTTCAAAAACATAGTGTGCCTGTAGGACACGTAAGTGAGGAGTTGTGTTAGAACCATAGCAGGATTTGTTGTTGGTTGTTGGAGTTTTACGTCCTGGCAACATCTAAGGTCATATCAGGATGGGTTACTGACATGTGACAGTGCACACTCATGGCAACATTATGCTATTTAGTGCTACCCCACTGGGAAATCAGGCCACCAGCACCATGACCCGATATCCCACTCAGTCACATTATCCTAACACTGAGCTAACCCGACCTTGCCCTATTCTATTTATGCCAAGTGCCAGGCTAGAAAGCGACACGTATCAGCCAGACGGGATGGCTGAATGACTTAGAGTGTCCATCTCCCGTGTTGGTAGATCATGGGTTCGAAACCAGGTCGAGTCAAACCAATGACTTAAAAATTGATACTTGTCGCTTCCTAGCCTGGCACTTGGCATAAATAGGATAGGGCAAGGACTGGTTGGCTCAGTGTCAGGATAATGTGACTGAGTGGGATATCAGATCATGGTGCTGGTGGCCTGGTCTTCCAGTGAGGCAGCACTATAAAGTCATCATGAGTGCACATTGTCACAAGTCGGTACCCGTCCTGATATGACCTTAAGATGTTGCTAGGATGTAAAACAACAACAGACAAACAAATCCACTCTAGTCTGTAACCAACAGACTGATTGCTGGTGATTTTGTCGAGTAGGCCATATTCAGGTCAAAAAGAGAAATCTGAATTTATTTGGTTACTTTGGTTTTCCAAAGGGGGTGCGGAGGGGTTGGGAGGGGATGTATTCATCATATTTAAATGTTAACATAAAATGTCTGGTTACTTCAAATGGCACCTGACAGTGCTAAACTTTTTATGGGAAAATGTCCATTTTTTGGACTACAGCGATTCCTTGATAACGCTAAGCCTACGGCTTATACCACATTTTTGCCCCCCAAAAACCACTGCTTGTTTTTCTTTGTAGTGTTTGTGTGTGTGTATTTGTGTATGTGTGGGTTTTCTGTGGGTTTTTTCCCGTTTTTTTACAAGGATATTACGTCCAAGCAATATCTACGGTCATCTCATGATGGCCCACCCGTTGCATGGGGAATTCTGACTGTGACTAACTGCTGTCAAATATCGCTGGAATTTCATCCCTGAGAAATGTAGTTATGTTGGAATGTAAATACGAGGACTAACGTGTAAGTGGTTATGCATGTCTGTGTAGGGTGTGTATATGAATGTATATAACGTGGTTTAAATGCATCTGTAATTTGTAGGTAGTTAAACGTAAAGTGGTTCTATAGGTACGTGTAGATACTTATAGGCTCTATATGCGGACACACTTTTCAAAGAGATGCAATTAGGGATATTAATACATGTGAGAACAACACTTTAAATATAGTTCATTTATTAGCTATCATATTAAATAAACTTTCAACGTTTCAGTTGTTATCGTCAATCTAGTACATAATATGCCTAGTTCTGAAGGGTAGGCCTACGTGAGTTTTTTAACAGAACTAGAAAATGTCTATTTAGTCTTGGATTAGGCTACCGTCAGGTTTTCTTTTCCATATAAACGTCTATATAGAATATACTGGACTTAAAATTGTTTATATCAAATAGTGTTCATTAAGATGAAACATTCAAAATATATTGTAGTGTTCATTAAGATGAAACATTCAAAATATATTTTTTTAAACAGATAAAAGTGAATAAATCCTGCATCGGGTGACATTTAACCGGCATGAGAACCAACACTTTCTAGTTGCTTATCATTCATTACCTTATAGGATACCTAATCTGCATGACAACCAATGTCATGTAGTTCTAATATTCAACTCCTAATTGTGATATATGCGTAATAGACGTATGGACCTGTGGTTAATACATGTTAATGAGATGCAGGCTTTGGGGACAAAGAGATATGCAAATGAGATGACGTCATGGAAAGTTTAGCCGGCGGGTCAAGCGTGCCCTAGGCCGTGAATAAACCATTCAGTAACCAGAAGTCAAAGTGTTCAGACGTACTTTCACACTAATGAGCAATATGTGTAGGCTAAAACATGTTACTCTCTCAATACTTTATCAACTTTTTTGAACTTATATAAGTAATTGTGTGAATAATTGCTGCCATTAGCCCTTCATAACATCACTTTTCTAGACCTAGTTCTTTAAATGAATGGTTCAACATTAACTGTCAACCCGATAAGGTTACACTAAGGCTACCTCATTAGATGTACGAGAAACCATTGTGTTCACGATTTCCTTTTCCTTTTATTGTACTAAACCATTAAACATAATGGTTATCTCTTTTTAAAGTCCCCCGTGGGGAAGCGGGGTAGAAGAGTTCCCTTGCACCCCCTTGCAGATCGTAAAAGGCGACAAATGGGGCGACTCGTTTGCTGTGAGTTGCAACTTGTGTCGGTGGAGGAAGGGATCCTGGTGCTTGAGGATGGTGAGCAGCAATTGCTCTCACCGATCCAACACCGCACTTTGGCCCCGACTTCACCTAGACGAGTGGCTGGATTGCCCTGGTCCAATCAATCGGCTGGTCGCGCCTTTCCCTAGGATTGTAAGCACATTCATAAAAACACAACAGATCAAACCTACTGTGGGAAAATGGTTATTGCACAACCTGTGAACTAAAGCTATTCCTAGAAGGCGGTGGCTAATGGGTCAATCAAGTAATGACTGCAGATTTGTTTGCCTCATTATTTGAGTATACCGTCCTTGTATCCCTGGTGTGCATCTGACGGATACTGCAGCTCTGCACATCCCCTTGTAGGACTCTGTGGTGGGTGGGGACCAAGGACAACAACAAATTAGTAAATAAATATGGCAAATAACTACCCCCCAAAAAAGAAAAGACAAATGGCTGACAACTCGGACTCCGAAAATGACGATCCCATTATAGAAAAAAATTGGCCGCGATTCATTGTGATCACTTTCACTGACTCGGCTGCCAAGCCCTCTTGCTTTGCCATTGATAAAGCCATCAAGGGGATAGCGGGCACTGTCAAAAAGGTCATAAGAATGAAGTCTGGTGATTTTCTGTTTGAGTGCGCAAAGAAGGCCCAAGCCGACAACCTGCAACGTGCAAGCACGTTGGCAGGTGTCGGCATAAAGGCCTCTCCTCACCGTACACTCAACTCTAGTAGAGGAGTTATCCGAACTAGAGATCTAAGTGAGGTCGGTGAGGATGAGATCGCACTCGAGCTGAAACCACAAGGTGTACAAAACGTTCGAAGGATAACCATACGGAAAGAAGGTAAGGAAATTAAAACAAATACCTACATCCTCACGTTTAGTACACCAGTGCCGCCCCAGAAACTTAAAGTTGGTTACCTCAGTGTTGGTGTGGATGCTTTTATCCCAAATCCTCTTCGCTGTTTCAAATGCCAAAAGTACGGACACGGAAAGGATAACTGCAAACATTAGGTAACCTGCTTCCGATGTGGCCAGACGGGTCATGACAACACTGATTGTCAGAACCAGGCAAAATGTGTCAATTGCCTGGGTCCCCATATGGCCGTGTCGAAGGATTGTCCTGTTTGGATGAAAGAGAAACAAATCCAGCGGGTTAAAACTGAAAACCGGATAAGCTACCCGGAGGCTCGGAAACAGGTGGAGGGGCTTACCCCTTCACTTGCCAAGAGCTATGCTGCGGTGGCAAAGCCCGTTACCAGGACAATCGATTGCCAGACCGATTTGACATGGCTGTCAGGAGAGAGGCCCATGGCCCGCTCACCGACCCAGAGTCTGAGTGTAAAGCCATCTGGAAAAAAATCTGAAATGAAGTCTGCCTCTGTTCAGACAGAGACGGCTTCAAGTTCTACACACACAAAAAATGAAAAAGGAAAAAAAGAAGTAACAAAGAAAAGGCTTTAGTGCGTGAAGGACCACTATCGGGCCGTATGCCCAAGGGGGCAGCATCCCCCATCCCCACCGGAAATCAGTTTTCTGCACTGCAGCATATTGATATGGCCGAGGTTCCCCCGTGCCGCGGCCGTAGCGTGTCCCCCAAGGTGAAACTTGTGGGACGTGTCCCTGTCACACCGCCAATATGACAGGCATACATATAATACAATGGAACTGCTGAGGTTTTAGAGCAAACTTCAATGAAGTGCAATTGCTTTGTGAGAGGCTTGACCCTCTTGCCCTTTGCTTACAAGAAACCTATATAAAGACTACTGATCAGATTTCTTTAAAACACTACAATATGTATCACTCTTATGCACCGGATGGGGAACGAGCCACTGGTGGCTCGTCCATTCTGGTGCGTGAAGATGTGATACACACCCCCATCACCTTAAATACAACTTTTCAAGCAATAGCCATTCAAATTAGTCTAGATAAAACCATTACAATATGCTCCATATATATCCCCCTAACTCCATATTCTCAACACAAGATTTAGAAACTTTAGCTGATCAGTTGCCTCCCCCCTACATTTTAATGGGGGACTTCAATGCACACAACCCCTTATGGGGTAGTGCAAACACAACCAGCAAGGGCAGGGGAGTTGAGAATTTCCTAAGCAATCGCGCTTTAAGCTTTCTGAATGATGGGTCCCATACTTATGTTCATCCTGGGTATGGGACCTGCTCTGCAATCGACCTCACTATTTTGCAACCGGGTCTCCTGCTGGACTTCTCATGGAGAATCTGGAACGACCTTTGTGGAAGTGACCATTTCCCTACCGTGAGTACGACTAAGGGACCAGCTCGGAACCAGAAGGAACCGAGTTGGCGGCTGAGCAAAGCCGACTGGTCACTGTTCCAGTCACTCACCCGTGAGAGGTTCATGGGAGTAGCCCGCAATGATCCTGTTGCAATGAAAACATTCACAGAGATCTTGGGGTCGATTGCAGAGGAAACCATTCCTTAAGACCTTGGCATTTCCAAAACATATTACAAATCCTTGGTTTAATGTAACTTGTAAGAACGCTATCAATGAACGGAAAAGGTGCAACGTCTGTTCTTCCAGCGGCCTACCGCCGAGAACAACGTTCGCTTTAAAATTCTAAGGGCTCGGGCTCGCCAAATTATTAGGGAGGCAAGGAGGCTGTGTTGGAGACAATATGTCTCCAGCATAACCAGTCGCACCCCACTTTCTAAAGTATGGACCATGATCCGGAAAATAAAACAAAAATATGCTGGATCATCGGTCCAACATCTAAAACACAATAATATTCTTTTAACTTCCATAACCGACATAGCCAACCTTCTTGCCAGTACTTTCTCCCAGAACTCATCTGTGCAAAACTGCCTTCCGGCCTTTGCGCAGATGAAGTTGTGCCTGGAACGACATTCTATAAATTTCAAATCTAATAACACTGAGCACTACAATAGTTTTTTCACAATAGATGAATTAAAGCATGCTTTAAATAAATCGTACGACACTGCAATAGGTCCAGACAAAATACACTACCAATTTTTAAAACACCTCCCACCAGCACCGATAGAACTGCTTCTGCACCTTTTTAATAATATTTGGGGCACGGGCGACATCCCAACCTCCTGGCAAGAGGCCATCATTATTCCCATCCCCAAACCGGGGAAAGACCATAGCGAGCCCAAGAACTACCGCCCGATAGCGCTTACAAGTTGTTTTTGTAAAACTTTCGATCGAATGATTAACGATCGCCTCATCTGGATCCTGGAGTCGGAGCACCATCTGACCGACTTCCAGGGTGGTTTCCGGCGGGGGAGGAGTACCCTCGACCACTTGGTCCGATTGCAGTCATTCGTTCGAAATACCTTCATAAACAAAGAACATGTCGTGTCCGTACTTTTCGACCTCGAAAAGGCATACGACACGACATGGAAGTACGGCATCCTGAAGGATTTGTTTCAATATGGGCTTTAGAGGGCGCTTGCCCATTTTCATTTCTAAATTTATATCAAACCGGAACTTTAGAGTTTGGGTCAATGCTACCCTCTCTGATCCTTTTGATCAAGAGATGGGTGTACCTCAGGGTAGCATTCTATCTGTTAGCCTTTTTGGCATTAAAATTAACAATATAGTAAAATCCATAAAGAGTACTGTATCATGCAGTCTCTATGTAGATGACTTTTTAATATGTTATAAGGGTAAAAATATGAACACTATAGAACGGCAGCTCCAATTAAACCTAAATAGCCTTTCCTCATGGGCAATGGAAAATGGTTTTAGATTCTCCAAATCGAAAACCGTTTGCATGCACTTTTGTCTTTTACAGACTTTGCACCATGAACCTAATTTAATAATTGGAAATGATCCCATAAAAGTTGTTAAAGAGAACAAGTTTTTAGGAGTCATCTTTGACAACAAATTATCTTTTATCCCTCATATTAAGTATTTAAAGTCCATGTGCCTTAAGGGACTGGACATTTTTAAAGTTCTAGCCCACACACAGTGGGGAGCAGATAGCACTGTTCTGCTCCAATTATATAGAACTTTAATACGTTCAAAATTGGACTATGGCTGTATTGTTTATGGTTCAGCCAGGAAATCATACATATCACAGTTAGACACTATACACCATAAGGCCTTCGGCTGGCCCTGGGGGCGTTTAGAACCTTGCCCGTCCAGAGCCTTTATGTCAAAGGCCGAGAGCCTTCCCTTAAGAGTAGAAGGCTCAAACTGTCTATGCAATATGTGATAAAATTAAAAGGAAATATTTTAAATCCTGCATATAACTACATTTTTATGCCACCATATGAACACCTCTATGAATCAAGGCCAACATACATAAAGCCGTTAGGCCTCAGAATAAAGCCTCATTTGGAGGCCCTGAGGGCAAATATACATAACATAACAGCCTCACAATATTCAGATGTTCCTCCCTGGCAGCTGAGGAAACCAAACATCATCCTCCAGCTGGCCATGTCAAAGAAAAGTCAAACGCACCCACTTTCATATCATGAAAGCTTTATCGATGTGCGAAGTGCTTTTAGCGCCCACCTAGCCATTTACACGGATGGGTCAAAGACAGACAACAGAGTCCCTCGGCAGCAATCGTCCACGGACGTGAATTGGGTACGCGTATTCCAGATCAGAGTTCTATCTTTACTGCTGAGGCATGAGCACTCCTACTCACGTTAGAGTGCATCGAAACCTCAGCCACTCATAAATTCATCATTTTTACTGACTCTTTTTCCTGCCTTCAGGCTTTAAACAATAGGAAACTGGACCACCCAATACTACTTAAAGTACTCATTAAACTAAACTCTCTTTCAATAGCAAAATTTGACATTCACCTATGTTGGGTGCCTAATCATGTGGGTATCCCAGGAAATGAGAGAGCAGATCAAGCGGCCACTCGAGCCCTGACTGCTCCTTTGGAACACTGTCATATTCCCCACTCTGATCTGAAACCTACCATTCAAAAATACATTTGGAACCTATGGCGGATCGAATGGGATGAACACCCAGACAACAAACTCCATAGAATTACCCCCTTCGTGAACGGACTGCCGCAGAGTCACCTGGAAGGGCGACACGACCAGGTTGTTTTAACAAGATGCCATATTGGCCACTCGTGGCTAACACATGTTTTTCTGCTCAAGGGGGAGCCTCCCCCTGAATGTATTGGATGTCAGTCCCCACTGACCTTAAAACACATTTAATTAAACTCTGTGGATTTCATGGCCCTGCGGCAACAATTTTACACTACAACACGCATGACCTTTTTACTAAAGTAAAACAAGAAAACATTTTAGCCTTTTTGAGGGCAGCTGGTTTGTACCAACTCATATAGGTTTTTAAACAAATTTCATCAGTGAATAATACTATCATTTAGACTTTTATTTTAGCTATATGATTGTGAGTTTACAAAATTCATGAGTGTCCATTGACACAAAATTGATTGTATGCTTTTACATGTAAAAGCGATGGTTTGAACAAAAACAAGCATTTCTCGCCGTGAATATGGCCTATGCTGCCGACACGGTGTAAAGCAACCACCAATCAAATCAAATCAAAATCTATACTCACAGCAGACTGCCAATGCAAAAGGAATGAAATGCAGCTATTGGCAGATTTGCTAGCATTTATTATGTAACTAAGGTGATTGGAACGTACCTCACTCTCCATGCACATTTTCAGTAAGCTAATCCCTGACAAGCATTGCAGGGTTATGCTTGGAGTTTTCAAACATAGTTGGTAAAATGGTGTATATTCTTAAAAGGACACTGAAATACTTGACACCATGGTATGTTCAGTGTGAATCATTGGGTAATTTATTGGTCGAAAAAAATACTATTCCCGCTTCTAGGAAATTTAATAAAGATTCCAAATCTGAAAGAAGTAAGATGCTTTTAGAATATGTATGGTTGCTATGGTAACTTCCGCATGGAACTTTAAAAAAAAAAAATGAAATCCTTAGAAATCATCCATGCTGATTCAGATTTGTAATCTACAGGTTATTTTGCACTAGGTGGATGTGTTTTCAATTTTCTAAGAGTAACTCCCAACAATTCCTAGATATGTAAAAAGCACATGTTTGTCAAACCACTGGGCACCATTTTCAGACTTCACTGCTGCCTAGTTCATTATGACAATTCCACCACATAGCAGCAATTAGGAGTAGAGCTTAGCCGATTGGACTGATGTAAAGAGCTCATTTCATAGGTTTGATATCCAAAGTTTCAAGTTATTCTATTAACAATTCACGATTTTATTGGGGTGTAAAGTGAGACATTTGTAGGATATCGATCGTTGTGTGTACTTAAAAATCACGTCGAATCGCCATCACAGCCTCCTCGAGAGTATGCTTCACCCCAGTACATTGTATAGGCCTATGACCAAACGCAAAGCAACAACCACACTCGTGATCTCGAGCACGCGTATCTTTTTTAGCTACGCGCCTGTGTGCAGATAATCCAGATGAACCAGGCCCACCTGTCACTACCTGCGCAGCAGATTTCTGCTCCCCTATAACATCACGCACCCAGCCCTGGACTAGCACCTTAATGATAGGTAGCAACTGATAATCCCCCCTAGAGCTCGCACGGAAATTGCCACCCTCACGATAGTCCCCGCCTGTCGAGCCCCAGAAGCTATTACCACTACGATAGTCCCAGCAGAACTACCCTGGGAGTAACTACCGCCGCCATTACGCCGAGGATCCCATGGCGCGTTATACGCCGCCACCTCAACCTCAAATTCACTATCTGACTCATCTGACAGCCGAATAGCTTACACCGCAGTTGACCGTCCAGCACGCAGTGCCTTGGCACAGTAATCGTCGACCACCTCAAACATCTCCTCCAGACATGATTTACCCGGACGCCAATGGTCATAGGCGCCATGCTGCTCACCAGGATCAAGGAGTGAGCACATGATGCCTCCACGCGTCCGCACAGTCCTGCGCCAGTCCATTCCTCAGCAGAGGCAACAGCTGAATGAGAGCTCCGTTCTCATCCCACATATTGGACCGCATATCCAACGTAAAATCCCACCACCAAGTATTCCACTCTTGTTTAATACCCGTAAATGGCTTAGGACGCAATGTCGGAATACATGCAGAAAACGCCACAGGATACCTTAAAACATTTTCATCTAGCTCTAAAGTATCCCGGTTACATGACTTCCATCCAGCCCCACCCCCAATAGTAGCGGGCTCCTGAATAACATCCATTATTGCTGGATGATTCCGGAACAACCACCAAGTACTGGCGGCCCACTGGCAGTCCAGGCAACGATGCGATGGGGAACGCGTCACTGCCCAAACCCCCCGGGTCAGGAATCCTCTCCCTCCGTACATCTTCCCCCTCCGTACATCTTCCCCCCCCCCCCCCCCCGAGAAGTAACATCCTCCCCAGAAGAGGGCACCGTCTCCCTCAGACCCCCATATCCACCACCGACCCCCTTAGAGGGTGCCGGCAAATGCGGCAAGCTACCCGCGGAAGCCGGGCGCGCAGTATGCGCTGGATACTGCGGCGAGCGGCTATCTAACCGCGTAGACTCAGGAACCTTCACACAGCTGTCGCCAAGCCCTAAACCGTGTCGATACGCTAGTTTCTTAGCCTGAAAAGCTGTGCACTCATCTGCAAGGGCCACCAGAGCAGAATCAATGCCGCACCTCTTGGCAGCTAGCAACTGTTCGCACCTCTGATTTTCCCCTTGCAACTGAACATTCAGTGCCTCACGCATGGATAAATCCTCAGTCTGTCTAATGAAAGTAGCTTGCTGCTCCTCAACTAGAATCCGATTAGAATTTACCTCCTCTATGGAGATGCGCCATGCTGCCTTTAGATCAGCTAAATCGTGTGCGAAAGCATTGGAGACTCTCAAATCATCCAATGCTCGTCTCTCCGCCATCCGGTCAAACTGGACCCACTTCCAAGCTCACAGATGGTGAATACGCATCAATTCCAGATGCTCTACCTCCGTCTGCGACCCCGAAAATGTACGACCCATAGCCAAATCATTTTCCAATGCGAACGTCAACGAGTCATCAGCTGTCTCCAAAGCCGGGAAAATCTCCCTACGACAGGGATCATGGGAATCACCACGCTCAGCTCCCATCCCCACAGAACGGACCGCTGAACTTCCCCACGGCGAATACTCCAGCGGCACTTCTTGCAAAGGACTCCCGCGTACGCCCAGACCTAAATCATCATGATACATGATCAAACTGCTACCCTCATGTACACCCGCCCCCGAATCAGTATTGCCTGACAGAGACCGTATAGCATCAAGAGCAAAGCCCACTTTCATCGCACTCCCCGTAATGCCCTCACCAGTATTTTCATCAACCGAGAGAACATCTCGTGCTGCATCAGAGGCCGCAAAATTTTCCAACGCCGCAACACTATTGTAATGGCCCATGGCCCTCCGACTCCGACTCCCGCAGTCACACACGGAAGAACACCAAGATTCAATCAGTGTACGCTTCACCCTTGGTTTATTGAACCATCTGCTCTCTGCGGTGTCAGTAGTTGTCTGACCCGCCCCCTGACTCGCCAGATCCCACATCGACTCTATAGGTGTGTGTGGGCGGGGGTGGGGGGGGGGTCAGCCACACGCAGTAGAGGTCAGCCCAGTTGGGGTCTGACTTGTGGCTACCCGTGCCGCCACCTAGCGCAGTGTAGTGGTACTGTGCTGGTATATGGCGTGGTCTCCGCTGCTACCGCATGGTAGTAGAGCTCATGTTCAGACTACTTCACTGCCCCCCCCTAGAGTCTCACCGGTTGCAGACTGCAAACCGATGAGAATCGAGAAATGATAGAAGTCAACATGAGAACTAACTTGAAAGGGAGAGACGCCTTACAAAGCTATGTATCCCTATGCACAATTCCTAGACCTGCCTGCAGCGAATAGCGATATGTATCTAACTAGCTGCAAGGCAAACATGTCATCAATCTAGGTGAAGAAAGAGTCTTTAAATGAGTCGCACAGAAACAAACTCTCCCAGCCTCTATGTAGTTGGTGTATAGAATGTTTTTTGCTGGGAGAGAGTTCATACCCCACAAGTGGAAGCCCCTCAACAGAAGGAAGCAGGGAACTGCTCAGTCCGCCCCCCACCACCCCCCATCTCAGGAGAACCGTTAGCGGGGTGCTCTTCCCTCTGCACGGAGCGGCTCCTCTTCGAGCTTCCTCAGTCCATCCTTCTTGTGCCCGCGTCGCCTGGCCAGTAGATCACTGACGGTATTACACCGCAGACACATCACGCAGCCACAGCCAGGACCCGCCATGCCCGGCGACCCGCTCCGGTGCAGAATGCATGAAAGTAGAAGGGTGGTGTTACTTATAACAATTGAGAAAGTCTCCGCAGATACAACGTTCGGTATGCAATACATTTCATAAGAAGCACTGGGCACCAGCAAGAACCCGGCCTCCTACAAAGTAAATCACACCCATGTGCATCCTCAACTGATCAAACAGGAGCCGATGCACATGCCGTCTTTCATGTCCTGCTAGAAGCGCTTACTATAGTAGTAATTTTAAATTAAAGAATGCAGTTTAAAACAAGAGCCAGGGCGACACTGCATATGAAAATATTGTAGTGTGAAATGTACAGTGTCAACCCACCAACTCCCACACCATTGACCACCTCGTTCCACTGAATAAATTTAGATGATAATGTTTTCTATTAGTGTGGAAAAAGGAAGTCAAAACGGGGTGAAAGTTGAGGAATATAAGAAAATAATTAATTTAATATGTATATATAAAGAAAAATTATTTCCGACCTCTACCGCAGAAAAATATGCAGAACACAAGAAGCTAAGTCCTACAATCGGGAGAACCTGAGCTCTGCACCACAACATATCATATCAACAATTACACTGCAAAGAAAAAGAATCATATTTAGAATAAAGCAGTACGACATGCTAATTACATCATGGCTATCAATGTAAAAAAAAAACATATTAAATATATATATCATATTCACAAACATGCATATATACAAGGCGGTATCCACCCCCATCAGGGAGATAAACTATCAGGAAAAAAAATGTATTTCATATATTATTAATGTCTATATATATATAAAAAAAATAATTAACAACCGCCACAGGGATGCTGGTCTTTCAATTACCCCTGCGTGACACCCAAAATCCCTCGGACAGAGCCCGCACTGATTACCTGCGCGAGCAGTCAGTCAATGCAAGCCTTAACTGCCACCTGTCATCTGATTGTCACATTCAATCCAGAATCCCTCGGACGAGAGAGAGCAACAGCTAACCGCGTTACCAGTCAACCATCGCTGATCACCCCGTCACCTGTCATCTGAATTTTCCGACGAGACGTCCAAAATCCCTTAGGAGCAACGCCTAACTGCGCGAGCAGCTAGTCATCGCTCACCTTCCCACCACTTGTCATCTGAACATCCCCGTCTACATCAAGTGGGGCACTAGCCACGTGACTGAACAGGGTCTGATGCACCATAGCAGCAGCAGACACCAAGCTAGCCGGCAGTCCGTGCAGCCAATCCTCGATGCTGAAGCCGGTTAGATCTAAGGATCTTAGTGATCCATCCCAGCTTCTGAAGTCCCGGCAGAAAGAGGCATGGAAGGTCATATCTATATCATTTATGACCTCAGCCTGCCGAGCCCTCTGCTCGCGCGATGCCTCCAACTTGCGTTCGACAATCTTCTTGTCCTCTACAACACAGTCAAAGTCTGCACCGTGCCTACCCTCAGCCTGGCGTACCAGAGTATCCTGAGTCTGCACCACAACCGCGTCAAAGCCCTCTATGAAGGCTTTAACCAGGCCGTTGACCGACTCAATAATCTTCGACGTCACGTCCAAACGATTAGCCTCGCAGAGGCGCTGCGTTATGCCATCCAGCGCGAGTACAATACCGTGGTCGGCTACCGGGGCGATTGTCACCACCGGCCACACGACCACAGGACTCACAGCAGGACAGGCAACCACTGCAGGAGTCCCTACCGGCTCTATCCCCTGACTCACTGACGCCGTCGCTGCCAGCTGAGAGGCGGATCCCGCAGCGGCCGTCACCCGAAGCCGCGGAACCTGGCCCAGCGACACCGGCTGAGAAACCGATGCCACCTGGGTTGTCGCCGCCGGAACCGGACCGCGTGCCACCACCGCACTCAACGTGTCGGGTGGCTGCACCGCTGCCAACTTCCGGCGCTTGTGACGCCGCCCTTTGCTGCTCTCCTCCACTCCAGCCCCGGCTGTGACTGGCAACTCAGGCCAATCCTTCACGCCCTGAGCTGAAGACGGAGGCGGCGGCGGTGGAGGTGGAGGCGGAGAGGCCGACCTGTCTGACCCCTGGTTCCGCTCCAACGCGATAGCAGACCTACCATGGAGCGACAACAGGGACGAGGTGCGCTTCTCTCTCCCCTTACCCCGGCCAAACTTTGCTTGCCGCCCAGAGTTTGCTGCACCACCTGCCGCGCCCGGCCGCACTACCTCCCTCTTCCCAGGCACCACCCCACGACCTCTTCCCCGCCTCGCCGAAGATGCCCCGCGACTGGCTATAAATCGTTTGCGACGCAGCTCCGCCGACCCTCTATCATAGAGGTGCAAATTGATCAACCTGTGCTGCCGTGGCAGCGCAAGTGTCTCCTTACCCAGGTAGAAGTCAGGGCACTGCTTCATTGAGAAGGTCACTGCGCGCCGAGATTTGAAGTCAGGATTCCACTGAATCTCACTGAGCCCCGCCACCAGGTCATCCATCACCCGACCGTGGCCCTCCATGAGGTGCGTGATCATCACACCGCGGCGCCTCGTTGCGAAGTATTGTCCCGTCGCTTTAAACGTAGGACACCCCTCACAACCATAGAGGTGCGGTAGGCAGATGCTCCTCACAAATGTGATGAGCCAACTGCGCCCACCGCAGGAACAGCTTAGGGAACCGCCTATTTCCGACACGGTGCACCTCACAGAACAGGCAAGCCTGTCCCGGACGGAACACCCTTCGAACATAGCCAAGACACACCATTTCCTGTTTGGTGTAGCCCTACCGCTCCGCTGGAAAGGATAGCGTGCGGAACAATAAGTTCACCCACTGGCTATACCACCTCAGCGGAGTCACAGGATGACTCTTGGGCTCCGCCCAGCCTTCATCGTCGGAGACTTCATACTCCCCGTCTACATCATAAGGCCGGACGATCTGCCTATACCCCTTCTGCCACATCGTATAGTCCCTGAGACTACGTGGCTCATCAAAAGGGTCGTGCCACAGCCGCGACAGGCTCGACTCCGTCAAGCCCGCCACGTTCCCCGAAAGGAACCGTGCAAGCCTAACGGGGCCACCCCTACGCGACCGGACGATCCATTTGGACGACGGAAGCGGGTCCTCGGCGATCTCATACCCGAGTTCTACCCCAAACCCACCGTTGCCCCGCCAACAGGCGATCATGGACGCTAAGCGCCCAGTCGAACTGCCAGTCCTTCCTCCTGACGCTGCAGGTTGTTCCACTGGAACAACCACGGTGGCAGAGGCAACTGACTCCGACGAGCTCTCGCGAACCGACCCACCCGAGGCTGGAGTCACAACGACGTCAACAGCAACCGGTACGTCTCGCATCGACCCATCGCTATTCCGATAGCGATAATCATGCGATCGGCGGGCCGACACTTTAGGCGGTGTTTTCACCTTCACTACCACAGGCTGAGGACCAGTGTCACGCAGTATGGAAGTCTTTGCTTTCCGCATCGCAGTCCTCACCTGTGCCTCTGATAGGGCTACGGCCACTGTGGAAGGGGCAGGAGGCCTAGGCTGCTCACCGCCCACAACCAGGGTAGATACGACCGGGTCTACGTCCATCGCACCCCCAGAACCTCCCCCTGCTATCCGCCCGCTGTCATGAGGATCCAGAACCAGCTGCCCAGAGGCGCTAGTGCCTACTACCCCAGAGCTCACGAGCGTGTCCGCAAGAGGTCGGCCAGCAACCGCGGCTGGTGGCACCACCTGGCGTGAACCAGACGAACCACCGCCGAGAGACTGGGCCACCCCCCCATCAGCTGGGCTAAGGGAGAATGGATCCGTACGGGATGAACACGCTGACCCGACTGTCATCGCCTGATCGGCCTGCCACGCTCGAAAGCGTGCCAGCTCATCAGAACTAACCATAGTCCGATCAGGCCCTACCCTAGAGGACACGTGCCGCGGCATCAACAGCACCTCAGGAGAGCGCAGCGACAGGCTAGCAACCCGTAATGGAGAAACCAACCCGACATCCGCACCTCTCTGAGGACCTCTGGACACATTAAACACGGGCGACAGCAGCGGGCTAGACAGCGATGGAGACATTGCTAAGGCAACCGTCCCACCGCCTATAGGTCTAATCGTGCCTACACACGATACATCCCCGCTGTCGCGACCCTCAACCTCTGCGAAGAGAAGATTGAGGGAAGTGTCAGCCTCGGCATCCCGTAAAGGGGAGCCGGGTGAAGCTAACTCATCGTCAGCCATGATAGAAACACGACAAACTGCCAAAGCAGCTCAGCCGTGTCTCCCTCACTACCGACGATCGCCGCACACGCTGTGTCCGGCCTGTGCGCCTCAACGTACAGACAAACACAGACGTGGCCGGCCTTGCTATACTCAATGTACACGAGGACAACCAAACAACAATACAGAGTATGCGGAGATGGGAGAATGTCGAGAAACAAAAACACCCACCTCGTCTGCCGGCAGCCGGTAGAGTGACTGGCTCCACATGCTCACTCGCAGAACCGCAGAGTCCAGTTGGCGTACCAATCAGAGAGCGCCTACCTCAATCGCAAAACACCAGGTTCGCCACCGGTACAACTAGCGTGACCTACATAGGAACCAATCAAACCACCCGACGGCGGTATTCCCCCGGCCCCCGCAGTACCGCTGACGTCACCGCACTACGTGGCCATGGAGAATCTCCAACCGCAGAATATACGGGTGACCTAGTTAGCTCTACCACATGGCCCGCCCGCCAACTAGTGCACAATACCGAGCCACCCCCGGCAACAGGTCCCCGACACTCACGCAGTACCTAACAACAACAAACCGTACTGCGTAGCGTCAACAACCCCCTCACCCGGTTACACGCACATGCAATAAGTGACCCAGTTACGCCTAATTGAACAGTAAAACCAGTTACGCACCCATGTTCAGACTACTACACTATCACCTGAACGAGTGCCCAACTGCGTGTCATGCCCCCCGCCCCGCACTGCCACCGGTGTAAACAACGGCGCAATACCCGGCCCGGCGGTGGACTGCCACTCAGCTGCGCTAACTGCATCCAATAGCTATCAGACCCCGCAACGCCTTCAGCAATCCCAGGTTACACCACCGGTGCTGGCGCGGGAGTGGCTATGGCCGCCCGACCTATTGGCACCTGGCGGCGCTCCCCGATGACGCGGCACCTGGATTCGGAATGATAGTTTCAATAACATCCCCAACAGGCAAATATTGAGCGTGGTATGGTGTACTCACCACAGAAGCGTCCACGCCCCTTGGCGGTGCCTCCACTTCGGGACGCCTTGTACCATCAATTCGGTACCGGTGCCCACTACGCAGTTGACCTGCCGCCATCCCCTCCATAATAAAAATTACGAAGAGAACCTACCTTCAGAGTCCATGGCCCATGTCCAAAACTCACCCCTTATGCAGAAGGCGAGCTGGTCATGGCCCTCCGACTCTCACTCACACGGTCACACACGGAAGAACACCAAGATTCAATTAGTGTACGCTTCAACCTGGTTTATTGAACCATCTGCTCTCCGCGGCATCAGTAGTTGTCTGACCCGCCCCCTGACTCGCCAGATCCCACATCGACCCTATAGGTTTGTGTGGGGGGGGGTGGGTCAACCACTCGCAGTAGAGGGCAGCCCAACCATGTGGTAGTAGAGCTCATGTACAGACTACTACATATATATATATATATTCTTGTGAATAAATATATTGTCTATAAACCGTTGTCTGTCTCCTTGTCCGAGTAATGCAAATTATGTATGTTGCGGAGGCAACATGTTTAATTTGTGAATGAGGCAATGTGTTCTCACGCAGCACGTGACCCCCAAACCTCCCCACTCCTCACTTCTCACCCGACACTGGCTCTGGCCACTTCTAGCTTTCCAACCCACCCACCCTTTGTTCTAAGGGGTTAAGTAATGACCCTCTGTTGTTATCTTGAATGCTCTTGTTATCTAGTTGCACTCATTGGTGTTATATACTTATTCAGAACTTGGCATCATCATGATGCCCTTCACACCAACACTGCCTTTGATGTACGGAAGCCAGCCTTCTTCGTTCACACTCGCACTGGTCGCACCTTTTGCTGAGCCAGCCTCATGTCATTTATATATATTCTTGTGAATAAATATATTGTCTATAAACCGTTGTCTGACTCCTTGTCCCGAGTGATGCAAATTATATAACAATATGCATTTTCCAGCTCAAAGACAATTAATCAGATGCACAGATTAATATCAACCATGTGTATGACAGCATGAAGTTAATAAATTGTATGAAAATAAATGGCAATATTCGACACGTTTTTATGTCCATTACTTTTCAAATGAAGCAACCTTTCATGAACAAATGGCAACATTCGACACATTTTTATGTCCATGAATTTTCAAATGAACCAACCCTTCATGAATAAATGGCAATATTCGACACATTTTTATGTCACAAACTTTCAAATGAACGAACCTTTCATGAATAAATGGCAATATTTGACAAAATTAAAATGTTATTTTATTGTATTTCTTGGCCAGATCCAAGCAAAATTTATATGCACAATTAGTAATATTAGTAATCTAGTTGTCAATCTACTGTATATTACTATCGGCCAACATTTTTTTGTGTGTAATATAGCAGTTTTGTAAAGTTGAATAGTTTGTAGATGAACACCAGTTTGTAAATGAATCATTCTGTATGAATAAATGATGAAGGAAAAAATGTCATCACCTTTTAGAAGAGCTGTCCTTACAGACTCGCTTTTGTAAAGTGATTATGGAGGTCAAGAAAAAATGCTATCAACTTTTAGCTGAGCTGTCCCTATAGACTCGCTTCTGTAAAGTGATTAAGGATGTCACGACAAAATTTCATCAACTTTTTAGCTGAGCTGTCCCTACAGACTCGCTTTTGTAAAGTGATTATGGATGTCAAGAAAAGAATTTCATCAACTTTTTAGCTGAGCTGTCCCTATAGACTCGCTTTTGTAAAGTGATTATGAAGAAAAAAAAGGAATCCTTCTAATCAATTGAGCTGAGCTCACAAGGAACACTTGCTTTTGTAAAAATGATTAAAGTTCATCTAATGCCCTAGGCATTACCTATGCCTCCCCAGGCATTCTCTCTGCCAAAAAGCAGTGGGAAGAATCTCATGCAATCGCCTAGCGAACAATACAAAAAGAAAGAGGAAGAATCTTTCTGATCATTTTGGCTGAGCTCCCAATGAACACTCGCTTTTGTAAAAATGATGAAGACTTCTTCATGCCCTAGGCATTACCTATGCCTCCCCAGGCATCATATATTGCCATCGCCTTGCGAAAAGAAGGAAGAGTATTTTTGAAAATGAAGAGTTCAGGTGCAAAACCACGTAAACACCAATCCAAAAATGGATATAAACATAGTTAGTTTTGTATATTCATTCTCATGTGTTCATTGCTCCATAACCATATAACTATATGGAAAGTGGAATTAGTGAGCTTTAGAAGTATTTTCATGTAATTTTATTTTATTTAAACTTCATTTTTGGGTTTGCATTTACATGGTTTTGCGCCTGAACTCTTCAAATGTTCTGTCGAGGTCTGAACATCGACAAGAGTACCTATACATTCGATCATTTCAATCCAACAATGAACGTTACAATGCCTGGCCCGGATCATGGGGATACAGAATGATCAGTGACTGTCCCGGATCATAGGGAAACAGGCTGTCGATTGCTTTACTCCGATCTACTAGTACTACTCTCTGCCTATGTTTAAAGCGGTAAATTCTTTAAAAAATATATATTATTTTATTATTGTATTTATACATATCTAGTCACCCTACCCTGCATATAAGTAATTGGAATAGTCAGGCTTAATTCGGCTTACGAGACAACACAGGAACTACGATTGGACATAACAAAAGTTTATTACGTGAAAAAAAAATCTTTTCTCAAGGAGCTCATAATTTCAGAGTTGGTAGTCTTGCCTTAGTACAATATCGAAACAGAATCTCGGATTGTAGATCAGGTTCATGCACATGTTAACATCAGTACAATTACAGGATAATAGCGACATATATCATCATATAGGACTTAATTAGTAGAAGCTCTCAACCCCGGGAGGGTGGGTGGGAAGCGCTGTTGCTTGAACGGTGTCGGGGCGGAAAGTGAGGCGAGGGTGGCCATATGTTAATGAGGAAAGGGGGCGGGACCGGTTGCCTCGCAGCCAAATTACCGTAGCCAAATTACCAAATTACCGATGTTGACCTCGTCAACATATCCAATTCGGCTTACGAGACAACACAGGAATTACGATTGGACAAGTTTTTTTTTGTTTTTTTTTTTTTTTTTTTTTTATTGAGGCTGTATTTATACTGTCCATAGCATATAAGCCTGGGTATTCAGGCTTGTTTTCAATGCTGGCCAGCTGTAGTGTTGGTGTTGTCTTATCACACAGTAGCTGCTGATAAGGTATTTGATTGCCTGTATTTCAGTAGCAGATAGATAGTTGGTTGGTCTGGTTAGTACTATAGTAGTCTATGTTAATTTTTTTGGATTTTCTTGGCATATATGTGCTTTATTTTTTCTACTCTTATTTCTAGACTAGCCTACTCCTATTTACATATCATAGGCTTGTACGCAGCTGTGAGGTGTGTTATCTGGGTGCTTTTGGTATGGTTACCTTCCATTGGGCGTCTCGCTGGTGGGCCGTGACATGTAACACCTGCCCCTTTGCGGTGCAGCTTAGTTGGGGGTTCCTAGCCTTATTTTGCACAGATATTTTTTGTATGTTTTTAGGTCAGGAATTTGTCGTTCCTTTACTGTTTGGGCATTCCACACCTTGGCAGCCATTTCTAGCGTGCTTCTCTCGTGAGCTTTTATTTGGCTTCTGGTCTGCTTTAGTAGTGGCGCATTATTTGCTCTAGTTGCCCTTTGTGGTTTTGTTAGGAGTTTATTGTCTTGACTATAGCTGTATGCTAATGTTTTCAGATGAATTATTCTCCTATTTTCTAGCAATTTTACTTTGGTTCTTTTGTGTATGTCATAGGTGGGGTGCAGCTTGTCTACTCTGAGGCAGATTTTCAGGGCTCTGTTCTGTAGTGTTTGCAGTTTTTTTAGAAGTTCTTTCTTTGCACCCATGTAGTTTACATCTCCATAGTCAAAATAGGGTAGCACCATGCCCTTGAAGATTTTTATTGACATTTCTTGTGTCATGTAGTCTCTTAGCTTTGCAAATAGCCACAGTTTGTGGTTTACCTTTTGGACAATTTTGTTTATACATAGGTTGTAGTTTAGTTGGCTGTCCAACTCAAGGCCTAGGTATTTGTAATGGTCTACATTTTCTAGTGTTTGGCTTCCTAGCTTACAGTGTAGTTTTCTTTCTGGCATTTGTTTATGCGAGAAGAGAACTGTTTTTGACTTGCTTGTGTTGATCGTTATTTTGTTGGACTCACACCACTCATCCAGTTTTAGTAGGAGCTTGTTTAGTTTAGTTATTACCTCCTCTTCTGTGGTGCCGTTTGCATATATGACTGTGTCATCTGCATATAGTTGGAGGCATTCGGTTTGTAACCATTTTTCAAGATCGTTTATGTAGATTATAAAGAGCAGTGGCCCTAGCACTGACCCTTGGGGTACACCACATGTGACAGGTTGGTTGTCTGATAGTGTATTGTTTATTTTTGTTCTCTGTTGCCTGTCTTTCAGGTAGCATTTTATCCAGTCCATAGTGTTGGATTTTATGCCCATGGATTCTAGTTTTTCCAATAGTATGTTATGGTCTACTGTATCGAATGCTTTGCTGAAGTCAATGAAGGCTGCTCCAACTAATTGTTTTTGGTTCATTGACGCCAATATGTCATTTGTTAGGTTAGCTATTGTTTTAGATGTGGAGTGCAGTTTCCTGAAACCTCCTTGTCTTTCGTTTAGTATATTGTTTTTTTCCAGGTGTTCATTTATGTGTCTATGTAGCACTTTTTCAATGAGCTTGCCTGGGGTTTGAAGAATCGATATTGGCCTGTAGTTTCCCATGTTTTGTTTGTCTCCACTTTTGTGGATAGGGGTAATGGTTGCCATTTTCCAGGCTGAGATAAAATGCCCCTGTTCAAAGGAGATGTTGAATAGGTTGACTATAGTGGCTGGGATGGCTTGGAGTGCCTCTTTCAGCATTTTGGTTGGTATTTTGTCTATTCCACTTGGTTTATTTGTGTCTATGTCATTTATTAGTTTTTTTACTTCTATTATATCTGTTTTGCAGGTGGGGATTTCATTCTGCACAGTTCCTGATCTATTTTCCCACCTTTTTTTAAATTTTCCTGACAGCGTTTGTCCTATTGTGGAAAAGTGCGTGTTCAGTTTGTTTGCTGCATCTTTGTCTGAGAGTATTGTCCCTTCGTTATCTTGGAAGGTTGTGTGCTCTTCTTTGTTATTTTTGGGGAATAATAGGTCTACATTCTTCCAGAATCTGTTTGTATTGCTTCCCCAGTCTCTGTCCTGCTTTATTATGTATTTCTTTTTTGCTGTTCTCACAGCTTTGAGAGAGTGGTTTCTGGCAATATGGTAGGCCAGTTTGTCTTCTATAGTTTCTGTGAGCTTTGCTTTATTACCCAGTTTACTTTTGGCTATGATGAGCGTTAGCAGGTCATTGTCTACCCAGGGGTCCTGTTTTTTTTGTATTTTTATTTTATTAATGGGGCACATCTCGTCAGCTGATTTTCTTATTTCTGCGATGATGTTGCCCCAATAGATATTAACATCATCTCTGTTTTGTGTGATGTTGTTTATGTTTTGGTGCAGATGATTTTTTAATGCATCTTCTGAGTAGTTTTTTAGGGACCTGCCCATCTTATACTCATAGTGATTTGTGCTTTTTAGTTTTTTCCTTGTTTATTAAGTGAAAAAACTAATCTTTTCCCAAGGAACTCATAATATCAGAGTTGGCAGTCTTGCCTTAGTACAATATCGAATCAGAATCTCGGATTGTAGATCAGGTTCAGGAATGAGCAACTTGGTCAGCATTGAGACAACTATTAGCAATGAAAAAGCGCACATGTTAACATCAGTACAATTACAGGATAATAGCGACATATATCATCATATAGGACTTAGCTAATAGCAGCTCTCAACCCAACAGAAGAGAGAGAGCTGCTGGGGCTGCGCCTATATGAACCAGTTTTAGGTATACTTTTACTGCTTCGGATTGCCAAGTACCTGCAGTCATTATATTATCGATCGTCAAGCCTGATCCTTGGCATCCTTGAGCTGAACCTCTTCTCAGACTGTAATGTGAACCCTTTATTCTTCCCAAATATGACCCCTGAAACGATTCTAAGCGCCCTTAAGAGAATATTAGCCGTGAGAGGAAGACCTGACGGAAGCATGAACACCGGATCAGTTGGTGCGATCGTTACTGTTTTTATATACCTGTTCCAGGCAGCTACCGGGCAACATGGTGAGCCATTTATAACTGGCAATCTGAATACTATCTGTGAGTCCGATATAGCTCTGGTCTTAGTGGATCTTACAGTAAGAAAGAGAACATCATTAATTACTTCTACATATGCAAACCTCAAGACATGTTGCGTAGAAGGGACATTTTGTGAGAGAACTACTAAATTGCTCTGTAGTATCATAGTTAAAAAACAAATCAGGAGCACAGCGACCAGAACCATAGGTGGGGGTGTCAGAGATGCAAGGAAGGAAATTATTGCTTTCAGATCATCAGGAGTCAGTGGAGGAGCTCTTACCGGGACATGGGCTGAATTTTTGCACAGGCCCCCTGCTTCATGGTTCTGACCTCCGGCACGTCAAAGGGCACCTCATCTCGTGAAGCCGCTGTCACCCAGGTCCTTACAGAGCTGAAATAATTGAGTATGCCACCTGGAGACTTAAGCCGGTCACTGAGGAGCAGAAGAAATGAGAGTAAATCATATTTTGATGGTGAATGAACATTTACAGCGTGTACATTACAGAAGTCAATGTATAAATTGATGTGAGACGCTTTATTTGTCCATGTCCTTGTTGCTAGTGCACTGGCGAACGTGTTGAGAAGCCGCTGATGGTGCATCAACGAGTAGCCTGGAAGATAGAGCCAAAAATAGTACTATCTTCCAGGCGTTACAAACAATTAGCACGTGAAATCTAGAATTGCGATACTGAACACTACTGGAATATCAGTTAAGTTAAGGGATGTACAAAGAGTATGGGCTTTCTGTTTGCTTACTACTGAATCAAGAGATCTACTCAACACATCTGCCAATACCAACTCTGTACCTGGCTTATGCTTAATCTCTAGCTCAAAGTCTAATTTGAGCACGCACACAATATTGGGTCTCTACCTCTTCCAGTTTCTAGGACCTGCTGCGATGCCGAGTTATCAATATTAACCACTACGCAAAAATTATGAGCATCCGGAGGAAGAAGATTCACCACCATATGTACCCGATTGAGCACCTCTAGCTGAGCTATATTCAGTTGCTGCAGACCAAGATCAAGCTCATAGTCAGCAACATAAAACTCAACTTGTGAGAAAGCCTCCCCCAGCCTTCAAAGTCGAATCACACTCGATTACCCATTTCTGACGTGGGGATTTAGGTAGCAGCTGTACGCCATTGTAGGTCTCTGCAAACTTCGAAAACCACTCTAAATCTAGCAAAATATCTGGTTATAAGGGGATGCCCTCAGGGCTGCCAGAATCCTATTTGAGAATCTGATGGCTGGTGTTATGCATTTCGCAAGATGCTGGAGCTTACCTGCCATACTCTGAAACTGCTTGTTTGATGCTTTCGTTTTACCCGCCCACAGTTTACATTCCTCGAGCACCTCTGCTACTTTCCTTTCTGGCAGCGTTACAGGCATTTCCCATGCATTTATGACAAAACCCAACCAAGTAATGAGAGGGGATGGCAAAGTACAGTTCTCTAGTGCTAGCATAAGACCCAATTCACAGGTTAAAGGTATAAACCTGTCATATGCTTGCAGTGCCTTCTCTTTAGTTGCTTCCCCTCCAATAAAATCATCCAAATAACAGAGGCTGAAAAAACCTTCCTTCCTAAGAAGCCAGAGCGCCGATGTCCTACAGCCAAATGGTGGCACCACATCAACATAAATATCCCCCCCAGTGCTATGCCTAACAGCGGGAATGCTAGCGGAGACACCCTAAGTTGCCTATATTCCCTAGACAGGTCAGCTCCCCATAGCCACATGTTAGAGCCTAGGCTAATCAATCGGTCTGTCAGTGTTGACACCGATGGCAAGCTGAAATTAAACGGGACGCCATCTTAATCCCAGCATTCACACTTCTTCCCAGGGGAAAACTAAGGTCTATTATAATTCTTTTCACCATACTATTCTTTTTAGATCACGTCATCATTGGGCTCCTCTGAAACCACGGCTCAAACGGCGGCATGGAGAAGGGGCCCAGCAACGCGTCATGTGACAGCTCTGTATTAATGAACTTCAGAATATGATAATCTGCTTCTGCACCTCCTGCATGATTCTTATATGTAGGGGTCGGGCTAGGACTCACTGTATAGTCCAGTGGCCACCCAAACTCAAGGTGGTCTACCAACAGCGTGTCTGGAAAATCCTGCAAATACTCTCTCCATTTTGGAATAACTAAGCCTGATACAACAGGAATATGTGCTTTAAGAACGTTAGGGGGACCCGTTGCCCTAACCGCATCGTACATTAACTTATGCTCCTTACAAATTACTCCAGCTTCAGCACCAGATGTCGGCCAGAAAGCAGAAAGCGTATCTCTAAATTCAACTGGTGTTGGCGGCGGGACAAGACCACCAGGTTGGTCGTTATTTTGCAGTGAAAATGCCACCTCCACCAGTGTATTAAACCAGTCAAACAGTACCGGCGGAACGTCTGCCTCTATACCAACCCCTAAATCAGAAGAAAACGGTGAACTAGAAACAGCAATGTCTGAAATCTCCCTAAACTGTGACACTACAGAAGTACACAGCTGGTCTAAGCCACAAGTGGCGAGTGGCTCAATAGCTGGTAGAGGGGGCCTGGGAACATGCCAAATTGCACCATGGGGGTGGGAGGAATTGGGTGGGTGAGTAGGCGAGGCAGCGCATGAGTGGTTTTTGTTTCACTACCGCATCACGCCCAACCTGGGGAACAACAATCGCCATGTGGTCTGTACATTTACTAGGTATTACACAGAAACATACAGGCGGTGGAATAGCAGGTGAATCACCCACCACTTTCTTGTCTGTCAACCGCCTCTTTTTCAGGCAATCCTGCTCCCTGTGACTTAGCTGCCTCTTAAATTTATACTCGCACCAGGCGCATATGTGTGGGTACCGGTGGGGGAGGACACCATCGGAGGAGGGAAAACCGGAGTCCTTTCCCCAGTTCCAAAGATAACAGTGCTTGCCGTCCGCCTCCTTTGAAAAATCCTCCGTGCTGTTAATAGGCACAGGTGCGGACGTCACTGCCATTGCAGAGGCGGGTGCATGCTGTACCGCCACAGTCAGTCCTGGCAGCTAAGTCACAGGGAGCAGGTGCCAATCCAGAAGAGTTAATTGGATATGTTGACGAGGTCAACATGGGTAGTTTGGCTACGAGGCAACCGGTCCCGCCCCCTTTCCTAATTAACAGCCTGTTGCTTAAATGGTGTTGGGGCAGAAAGTGAGGCGAGGGTGGGCATATGTTAATTATGCGAAGCATATGCGAAGTGTATGCGAAGCATTTGCGAAGCGCATACAAAGCATACATGAAGCGTATGCGAAGCGTAAGCGAAGTGTATGATGGCGTATGTGATGCAAGCCTATGCGCCGGCATACGCTTCTGCCATACGCCATAATGTGACAGGCCCATTAGATACCAAATGCAGAAAAGCATTCGCTAACCCGATCCGTAGTTGATTTCTGGTTGCACGACCCGTTTAAAACTATTCCTCACCGTATCACCAAGCTGTGAAGACCTTGGGTGACTGTACTCAGTGAGAATTAAAGATCCATCCCACCATCCCATCTAGACACCTTAATTAATATGGCTGAGAGTTAGATGGTCCATATGCTGTTATGTCTGGTAGTATGCATCAGTCTGAATGTTGTGTGCCTGGTGTGCTTCGAGAGTATGCCAGTGATCTGCCCTTAGCTGCTGTCTCCTGTCTTCAATTTTCAAGAAAGCATTTTAAAAATCTAACTAATCATTAAATATAATTGCTTAGATTACATATCTTGTCACCCTACCCTGCATATAAGTAATTTGAATAGTCAGGCTTAATTAACTCTTCTGGATTGTACTATCATAGAAGATAGAATAAACAAGCTATTAGGTCATCTGTACTGAATGACTAACCTTGGCAAATATGTTAGCTAGTTATAGAGATATCAACGGCTCCTGTGAAATGTATTAAGCCTGATTAATAAATTTATTGGCCCAAGAAATTGAATTCCTGTATATGGTTTTGAATTATATGAAATAGCTTATCAATATATTGTACAATATTCCGATAATGATGCATTGGTGAGGGAATGCAAATGTCCTATTTGCAGGGATGAAAGATCTCTGCGATTCCGTGGATTTCCGGGGTTTATCAATCCCGCAGCACCATCAGCGTATACTAATAATATGTGGAGCAGACTCCGCAACACTATAAGCATGAACTACTAATAAATGCTCCAAGGGCCGCATCACTACTAATACATGCTTCAAGCGGTGCAGCAATATCAGTGTATACCAATATATATATTAAACCCAAATTCCAGGAATTTTCCGCGATTCCCTGACAATGCTAAACCTATTGGAGAATATCAGCATTTCCACTTTTTTTCCCAGAGACCACTTTCATCCCTTTATTTGTGAAACAGGTATATAGGGCCAGGTGCATAGATGTTTATGTAGTTGCTGGTGGTGCTTGATTCATTGGTAAATAGACATTGTGGTGCTAGTAAGATAGTGTGTAAGGGGCACTTAGAGCTCTACCCACGCCCCCTCCCACCTCTGCAAGTCATGGATCACCACACCCTCAGCTCAGGGCAGGTGGTGGCCAAGGGAGCCACACTGCATGGTGGTGGTGGGCAGATCACTATAACCATGCGGACCGGCAATGCATGATTCTGATTGGTAGAGCTAGAGATGCTTGATTCTCATTGGGAGAATGTGGTCAGGGGATATACTATACTGGATCCATGTACCATATAAATAATAAAACTAAGGGCTTGGCTCTCTCTCTTCTTTCACTTGTTATACTCTTCCCTTCTCTTTTCCTATATTGATTTCACTGTAGCCTGCCTACAGAACCACAGATTCGAGCCATGGACTTTACAGTCATTATGTTGATATTAATTTAATTTATGTATATTATTGTATTCTTGTTGTAATATATTGGCACACAGACACTTATTACAATATTTTCTATTCTTTAGTTATATCAATCCATTTTGGAATTGATTTTGATTAATTTCCTCCTGCCGACAAGCTGTTTGACAGTTTGAGCAACTGGTTGGGAATTATTGTTGACAGGTTCCAAATATATTAGCATGTCAAAGATTTATTATTAATGATGGTGTGAAATTAATATATAATACATACCAATACAGTTGTGTTAAAATGAATATTACTTTGTTATAATTACTCAGGAGCGAACTCAGTAAATAAGGTATATTTTGCTCTCATCCGTTAACATCCGTTCATCTCATTTATGGCTAAATAAAGAGACAGGAAGAAATCTGCACCTTTATTTAGCCATAAATGAGATGAATGGATGTTAAAGCCAAATCATTTACTTGCTTGATATGCACCCTGACTAGCATCTGGCATTTCAAGCTAGACCCTAGGTTAGTACTATCTCCCACATGGACCAACCCGATCAATCCACGGGAAACATAATTATGCAGCCCATCAAGCAAAACTTGTTTAAAAAGGGGTGGGAGGTATGGAGAAATAATTAAATTTTACAACGGGGTCAATTTTCAAGTTCCTGTTTCACATACATCCCCATCACACCCATATTTTAAAACTGAATAGATCAACTATTGTTAAATTGTTTATATTTAAAAGATTAGTAATTTTTGCAAAGGAACATGGAGTTGAACAACACTGGTAAAAGAAATGTTGATTGACATACCATCAATAAAGTCTAGGGGGCCTTCTAAAATAGTAGTATTTTCAGAAATAATCGTTGACATGCCAAATTCCGAATAAATTTCAAACCCCCACAGAGTCGAAAAAATAGCAGAAAAAACACTACCTAAACAACGCACCAAACAAGCGGTAGCCAACAAGTTCCATCTTGTGTCAATAACCAACCTGGCCACTACCCATCGTGTCAAATAACCTATGTGTTAGTAACCATATTGTGTCTATAACCGCCGTGGTCATCGACTAATCCACTCGTCGTGGTCACCAATTTTGTAAGAGTTAAGGCTCGAATCTCTGGCTGTGTAGGCAGGCTATGGTGAAATCAATACAGACAAAGAGAAAGAAAGAGTATAAAGTGTGAAGAAGAAGAGAGAGTTTATTTTTGATATGGTTACATGGGTTCATTGTAGAGTATAACCCCACCCCTTTCCCCCAATGGGAAACAAGCATTCATGGCCCCATCAATAGGGATCCAGCATTCCTGGTCCCCATGGATACCAGTGGTCTGCCCACCACCACAAGCTGTATGACCCCATGGCCACTACCAACCTTGACCTTTGAGTATGGTGATCCCTATCCTAGCAGAGGGGGTAGGCCCTGAGTGCACTCACACCCAAACCCTCCAGCTCCACTATGACTATTTTATATGTAAAATATAATTTATTATATATATATAAATAGGCGGGGTTTCTCCTACCTTTATTTAATTATTTATTTACAATCTCGATTATTCTATATATGCTGCGGTACTAGCAACTTTTGCTCCGCTGCTACGGCGCTGCCGCTGCTTTTCATTCAGTCTGCTGCCACACAGCTCGCTGCTGCTACACAATTTTAGCTCCTGTGTTTACCTTATACCTGCACCTCTACCTGTACCAGGACGATCCTACACACAGTCTACTTGCTACCTGTGTTCTTTTAGTCTGCGATCTCCAGCCTGGACCTGAAATGCGGAATGAAAGGACGATCGATCTGCTTGGGTGCCGTGAGCTAAAATCATTCCTTTTATATTATACTTTATCGTCGATTATCAATATTAATTTGACATGAGTGTGTCGAATCTAAGGAGCAATCGCAGGTAGTGCGGCACTAATATCAGTCTGAAATTAACGATGTCCAGCTTGTCGATACTTTATTTCATTTTATAGTCTTGGGTTTTCATGTTTATTGTGTGTCGACTTGCATATTGGTCGAAAAACCAAGATGGCGGACGGTGGGAAAGCCCCCATGATTGTCAACGACACTGCCGATTATTGCCCTCGACACTAAAGAGCGCAGCGGCAAAGCGCTAAAAACCAATTCGAGATCGAGTTGATTCGAGTTTTCACACTGATTAGGACCCAATTAGCACAGCTAGGTTCGGGCCAGAGTACGTATGAACCGGGCCAAACCTTCTGGAGGCTGCCATAGCGCAGCGGCAAAGCGCTAAAAACAAATTCGAGATCGGCTCCGAGGCATACGAAAAATCGGGTACTTGACTCGTATGTATATATATATATATATACATGTATGCTTTCTATAGACGGCCTCAGGACGACGTCACTGCCATTACTGCAGCTTTGTCTATTATGTGTTGCAGTGATTCTATATCGTTCTGTATTTGAGTGACTGTCACCTTGTTTTTTACTGCCAGTGCCGGTTGACTTCAAGCAAAGCTGCTTGGGAGTGACAGCCACATAAAACACATAGGATAGCTGGACTGTCAACTATTGCCACCAAAAGTTGCTTTATAGACTGATTATCATATTTATTTTTATATTATTATTACCTTTTACATACCTTATACTTTTATAACATTAATCTTGACGCCATTTTTACTGACATTATTATCTACATGACGCCTTGATTGGGCGAACAGCCGACTTACTATGCCTAGAGCCTGCTGTGATAGTTGTGGTGCTGTACATGACACAGGAGATATGATTGAGTGTGAACGAAAAAAAGCTAGCGCCAGGCCGAGCACACGCTCACAGAAGATGTGGGGGATGACTGATAGGCCTGAAAAGATGCCGACCGTGGAGGTGCCCTTGAGTGATTTGGAGGGGGCTACACTACTAGAACGGAAGGAGCGTGCAGCAAAGGAGGTGGAGGCATTGGAACTAGAGGATGAGTTAGAGGAATTGGAAGAACGTCGAGAGCTACTATTAGCCAAGCGCGACAGACAGAGGAACCGGCGCAAGGACGAACACCAAGACGGCGTGGGCACCATGTTGGACGGGCACGGGAGGTCCACCGGCGTCGCTGACAGTGCCGATACGGGAACCAGCCACCCATACGTGGATGCAGCCTCGTTGGGCCGGCCAGAGGACGGCTTCTGTTCGTACGGGAAGGATACGGGCCGCTCCCGTGCAACTACATGTCAAAGGAGATCCAGAAGCAGTTCATCAAGCCGTAGCGCCAGCCGGAGGCGTAGAAGTAAGTGGAGTTTGAAACGCTTTACTGTGGGTCACAAGGACGTCCGGAAGACGAACTGTTATGAAATAATTGCTGCGACAGGTCAGTGGGCCCTAGGAATAAAGGAATTAGGTGTGAAAGACTACCGAGCACTAATGGAGCACTTGGTGTTTTTAGCGCTGCGGGCACGTACCGGCGAGTACGTAGACTCAGCTCACTCAGACTACGATTTATCAATTAGGTCGATCGCGGAAGACATTGGTTTTGCGGCCTTTGCTGGTGCAAACAGGGGAACCAGTGTATTACATTATGGAGCGTTGAATGTAAAGTCAAAGAGGTATGGTACCTCGAGCTATTCTGCTCGCAAGTCAGGCCAACATACAAAAAGGCCTTGGTACGCTTGGAATGGAGAAGATGGATGTTCAAGGGCTGAGGACGAGTGCAGATTCGGTCATGTTTGTTCAAAATGCCATAGGAAGGGTCACAAGCGACCAGCTTGCAAAGAGTGACACTCGAGAAGCCCTTGGGCTGGCCACACGGATGGCCCCGTAGTTATTTCAGGGGGTCAACAGTGTAATCCCGCTGATCAAGCTGGTCATAAGTCCACCCCTACGATTAGGAACATGAGAGAGGTCTTTGAAGGTGACCGACATGTGGGTGTACAGAGAGATGGGGCAGATGTAGCCAAGACGGTCTTTGTAGGTGACCGAGTGTTATTAAGTGAACGAGTCGACTTCACCGAGCCTTCCGTCTCGAGTGACACCACGCATTCAGTGACAGCGAGGGACTTAACGGAGATGGTCTTTGCAGTTGACCAACACCTTGCGAGCAGGGGTGGCGACATATCGGAACACCAACCGGATGCCTATACCAAGCCGACAGGCCCCTTGGTGGGGAAACCTATGGAGAAGGTCTTTGCAGGTGACCAGGTGACATTTACGTACAATAGCACACACCTTGAAGTGGACAGCGACCGGGGGGTCGTTGAAGGTGACCTGAGCACCAGAGGTAGTGAGGATCGGCGGGACTGCATACATGGGGCGAGCATTGGCCCCCCTAGTGATTGTGATGACCGGTGCCTTTCTGTGCCTAACTGTGATATGGACTGGTTTGATGTGCTCGAGACTGATGACGGTCTAACTGTATCAATGTGTGAATTTGAAGGCCATCCACCTGTTGTTTTCAGAGTTGAGCTTGACTGTGCGAGGGGAGTTTGTGCATGTGTTTATATGCTTAAGGGCGTGTGCTGCCAGCTCAAACCGTGCCGGTTTTTCTCCGAGCTGTTTCTTAGAGGGGATATTGATCCCGATGCCGCCTATATTTTACGTGGCATTGTGTTCGGGTTTAGGGTCGTAGATTGTGCATTTAACCACACATATGAGAATGGTAATAGTAAACGCTTGTCTAAGTCTGAGCGGGACCTGATCATTGAAAGATTAAGAACAGACCTAGAACAGGGCATTGTTTCCTTCACTAAATGACATTCCCCAATGCGTTCACTCCATGTTTGTCGTGCCTAAGGATGGGGGGGGTGGTCGCCTTGTGATCGACTGTAGCAGACCCTGGGGTGAATCGGTAAATAGGTATCTGAGTGTCGGTATCTGAGTGTCGATACCGTAATAGATGCACTAGTTAGGGGCGATCATCTGTCTTCAATAGACATAAAGGATGCCTATAAGGCGGTACAGATACACCCAGACAATCGGACTAAGCAGGGGCTTAAGTGGAGCTTTGGGGGCGACAATGCTAGATACATGGTCGATAACAGACTATCTATGGGACTCGCATCGAGCCTATTTATCTTTACAAAAATGTCTAACTTTATTGTGAGGTGTGCAAAAAGGGAAGGTGCTAAGTGGGTCATCAACTACCTTGATGATTTTTGTATCATCGGCTCGTCCTACGCAGACTCCGCCTCCAATCAACTTAAAGTAGCCTCTATCATCCGCAGGTTGGCATTTTTCTTGAGTTTCAATAAGCTGCAATCACCAAATCAGAACATGAGGTTCCTGGGGATCGACATAGACACAAATAAGTTAGAACTATCTCTCCCACCTGATAAGCTTGAGAAGCTCTATGCAGTCTTGTGCCAGTTTCATGGGCGCAGGAAAGCAAGGCGTAAGGATTTGGAGAGACTGGGTGGCTTACTCGCCCACTGCCGGGGGTCTCACCGGAGGAGAGGTGGAGGTCGGTGTCAGTGGTGTCTGCGGTCGAGTGACCAGGCATCCCGGGGCCGGCGTGGTGGTCGGTGGCAGGGGTGTCTGGGGCAGGGTTGTGGTCGGTGTGGGTGGCGTTGGGAGCCTATGGGGCGGGGTGATGGTCCCCGGCTGTGTTGTTGGTGCGGGCAGGGCTGTGGTGGTCACCGCCGCGTGTGTGGGGAGCTGGGGGTGCTCCTGGCGATCCGGTGGGCCTCCGGCTGGGGGCCGGCGGCGTTACTGGGCAGGTGTGGCGGTTGGTAGGAGCGTGAGTGCCAGGGTCGGTGGTAGTGGTGGGGTTGTCGGCAGGGGTTTTAGGCCGGTTATGGCCCTCCGGGCCGGACGGGGTCGCGCGCTCACACGCTCGCTTCGCCATACACACGGCCTCACTGTGCATGGTGAGGACGTGCCACACATTTGCACAGTAGGCGCATGTGTGTCGCTGCCTGGCCCCAGCCTCGCCGTGGGCCTCCCCGACGGCCGCCCGGTCGCACGAGGTGGGTTCATGGTTCCAGGCGCTGCAGGGGGCCCCGTGGAGGTCCCTGCTGTCGGGTACCCGGCGTCGGCTTGGGGGCATGGCTGGGGCCGGTCTCGGGCTGGGTCTGCGGCTGGGAAGGCTGGAGTGGGTGGGGCGGCTGGGGAGGCGGGCATGGTGAGAGCCTCCATTCTCACCATGTTGATGGCGACAGGGTCGTGCCAGACATGGGGGAGCCTACCGTCCGCTATCCAGGTAAAGATGGTCTCAGAGTAGCGGTGGACGGTAGGCCAGGGATAGACAAGGTTATCGCGGAGGACTGTGAGGGCGTGGTGGTTGAGGCCTGGGAGGGAGTGGGAGGGGAAGGCTGGGTGGCTCTCGAGGGTGCGGAGAGCTAGGCTATATTCGTCCTTTGACGCCTCCCCTCTTGACTGGCTTCCTCTCAGGGCCTCGCTCGGCGAGGTCGGAGGGGAAGATATAGTTAGGTGAGATACCTTTACGTCTGTCGGCGTGCTGCGCCTCGGCCGACGCGAGGATCTCCCTCACGGCGTTGGCTGCGGATGCCGGGGTGTGGATGAGGGCATCTTGGTGGTAGGCCGGAGGCGCGGGAGCTTGTGTCGAGGGAGGCGGCTGGGCGGCGTGGTGCGTGTACCGTTCGTACTGGGGGTGTATCGCCCCCGGGACCAGTGGTTGGGGCGGGAGCGGGGGCAGGGCCCCCCTGACTACATGTGCCCGAGGCACCGGGGAGGGCGGCGAGGAGTAGGCCGGGCGAGGCATCGCGGGGGCGGGGCTTGTCTCCTGGGGCATGTGGTCGCTGCGACAGTCGAGGGCGTCGAGTCGGGAGGTGATGTGCCCCAGTGCCTGGAGGGTAGAGGTCATGGTCGCATCGACGCCGGCAGCCCAGTCGCCCGAGGGGCGGTTGTGGTGCTCCGGGGGCGAGCAGGGGGCGGAGGACGTGGGCGAGACGGCCTCCGGCGTCCTCTGAGCGGCACTCCGGACTCCCCGACGCCCCTTCCCTTTTCCGTTGCCAGGCATCCTCTGTGCGTCTGCGTCGGTGGAGGGTGCTGCGTCGGGGAGTGGGATCCGGGAAGTGCCAGGTAGAGGCCAAAAGAAAATGAGAGCTTGAGCAGGGAGGATGGCTGGAAGGCGAATGGCTGAAGGAGGCCCGGCGTGCGGCTTATAAGGGGAGGAGCGGGGAGGTGGGGGTGCGAGTGAGGTCAGAAAGCCGGCGGGGGAGAGAGAGAGAGCACGGGGGTGAATAAAGCTGAGGGGAGGATGACAGGGAAGGTGAGAAAGCGGGGCGACGTGGCAGGAGAGGAGGCTGGGGGAGGGTCTCTTCATTCCCTCGCATCAAACGCAATGTAAACATTACGACCAATGGTCTACATTTTCTGGTGTTCGGTTTCCTAACTTACTGTGTAGTTTTCTTTCTGGTATTTGTTTATGCGAGAAGAGTACTGTTTTTGATTTGCTTGTATTGATGGTTATTTTGTTGGACTCACACTACTCATCTAGTTTTAGTAGGAGTTTATTTAGTTTAGTTATTACCTCCTCTTCTGTGGTGCCATTTGCAAATATGACTGTGTCATCTGCATATAGTTGGAGGCATTCAGTTTGCAACCATTTTTCAAGATCGTTTATATAGATTATAAAGAGTAGTGGCCCTAACACTGACCGTTGGGGTACACCACATGTGACAGGTTGGTTGTCTGATAGTGTATTGTTTATTTTTGTTTTCTGTTGCCTGTTGTTCAGGTAGCATCTTATCCAATCCATAGTGTTGGATGTTATGCCCATGGTTTTTAGTTTTTCCAGTAGTATTTTGTGGTTTACTGTGTCAAATGCTTTGCTGAAGTCAATGAAGGCGGCTCCAACTAATTGTTTTTAGTTCCTTGATGCTATTATGTCATTTGTTAGGGTAGCTATTGTTTTTGATGTGGAGTGCAGTTTCCTGAAGCCCCATTGTCTTTCGTTTAGTATATCATTTTTTTCCAGGTGTTCATTGATGTGTCTATGTAACACTTTTTCAATGAGCTTGCCTGGGATTTGAAGAATTGATATTGGCGTGTAGTTTCCCATGTTTTGTTTGTCTCCACCTTTGTGAATGGGGGGTGATGGTTGCCATTTTCCAGGCTGAGATAAAACGCCGGTGGCCGGGATGGCTTGGAGTGCTTCTTTCAGTATTTTGGTTGGTATTTCATCTATTCCACTTGGTTTATTTGTGTCTATGTCATTTATTAATTTTTGTACTTCTATCATATCTGTATTGCAGGTGGGGATTTCATTCTCCACAGTTCCTGATCTGTTTTCCCATCTTTTTTTTAATTTGTCTGACAGCTTTTGCCCAATTGTGGCATGTCTCTGATAACGTTAGTACATCTAGATTGTCTTTTTTTAGATGCATTTTGATTATGTCTATTTTATTGGATGCACTCTGGCAGTTTAGGTGGGCGAAGTGTGTGCCCCTTCCCAGTTTGCATTCAATCTCCTCTACCATATTTACTTTACTTTGAATAATATTTTTAGGATAGTGGTTGCTTGATTTTGTGAGTTTTTGATTTTGTTTTGATTTTATTTTGGCTTAGTGATTGATGGATTCGGGGTGTATGTGCTGCTGCATACAGCACACATGGCCCCTTTTGATAGATAGTCATACATACCTCCATTACTTTTACTTTTACCTGTGAGCATAGAGGAAGACATGAACATTAAAGTGTGTATTAGTTGTACCTGATTATACTTATGATTTAGGGTTTGGTTGGTGAAATTTATCAAAGTTTGTGATACTTATGTTGCAGAGCCCTGGTGCTCTTTCCAGTTCTCCGTGATGCTTTTTGACAGCCTGGCACTGACATATCTGGCATATTCCTCATTGTAGTGTATACCATCCCTCATGCCAATGCCATATCGTGCCGCTCTCTTTCCATGCCTTGTTTTGTGGGTTGACGGTTTGTTGTTATTTAATCTAGTTTGGGCTGAAGTGAGGCAAGCTATGTTTTTTGCATCTCCTCCTTACCTGCTGGGAGAGCACTTATGCTTTCTCCTGCTCTTCATTTTCAATTACTTCTTGTTTTCTTATGACATATTTGTTTTTGCTCATTTATTTATTTGTTTATTTGTTTATTTACATCCCACTCAGGCACCACCAACCCAAAATATACATCCATGCACCTGGTCACGTACACCGATCAGTAATAGAACATTTGGACTCCCCCCTATGCCGCATATCAGAATGTTTTACAAGTTGTCAAAATCATATATTATGCACTGTATATATATTCTGCCAATATTATTACTGATGGATCAGTCGCTGCCTGGTTGACTCTGTGTGTCCTCACTAACCGGAAGTGGTGTTCCTCCCTCGTCACCATGGTAATAATTGCAGCAATGAAGAAGACCCAACCAGCATGCAATTGTCCAGTCTGCGCTTGTTAGGTGAGTATAACTTCCAGAAACAACCCAGACAGTTCATATCACAGATGTAGTAGTTGTATTTATATATTCAGACATTAATAACACATTTTATCTATGCATAACAGATGTTGGAAGTGTGTAAGAAATTTACTATGTCTCCGCCTATGTTTAAATCACACCATATCAGCAGTGTAGTGTAAAGAATCGGAGAAGTATTCTGAAAATGCAGGCTCAATGAAGGGCTTGTTTTGTTTGTTGTGTGCGCTCATGGGGACTTTATAGACCAGGCCGCCAGCACTATGACCTGATTTTTCACTCAGTGACATCATCCTGACACTGAACCAACCAGTCCTTACCCTATCCTAATAATGCCGAGCTCCTGTCTAGGAAGCAACAAGTGTCAATCTTTAAATCATTGGTTTGACTCGACCAGGGTTCAACCCCACGAAGATTCGGATCACCCAATCTCCCAAAACAGGAGACGGACACTCAGCTCATTCGGCCGTCCCGTCTGGTGAAGGGCTTGTATCCCCCCAGTGTCCATGTAAGAGCTGGTTGGGTCTCCTCTTTTCGTTGGCACTTACCCTTCTCCCCTTATAGTAGACCACAGTGTGTTATGACACCCCCCCCCCCCCCCCCCCCCTCAGCTTCAGCACAACATTTTGTATTGTGATTACGGGGCCATGGAAGACTCCATGCTGTGTGACCGCTTAGTTTGCGGAGTCAAAGAAGTAAAATTATGAGATAAGGTCCTGCAGACACCCAATCTGATGCTTGACAGGTGTCTAGAATGTGTAGAATGAGTGAAAACACCCATGCATAACTGCACCAACACGATGAAAAAACCAAAATAGAACACGTGGATGAAGTCAGCAAGCACTCAGGTGCCTATTCAAACTCTGCACGGCAGGCTACACCAGCACCACATGCGCGTACATGGCAGAGTCGCGGGACCGCCGCTGGGAAATGCCACCCGCCTCACTTGGCTCGGTTTCGCCATCAACAGTGAGGCGATGACCATCCAGCTTGCCACCAACAAGGTCTAGGATCTGGTAGCCGACTGCGAGGCCCGGATCGCCCACCCGACCCTCGGGCGCCGAGATACAAAGTGTCCTCGGCCACCTCAACCACGTCGGAAGCTTCGTTCTCCCCGCCCCCCCCCCAACCCCTACAGCATTCGCGACGATGCCCCCCGCTAGTGCTGCCGAGTTTGCCGCCCCTCTCTCCGCCCCTCATTGTGCCTCCTCCCCCACCCCCCGCGTCGCCCCCACCCGCCTCTCCCTCGGCGACCTTGGCGAGCCAGTCACCGATGTCATCGACCCTGACATACAGGACAGCCTCCCCACCACCCCCTCCTGTGGCCCCACCCCCCCCATGACTACTGCCCCACCCTCCGCTCCATCTGGCCCCATGCCTCTGGCGAGGCCTGGGCGCGATACCCCATCTTCTCTCGGGCCTACGCAGCCCTCCGAGATGCCGGCGTCCCTAATTTGTTGGCAGGTGAGCCCAAACCTGCCGTGTAGTTACTGCAGAGCCAGTCTTTTTCTTTCTCACCATGGCCCATACCAGAACCATCAACTGCACCAGACCCTGCACCAGAAGAAAAGACCTGTGCCGTCAACTCGAAACAGACAGCACTGAGATGATACACCAGAACCACCAACCGCACCGGACCCTGCACCAGTAAAAAAGACCTGTGGGAGACCAAAATCCATGGTCCTGCATGAAAAGACAACAAAGAAAACAATGTGTTGTTCAAGTCGCACTGAGGAGCGGCGCTAGAGCGTGCAGTACACCAAAGTCTGATGCTACATCATCACTACATGCAGCACTCAGAGGGTTCCAGGATCGGATGGATGACAGGCTTGACCGGATCTCCAAAAACATGATTGATCGGCTCGACAACATCGAGCTTTCCATGGCAAAGCGCTGGCGCACAGTTTCACCGCAACCTGGCTTCCAAGATGGCGCCCGGGAGACGCATTCCACGACCGCCATGGCTTCCACTAGTGACAACTGTCAGCGGTCACCCATGACCGACTCTCCACACCACAGATGCAGCTGCAGTGGTAGCCATAGTCATAACAGCAATGTACAGACTGTGGCCTCCAGCCGGCCCGAACAGTACTACTACGCGACGCACTACGATGACACCAAAAAACGTGAGTTTGTTCCATTTAACAACCCATTTCGCACCCCTGCCGCCATTGCCCGTGATCGTATTGTGCCCTGCACCCCATTCTATGATGTTCTTCCCAGTGGTGACCAGGAGGAGACCGACAGGAGTGATGTGGTGAACGAACTGCAGTACAAAACTTGGTCTGGAGTAGGAAATATGGGCCGAATACTTTGGCGCGCTGTGCCACATGATCAAAGACAAGGCAATGCCGACGAGCTGGATAGAGAAACTGCTAGATCACCAGCACCAACTAGCAACCATGGTGACACAGGATGACTGGCTGACATGTCGCTGGTGGTCGGAGAGCGTCTTCAACATAATCGGAGACGGCCAGCTTCCTTATGGTTGGGCCGACCAATATGCGATAAAGGACATACAGGGGGATGCATGCGTAGAAGGCAAGCAGCTGGATGGGAAGAAGGCCCACCGTAATAACAATGATGACAGCGCGGCACGGACAAGTGACAGCAGTGCGACCCATGCTGAGAGGTCAGAATATGTATGCCCTGTAAACAGTAAAGACACGGATGGGAAGCCATGCCCAAAATGGAACTGGGGTGATGAATGTGGCTTCACTACATCACACGGGATGCAGCCTGACCGTAAATGTCACCTATGTGCATGATGAGGCACTAAATATGCAAAGGCCAACCCACACGCTGAGAAGGACTGCCAGAACAAAAGGAGGCTCTTTGATCACAAGAACGGCACAGAGAAAGCAGTGCCAAACACGGATTTTTTAGGCAGCTGACCAGTCAAATTAACTGACTATGACAGTTGATGGCATGCCGCACTGCAAGTGCGTGGGCCTATATTACACCAAGCGGCAACTCGGCACACTGGAGGCACTGGGGCGGGCGCCCTCCCCACCACGCACTGTGGTTGCTGGTGCCCACGCCGGCTTTTTGCCCGCCATCGGCCCGCTGTCAACAACAACCCCACCAGCCCACCCAGCTTTCCTGATCTATATATTTAACCTGTTGTTGTTGCTCCTGGTGATGGAGCCGAAGCCACCGCGCACACGATTGCCCCGCTCTCACGCTAGGTGGTGATACTGTGCCGGTGCTGCATCCAGAACCTGTTGTTGTTGCTTGCAGCGTCGGAACCGAAGCCACTGACACACATGGTTGCCCCACTCTCAAGCTAGGTGGCAAGCCTGTGCTGGTGCGGCCAACCAGCAGATGGATGACATAAACACAACCCTGGATGACCACGGGGCAAACGTTGCACCACCATACAACCCCCCGCTAACACCAACAGCGTATAGGACCACATCTGGCCCTACACAATTTCCCGGCTGTGGACTAACAACCTACAATATATGATGATATGTGATAGTGTACGCCAGTGTGTTCTCCCCAACTACATGCCATCCGGACTCAACATCCCGGCCTGGCGTCACCTGCTCCATGACTACAATGATCGGCAGATAGTCAACTTTCTCGAGTTTGGCTGGCCAGTGGACTACACAGACACACTGCTGCCGGTCCTGGCCACGGCAAACCACACCTAAGATCCTGGCCACATGACACACATTGCCGACTTTGTACACAAGGAAAGTGCAGTGTGGTGTGCTAATCGGCCCCTTTAAGCGCCCCCCCCCCCCTTTAGGCCATGGACCAAGATCAGTCCATTTATGACCCGCCCTAAACGCAATTCGGCGCACAGGCGGGTCATCGTCAACCTTTCATATCCAGGGAAGTCCACCGTGAATGCGTGCATAAGGCGAGCACAATACTAGGGCGCCCCTATGTCCTAGAGCCTCCCAGGAATGCTGGACATTTCGGATGAGGTGATACACCTCGGATGTGGCTCGTACCTGTGGGGTGCGGACCTCACCCGGGCCTACTGACAGCTGCGCACCTGCCCGCTCTCTACTCCTCTCCTGGGCATAACACACAAAGGCCGCTATTACATCGAGGCAGCACCCCCATTCGGATGCAGGACTTCCTTGATGGCCTGCTCCAGGACCATGAATGCCATAGTACACCTCATGAGGAAGAAGGGCCATTTCATAATGTGCTACCTAGATGATTTTGTCGGTGCCGCTGCTACTCACCAACAAGCGCAAGAGGTATACGACGACCTGCTCTGGCTCACCCATGCCCTGGGCCTCAAGCTCTCCCCAAAAGAATGTGTACCGCCTACAACCCAGATTGATTGGCTCGGGTTTGAGATATCCACAACACACATGTGGCTCAAGATCCCACCAGATAAGCTCGCCAATGTGCTGACCGAGTGTCGCCTCTGGTCCGTGGGCAAGAGAGCATCACACAAGGACCGCCAGAGGCTGGTCGGCAGGCTCCAGCACATCGCCAAATGCGTCATGCCGGCCAGGAGGTTCATCTCCAGGATTCTTGCCGCCCTCAGGAACTCCCCGATGAACAGACATAGCATGGTTCAACAAATTTGCCGAGTCATTCAATGGCTATGGCCTGCTGCAGCCAGCCCCCAAGATCAACTGGCAGATAGAGTGTGACTCCTCCCTCACTGGAGCCAGAAGGGATGGCCGAATGAGTTAGAGCATCCGTCTCCCGTGCTGGTAGATCGTGGGGTCGTGGGTTCGAGTCCCGGTCGAGTCAAACCAATGACTTTAAAATTGATACTTGTTGCTTCCTAGCCAGGCGCTTGGCATTATTAGGATAGGGCAAGGACTGGTGTGCTCAGTGTCAGGATAATGTGACTGAGTGGGATACCAGGTCATGGTGCCGGTGGCCTGGTTTCCCAGTGGGACAGCACTATAAAGTCGCCATGAGTGCGCACTGTCACAAGTCGGTACCCGTCCTGATATGACCTTAGATGTTGCTAGGACGTAAAACAACAACAAACAAAACTACGCCAAGCGGTATCCTAAACGGATCACAAATGAAGGCATGACCATAGCTCAGCTCGAGGCGGTCAACCTCATAGCAGCAATCAAGACCCTGCTGCCCCTGATGCCATATGAACACACCATCCACATCAGCACTGACAATGCAGCGTCACAGCACATGCTCTCAGAAGGAAAGGGCCACAACCCTGTCCTGGCGGCATCTGCCAGAGAAATCTGGCTTCTCGCAGCAAAATTAAGCATGGACTTACAAATATACCACAAGCCGGGCAAAGATCTGGTGCTGGCCGATGCCCTGAGCAGGCGCCACAACAACCCCTCATGGTGCCACAGCGCGGCCTATTGCAGGTCCATGTTGAGTTTGCTAACACCCTAACCCCAGGCCTATAAACCTGGCTCTTCCCCAAAAATACTTGGCAGAAAGTCATGCACCAATATATACATATATATATGCTGTAGAAGATGTTATGGGAATATAAATATTCTAAGGGATAACATAATATTGTAATTAATATATTCGGACCAATTCACAGCACCAGTGTGAAAGGCCGCATATGGTCAGTTCCCTCTGGTCTGCCACAATAATGCAACATGGAAGGACGACTACAAAGAAGAAACATATGCTATTCCATATCTCTTCCCACCGCAGTATTACACAACCAAGTTACCCACCCCTGACCAGCCAGGTCACAGGTAACCTCTCAAGGTGGCTGGAGCCACTATAGCCGGTCCCAGTAGCGGGTGACCCACGGAGGGACCCACCCGCCAGCTGTAATATATGCATAATAGAGATCTAGGCACGCAGTGAGAACATAGGAATATGTAAATGAGATGACGTCATAGACAAAGGGTGCCGGCGGTTCAGGACCCTGGATGGTGAATAAAGCATTCAGTATCCTGAAGTCAAAGTCAGTATCCTGAAGTTCAGACGTTGTACTTTCACACCAGCTAGCGTGTGGCCACCTGCTGTTATAGATAAGCAATAGTAGGCGGCGTAGTCCCTGCCACCACCATGTGATGGTGTGGCTCATGACTGGACTACTACAGTTGTATGTATCTGTGGTATTCAATATGGCATGCTTGAAAGTTCTGTATGATTGATAGTGATTTTGGCATCCCTATGTCAGTTATTATAATTAAACTGAGAACATTTTTACTTCACTCGTCCCACAACTATACATTTGCTAGATAAAGGATTCACGTAATTTGATGAGGCCACATGCGAAGCTAGTTGAACCCCCTCACATGACCCGCCCTCCCCACGTGACCCTCCCTCACAGATTTGGTCCTCTCTCTTGGTAACCCTATTCCAGAAGGGGTTAAGTGCTGATTCCTTCAAATGACTACTGTTACTCCAGCATGTCACTCCAGCTAGATGAAGCTCCTCTCATTATGACATCCAACCTGATCACTGAACTGACACTGTGGAAGCCAGCCTTCCCGACCACGGTGCCAGTCACATCCATTCGAGCCATCCTCACTCACCATCATGGCACTGACACTTCCTGTTTGATGATCTACTGATTTTCCTTGATTGATTATCTCTGTTTAACTTATCTTGATAACTTTACTGATGAGTAACTCTGAGTAATGTTGAATAAATCTAACTCCAAAACCCCAAATATTCTTTACCGATCGCTGCAAATTACAACTCTCCTCAAATACTGATCTGTGCCACCTCATGTAGTTTGCTAAAAAAATTCTAACAATTATTAATAAACTTTTCTTTTTTTATGGGAATTTGTTTCCCTCAGCCACAAATATTTAATTGTGAGCTTTTTAATTTAATGAGTTTATATTGGCACATAATTGATTGTCTGCTTTTACATGTAAATGATGGTTTGAACACGGCGTAAAGCAACCACCAATCAAGCAATCATTCCTCAAATACAAGCAAAAGCTGCTTCAGCAGTCATTATCTGTGGAGCTCGTGGTTCCAATGTGCAGCTTTTGTCTGTATTGGCATAGAGTTCAGACATTTTTAGAGAATGCAAAAAACAAAGATGGCAGCCACAGAAAGTGCTCGATTTGACTCTTGAAGTCTAGTCACATAGAAGCACAGGAGCAAAGGTATCACATATAAAGTCGACAGCAAAAAGTATGCTTGCAATACAATATCTTTATTTGAACCAATGATTCCAGTTACAAATCTAGGTCACAAGACATTGCCTATTTCTGGGTTGTTATCCTTTTTTTCTTTTCTGGTGGAAGATGTTTGCTGAATTCAAACCGCTTTTAAATCTTCTGAAGGAATTGATACTGTTAGTAACAGTCAATCAGGTAGTAACAGTCTAGAAATTAAGTGTCAGTGCTACCTGATTTATCCATGGAATATAGGCAGACACCTTGGTAAATAATTCTGGTAATGGATAACATTGTGTCTTTGAGAGATAACTGCCTATGCCAAACTGCACCATTGCTTTCCCGCACTTCGTGACAAGTGGGCCACCTGAATCTCCCTGCAAACAGCAGAAAAAAAGGTTTGTTTTTGTTTCTTTAAATGTTTGTTAAAACAATGCGACAAGGTTCTTACTCATTTTACCTTATCAAATTCCGGGTCCTTTAAGGACTTTCCAAGACCTTTCAGTGCACAATTCTTGGATGTCTTTGAGATGTTTATTTTGTTTAAATACCTTGAAACACATTCATGGTGTAAAATGCGAAGTGTAAATAAGCATTACAAACAAACAAGAAACATGATTGTTTGTTTGTTGTTGCTTTACATCCTAGCAACAGCTAAGGTCATATCAGGACGGGGACCGACTTGTGACAATGCACACTCATGGCAACTTTATAGTGCTGCCCCACTGGTATCCCACTCAGGCACATTATCCGGACACTGAGCCAACCAGTCCGTGCCCTATCCTAATAATGCTGAGCGCCTGGCTGGGAAGCGACAAGTATACATTTTTAAGTCATTGGTTTGACTCGACCAGTGTTTGAACCCATGAAGGTTCGGATCCTCCGATCTCCCGAAACAGGAGACGGACGCTCAACTCATTGGGCCATCCCGTTTGGTCATATATACATGTACACACACATATATCTATATATACTGTATAATAAGTATACAAGTATAATAACCCGGGATTCCCTACTTGCTCCTCAGCTCCACACACCAATCATCGGGTGATGGAGCCTGGAGCTAGCCATCTACTGCTCCAACCTACTCAACCTCAAATTTCTTATATACATATCAATATTCATGTGAGAGTAGCCAGAATTCTGAATTCACTTACGATGCAAGTCCCGCTCTTCTCTGGTTTGGCACAGATCATCTTGCGTGTTACTGTTCTGCCCTCCTTACGCCAGAGTTTTTTACACAGCTTTCTCCTTACGCTTTTCAGAACAGCCAACTGCAGTGTATCTGACATCCATTTGGGTACTAGGGATGGATTAGATCAGTTCATCATGCTCAGGACACATGTGTATACCTATGCCCAAAGACCCTATAATACTAAGACGGCTCACTCCCTATCTCTCCCATGGTAATATACATTTTGCAGTGCCACCCTGTGGTGGGTTTGATCAGCCCAGCTGCTGGTTGGTGTTTCACATGTAAACACATACAATTGTATTGTACATGAGATAGGTAAGTATGAATACACATCAATATGAAATTGCTATGAACAAATACCCATCATCATCATCATCAACATTGCCATCATCACACATCTTTCACATTCATATATACATTTATACATATAATATAGCACCTGTTTAACCAAGAGAACATGCAGTGCTCCAAGTGGTGGGTTTGATCATTTTGATTACACAGTACAGGCTGAGTGAGCCGTCTTAGTATTATAGGGTCTTTGCTGTGACTTGGGAACATTGATTCATGTGAGTCTATTTTAAGACTCAATAAGAACATGGGTGATGGCGAGTGTGTTCACAGATTACGTAGTGGGGGGTGGGAATGTGTCAAAACTTACATGGTTTGACAAGTGGAAGGATAAGTCCATGTGATAATCCGCTAGGACTGATTGACAGAATAATGAGAATTTGAATGCTTGGATAAGATAGAGGACTTCCTGGAGAATTACAGAGCTCTAAGAGATACTCACCCAATGCTCTATCAGCAAACATGTTTCAAATTTGTCAGATTTGTTTAATCGTGTTTTAATTTTAATAAACAACCCCCCAGATATTTGTTAATTAAGCATCAGAACTTTCAATCGTGAAAGGTTTGTCTTTCTCATTCCACTGCTTTTTGCCCTATCCTAGTGATGCTTAGCGTCAGGCAAGGTAGCGACAAATATCCAATTTTGTAAGTCATTGGGTTGACTCGATAGATAGAACAACACCATGCGCAGGAGCCACCATCTCAACACTTAATTCCTACTGAAGTAGATTTTGTTTGGATTTAGACATGGTTGTCATTCACCTCTACTCTGGTTAGGGGTGAATCTTTTATCTAGGCTTAGATAAAATATTCACCGCTGACTCTGTTCAGAGGTGAATTACAACCTTATGCAAAAGTTTGAGAAAATGTGTCTCACTGTTGATTGTCTTAGTTTGGCATTCTTACCCTATCTTGATTAAAATCCAATAGCTACAACCCGACTGTATCTGTTTTCCATCAACATATACTCTCCGGTGTTCAAATCACATAATATCAAAGCATAATGACACAAAATCAGTTTGAAGTGATGGAGTCCATAAAGTAAATCCTTCATATTTGAATGAACTGGTTGTTCTACCTGACTACCTCAGCCAATGAAAATGACTGCTTCCTGACCTAGATCGGATTAGTACACATGGACTTCTAAACTTCCTGCCAATGGCTGCCATGTTAACATGTGGAGTCTGTCAATTCAAACTTTAAAGTTAATTGATCTACTGGACTTATCCACTAATCAGTTCAAAAGTTGAATATATCAAGCTATGTGAAGAATAGATTTTGCTTTTTAGATTCAGAATTTATGTCCTCATTTCATTTACCAAAATGTCTCCACTTTTCATATAGGGTTGTTCTTCACCCCTACTCAGGCGACTTTAGTATGCGGTGAATCTTTTATCGACTTTCCACTCGGACACTTACCAGCATCATTTTTGAGGCCCCAGCCAGTCACAAATACAGCTTGGTTCTTTCTTAGTTGTTCAAATGGACGAGGAAGGATTACAGCTCTCCTTCCGGGCAAGGACATGTTGATTGACATCTTAAGCTCTAACACCGCAATATCATCCTTGGGGAATGCGTACTTCGGATGGATCTATTACATAATACAACAAAATATATAAGATCGGGTAGTTAGAGAATGAATGAGATTAAAGGTGCATAGTCTGATAAAAGCATCAAATCTTCAAAACCAAAGCGATTATCTAGATTTGATTATACATATCTAACTTGGATAATGGTGCACTTATTAAGCATTTGTTGCTACATACACGGGAATACTAAATCAATTTCATAGATCTTGTTACTGCTGAAGCCCATGGTGTCCATATTAATATTGACTAATATTAATTTTGCATGTTTGCACCTTAAATATCTCAAAGGTTAGCCATCTAAAATAACCATTACTTCAAACAAAAGTAAGGTAGATTATAGCAATAGGGGCCAATAGGGCCTGGATCAGCCAGAAAAGGAACTGTAAGTTAATCTATAAGTCCGGGCCTGGAGGGTGAAGATAGGCGAGTGGCTAGGAGCAGCTAGGGGGCCGGTTATAAGGGCCGAGGGAGAAAGGGGGGGGGAGTTATGTCAGCGAGCCAACGGTCGCGGCCGGGGGGGATGAGGCAGGGGGGGGGGGTGCTCCTTCCCCGCCACAAATCAAACGCAATGCGAACATTACGACCGATACGTGACGAGGAAGGAGGGAACAGAGGAGTTGGAATAAAAATATTTTATTCAGATGACAAGGCAATATGAAGAAATGTATGAGTACAAAGAGGGTCAATGAGGTAGCCTCTATCACTGAAGATAAAATGTCAAGGTAGAGTTGAAATAGTCAGTAAGTCCAGGGGCCATGCCCGAGGGTAGTGTTCTCTGAGGTAATATCTCAGACGGGAGCGAGGTGGCCCGATGAGCCCTCCACCAAAACTGAGGAGAGGGCTCGAGGGGCGCCCGAGGCGGCGATCCACGGCACATAGGCGTGAACCGAGGCGGCGGTCCAGGTCCTCTGCTCCATGATGTCCGAGAGGGGTACCCCGGCGCGCTGACAAGCCTGGGCCGCCCCCCGGCGCAGGCTGTGGAGAGCAAAGCCGTCGGGGGCGGGCACCCCGAGGGCCGTGAGGGCGCCTCGCAGGATGGCAGTAAGGGTCCGAGGGTCCAAGGGGCGGCCAGAGGGCAGGATGAAGGCAGGATCGGTGGAGCAGGCAGGGGAGGAGGGCGGCCCGGGACGACGCCCGAGGGCCCGGCGAGGGCGAGATGGTGGGTGACGGCGGCGAGGATGGTAGGCGTCAGAGGCGGGGCGGGGCGGGCCACGTGGCCGGGGGCCCGCTCCCCGCCGCGACAGACGTCTCTGGCGAGGCGCGAGGTGAAGGTGCTCGGGTCGCCCCCGGCCGCCTCCAGCCAGGAGCGCGCCCTGGAGAGGGCGTACCGGACGGAGGCTGGCACCAGGGGGCGAGGTAGAGCGAGGCGGTGTATGCAGCGATGTCGAAGGGCGTCGGGGCGAGAGAGTCCCAGTGGTGGCCCGAGGCGAACTGGACGTAGCCTCGGGCCTGTCGACGTCGGTTCCTCCAGGTGGAGGGGGCGAGGGCGGCGAAGCGGGGGCCGTCCACGGCAGCGACCTCGGTGGCGGAGTACCCTGCATTAGAGGGCAGGGTTGTAAGGGAAGTCGTCATGGTCGGCATCGGCGCGTTCAAGCCCGAGGCGGGCGACCTCGTCTCGGGCAACGCCAGCCCATCGACCAGGGAGGTGGGCGCGGCTTAGGGCGTCGGCCAGGACGAGGTCGGCGCCGGGCTTGTGGACGATGGTGAGTTCAAAACAGGCCTCGGCCGCCATGAGCCACAGTTTGCGGGTGCACGTCCCGAGGGTGAGGTCGCGGGCCCGCCCCGAGTCGAGGGAGGCGGCGGAGGCCATGTTGTCCGTGTTAATGACCACGTTGGCCCCCGCGACGTCTGCCGGAAGGAGGGCGCGGAGGGCCACGACCAGGTTGACCGCCTCCAGCTCGTGGATTGCAGGGAAGCGGGCCCGGAAGGCCCTCGAGTACCCTCGGGCGTAGTAGCGCCTGGGGGAGTAGGCCCCGCCTCCGGTGAGGCAGGAGTCGCACTCGATGACGATCCTCTGGGTCCCCATCGGACGGAGGAGATGGAGGCCGTTGGTGGCGCGCCCATAGGTCAGGGCCCGGAGGGCGTCGTCCCCGAGGGTGATGGCGGCGAACCCGCGACAGCTGCGAAGGGCCGCGAGGAGCCGCGCCATGAACTTCCTCGCGGGGAGCACGCAGCTGCCGACGTGGTTGAGGCGGCCGAGGATACTCTGGAGTTCCTGGCGCCCGAGGGTAGGCCGGGCGGCCCGGGCCTCGCAGTCGGCGACGAGCTCGTCGACTTTGTCGGGTGCGATGCGAATCGTCATGGCCTCGCTATCGACGGCGAATCCGAGCCAGGAGACTCGCATCGCCGGAGGGTGGCACTTCCCGGGGGCGACCTCCAGGCCGAGGGCGCCGATGAGGGCAATGAAGCCATCGAACGCCTGGCGGGCCCTGAGATAGGTGAGCTCGCACCCGACAAAGTCGTCCACTTACACGAGGGCGTGGAAGCCCTCACGCTGGGGGATCCAGGCCACCGCGGCGGTCACCCTGACACAGGTGGCGCACAAGGAGCGGCAGCCAAAGGGGAGGGCGAGGTCGACATAGGTCGCGCCCTCAACGGCGATCCCATATAGGGGGCAGGAGAGGGGGTCGGCCCGTAGCTGGCGGTACGCCCTGGATATGTCACCGGTCCAGGTGTAGGCCCCGGTGCCGAGTCCGAGAGGGGAGAGGGGGAGTGGAGTGGAGGGAGGGGGGGGGGGAGGAGGTGCGGGCGGGTTGGAGAGGGGAAGCGCGAAGGCGTGGGGGGAGGGGGGGCGGCGGGTGCGGGGGCGGGTGCGGGGGGCGCGGAGGCCGGGAAGGCGGCCTATGTATGCAGTGTCGCCGGGGCGGGGGGTAGGGGGGTGGTTGGTACGGGTGGTGCGGGTGGGGGGGTGGGTGTGGCGTTCGGGCGGTTGAGATGTGGGGGGAGGGTTGCGGCGGAGATGTGAGGGGAGACGCCTGGCGGGAGCGGTTTGGCGAGGGTGGGTGCGGTGTTCTGGCGGTTGAGATGTGAGGGGAGGGTTGCGGCGGTGATGTGAGGGGAGGCGCCTGGCGGAAGCGGTTCGGCGGGTGTTAGGGGGGGGGGGGTCGGCGTAAGATGTGAGGACAGGGTGGTGGCGGTTGGCTGGGCGGCGGTTGGCGCGGGCGTAGCGGGCGTAGCGGGGGTGCTTAGGGAGGCGGCGGGGGGCGGTATTGGGTGTTGGCGGGCGGTCTGTGTCGGCTTGAGATGTGAGGGCGGTGGCAGTGTCGGGTGTTGGCAGGCGGTTTACGTCTCCAGGGCGGTGTGTGTTAGCGGGGGTGGGTGCAGGGGGGGGTGTGTGCGGCGTGTGTGGGGTGTGTTGCGGGGGTGGGGCCGCGTCGCCGCCGCCGGGCTAAAAATCCGGCGAGGTGATCGCGGGGGCGGCTGAGGCGCGGTCGCGGGTGCGCTTGGTGTAGCAGACCGCCTCGCTATACACGGTTAGGATGCAGCGCACGTTCGCGCAGTACGCGCATGCGTGCCTCCTCCTCGCGTCTTGGTCACCGTGGGCCTCACCGGGGGGGGGCGAGATCGCACGAGGCGGGGTCTCTGTTCCAGGCAGGGCAGGGTATCCCGTATGCCTCTCGGGTGTAGGGTGTGCGTGGGTCGGCGTTGGTGGGGCGGGAGTGTGTGGGGGGAGGGGTGGGGCGGGCGCGGGCTGGGGGGGGAGTAGTCTGGCTCCGCCCCCGGAGGCAGTCGCGGGGGCGGTGATCACGTCCATCCTCAAGGTGTTGATAGCGTCTGGGTCGCGCCACCCATCCGGGAGGCGGCCGTCGGCAAGCCATGCAAAGATGGTTTCTGAGTATCGCCGGACGGTAGCCCATGGATGGGTGACGGCGTCCCTGAGGACGGTGATGTTGTGGTGAAGTAATCCGGGGAGGGCGTCGGTGGGGAAGGAGGGGTGGGACTCGAGCATGCGGAGGGCGAGGTTGTACTCCTCCATGGTCGCCTCGCCTCGCTCCAGAGCCTTCCCCTCGGGGCCTCTCTCAATGAGGTCGTGAGGGAAAAGGTAACCTGGGGGTATACCTTTTCGCCGCCCGCTTCCCTGCGCCTCGGCGGACTCCAGGATCTCCCTGACCGCGTCGGCCGAGGATGCGGGGGAGGGGTCGGGGGTTGGGTGGATGGAGGCGGGCCGGGGGGCGGCGGAGGCGGCCTGCTGTGTGGCGTAGAGACCTCGCCTTAAGTAGGGCTGGTAGGTGGGGTGGACGTCGCTGGCGGGCGTCGCTGAGGCATAGGCGGGCGTCGGAGAGGCGGGGGCGGAGAGGAGGCGAGGGTGCGTGGCCGGGGGGGCACCCCCTCCAGTCCCGGCGGCGAGTTCCTGCAGCATATCTGCGATGCGGTCGGCTATGGATGGGGGCGAGGCGGCCAGGGCCCGAGGCGGAGGCAGCGCGGCAGGGTCCGCGTAGGTTGAGGCCCGAGGTGGGGCGAGGGTGATCGACTCGACCAGGGCTGTGAGGTGGTCGATGGCGCCGGCCTGGCATTGCATGGCGGCGGCCTGGACGTCCATCCGGGCGTCGACGGCGCTCGCCCACGAGGTGGCCTCCGACTGGAGGCTGGGGGCGGCGGAGGTCGCGGAGGCGGTGTCCTGTGAGGCGGCCTCGGCGCTCCGGCCTCGGCGCGATCCGTGGCGGCCCGGGGGGGCGGCCCCGGGGGCGTGATCCGGCTGGCATGACGGTTGAGAATGTGGGTGAGCGTCGGCCCGGGAAGCGAGGTGGCGTGAGGCGGGAGGCATCGTGTGAGGCGGCGTCGCGTGAGGCGGCGGAGTGTGAGGCCCGCGTGTGAAGAGAGTGCCAAAGTAGAAAATATGGTCCGGGCCTGGAGGGTGAAGATAGGCGAGTGGCTAGGAGCAGCTAGGGCGGCCGGTTATAAGGGCCGAGGGAGAAAGGGGGGGGGAGTTATGTCAGCGAGCCAACGGTCGCGGCCGGGGGGGATGAGGCAGGGGGGGGGTGCTCCTTCCCCGCCACGAATCAAACGCAATGCGAACATTACGACCAATCTATAAGTTAATATATCAATCGAAAAAGATTACATAACGTCAAATGCATCAGACTATGCAACTTTAAGTAAGTATATGCATACATGGGTAGGTATGGTAAATTATTACTTTGAAAATATTCACACGAGTAGTATGCAATGTACTTCATGATAAGTATTGGAGTTGCCAACTTACGTTTATCTTCTTTATCATATGGGTACTGCCTCCGCTTAGTAGCTTTGTTGTGCCTACAATAACACCATAAGACGTATGGTTGCTGAAAAAGATAAAGAAATTAGACGGGACAGTTACCAGGTGGGGTGGCTGAATGAGTTGAGCGCCCACCTCCCACTTTGGTAGACCTTGGGATTAGAATCTCTAGTTCTAAGTTAAACCAATGACATACAAATTTAGACTTGTCACTACCTAGCCTGTCATTCGGCATTACTAGGATTTGGCAAGGAGAGGTGGAATGAGGAAGACTAAAATGTCCCCGATTCAAATGTACTCCTCCTTAATCAACTAATGTACAACAACAACAAAAAGCACACAAAAAATAGATATGGATTTGGAGGCGATGAGCGAATGTCTTGCATGACAGTATGTTGTGTAATAATACCGCAGTTCAGATTGTCAGTCAAAGCACTACCTGTCACTCTCTGTGGATATTTTCATTATATTGCTGGACAATTTATTCAATTCTTTGGAGTGCATTTCTGCTCTGGAAGTTTCAAACCAACTACTTTTAGTGCACACACCACATGCATCTTAAATCTACTTAGTCTGATGGATTTGATTTCTTTGGAGTGCATTTCTGCTCTGGAAGTTTCAAACCAACTACTTTTAGTGGGTTGTACTATATGCCTTAAAGCCGCATAGCCCGATGGAAGCACAACGTTTTCAAAACCAAAATACTTACCTAGATTTATCCTACATACCCAGTTTAGATAATGTTGCATTTATTAGCATTTATTGCTGCGTAGAATGACTATTAAGTCATCTTAATAGAACCTGTCACTGTTGAAACCTATTATGTCTAGCATTTCACATGTATACCAACATTAATTTGGCATGTTTTCACCTTAAATATCCCAAAGTAAACATTTAAAATAACAGTTACTCCAAACTAAAGTAAAGGAGATTATAATGATGAATATAATATATTTATAAAATAATCTATTTATAAGCAGGAACTCAAAGTCACAAGACTATGCCACCTTAACAAACCCAACTGGTCATACAGCTGCCTCACTGGGAGACCAGGCCGCCAGTACCATGACCTGATATGTCAGTCATATTATCCTGACACTGAGCCAACCAGTTTGTGCTCTATCCTAATAAGGCTGAGCGCTGGGCTAGGAAGTAACAAGTACCAATTTTTAAGTCATTGGTTTGTCTCGACCAGGGTTTGTACTCACAAACCTGGTCATACGAAGATACTTCGCTCTTACTACAATAACTAAAATCATGGCAATAAACTGTATGGCATTATCATTGCACTATCAGAATTAGGTATGTTGCAGATGCAACATGTTTAATTTGCGAACGAGGCAAGGTGACCCCATGCAGCACGTGACCCCATGCCCTCCCCGCTCCTCACTTCTCGCCTGGCTCTCACTCTGGGCAATTGGCTCTCCCTCCCACCACCCTTTTCTCTAAGGGGTTAAGTGCTGATGCTCTTTTCACTTGACACCATTATCTTTGTTACTGCATTCGACTTATCATGTTATCTAATTATACAGACATTTTGGCCTCATCATGATGCTATCTCACCGAATACTTCTTATGATGTACGGAAGCCAGCCTTTCTCAATTCCACAAGAGCAAGTCCCACCCACTGCTGAGCCAGCCTCATGCCGACCTCACACGTGGTCATGACTACACACTGATGATTACATATTGATGATATATTCATGATATTTTCATGATAATTATGTTCATATATATCCATCGAATAAATATAACTCAAAACTTCAATCCTTGCCTCCTTTGTCCGAGTGATGCAAATTAATAGATACAAGCATTTAGTTAGCTCAAATTCATTGCCTCAAATTTGAGATTTAAAAGAAACATGTTGCTTGATTGTTCAGGGTTTTACACCCTAGTAGCATCATGGGTCATATCAGGATTGTTGTTGTCACTTGTAAAATCTTAATTTTTTTAATGAGAGAGAAGATAGATTAATTGAATAGTGATACCATCATAATTGTGTGAACAATTGCTGTCATTACCTCTCAATGAATCACGTTTCTAGAACTAACCTCTCTGAAGTAATGTTCATGACTAACTTTACATGGTTAAACTAGGGGTAACTCAATCACATATTTGAGAAAGCATTCTGTTCACAATTTAAACAAATGTTTGGGGTACTATACTTTTACATCTTTTAAATTTATTATCATTATTTCATTTTACAAATTTCTTTAAAAAAGAGAATCAATTTACAACAACAAAATTAAGCCCTACAGAAATTGTGCATGCTGTTGAATGCTCTTAGAGAATACTTTGGTGTAATTGTAAATTGTGTCTGATCTGTTCCTTTGCGCTGAAAAAAAGACTAAACTTTCTTCAGAGGAATAAATATTGTTACCCCCCAAAAAAGGATGAATGAATTATGAAACTCACGAAGCGAAACAATGTGCAGCTGTTAGGATGAAATCCTTGTTCAGGATGCTGCAGCCACAGATGAAGATCTTCTTACTTCTCAGAATGCACTGATGAGGGAATGTTCTGATATCGACAGGCGAGCCACCATCGGGAAGGAGAATCATCCTAGCCAACCCGTTCACTGGAAGATCTACGTTCTGTTCCATGAATGCTGTTATGGGCATATCCCCAGCGCTGGTACCTATGAGATGGGGAAAATGTGGCCTCAAAGAATGGGAATGTTCCTCACAGGAAATAACATGTATGACAATATATATATTAAATTATATATATATATAGCACCGGATATGTCATGGGGGTGATGAAAATGTGAAATATTGTGCCTCCAGGGGGACTTGAACCCACATCTATATGCATTCCGGGCCAGTGTGCTAACCATTACACCCTGATATCAAAACACTACCCATGCCTACCTGTCTATGCGGTTCCGTGCCTGAGAGGCTACACTCATCCCCTGGAATTGTGTATTTTAATGCTTACAATTACATACATACAGGCAATGCACATACATATTCATACACAGGGTAGGTTCAACAACTATACAGCGCATAGCTTGTACAGCATCATGGTCACGGCAACCATTGTCGTGGGGGTGATGAAAATGGGAAACATTGTGCCTATAGTGGGACACAAACCCACATCTCTATGCATTCCAGGCCAGTGTGCTAACCATTACACTACCTAGGCTCCCTGATATCAACACACTTCCCACGCCTATGTGTCTATGCGTCTCCTTGCCTGAGAGGTTAGTGTGACTGAAACTTGTCGAAACCCATTGCACGAAAGGTGGGCCGCACTAAATGTAACAAGTACACAAGTAACAAGTATAACAATCGGTAATAGCAATAATATAAGTAATATAGAATAATATCAAATAATATCAATAATTAGAAAATTCCCTTACATATTTGTATACTTGCATAATGCATTATACATCACATAACAGAACACACATAAATACATCGAAGTATAGGAACATCACTAATAGCAGGGATTGTTTGTAGTAGTTCCATTAACTTGGCACAACACAGTTGTCTCTCCAGGCTGACATTGTCCATGATGTGCGCAACATGGGTAATTGAATGAACGAGACTGTGAATCTCAGTAGATTAGGGCACCATGGCGCCGACTATATTCTATTCTTAGAACTAATAACTTTGGCCGCTGATCGACGCGCCATCTACATGATACTTCTTGAACTACGCAGTTAGATTAAAATCAGACTGGTGGCGACATCTATATTCACTTTTAGAACTAAAATGGCCGCCGATTGACACGCCACCTATAGTGATTTCCAGTCAAAGCCGATGACGTGGCACTGGAGATATTCACTTCGACCAGACTTTTCAAACCGAGAGGACGTACTTCTGCCGCCCAGATTTGGACAAAGGCAAAACATGACGGCGCCGAGGAAGACAAGATAAAATGTTCAGGTTTCTTACTCCTGGAACCCAAGCTGTAGTCACCAACTAGAAAATGGAAGGTGGGTCGAAGTCAGTGGCTTATATCTCAATCAATGTCGAAAAGGCACCATCGTTCAAGACGAACAAAGGATCGGTGCGAGGAACGGCAACTCGACAAGGACTATTAACAAACTGGACGTGACGGATGAGCCTGACGAGGCAGGAATGACCGTGGCTCTGGCTGAGATGGAGGGACAGATGGTAGACACCAGCGATCGCATTAACGCACAAATCGACGAGCTCCAAAAGAACGCGGAAAAACAAGAATCCAACCCCGTTGTGCTTTGACAGCGGTGTGATGACGTCACGCCAGGTGGAGGCGGCCATGACACCTTGTTCGATGGGTCTCTGCGGATGAGATCATTTGAACTGACAAGCCGTCAGTCTTCTTTGGTGCAATCGGCTGGAACATTACATGATGCTGGCCAACGACACCGACGTCGATATCGTGAAAACCGTGAGTTCAAAGCTTATTCATTCGATCGCGAGGAGCGTCAGACATCTGTCGGTGGGCAGGGAGGCGGCCATGACAGCATGCTCGACGGATCGCTCCGGCGGCGATCGCTTGAACTGACACAACATCGCTCCTCCGCGCTGAAAATGGTTGAAATCTCTCATGACGCTGGCCGATGGCATGAGCGACAGACTTATGAGAACCGTGGGTTCGAGTCTTGTACTCTCGATTGCAGGGAGCGTTGGGTGCGTGCCGGCGGGAGAGGGCGAGCTGTCTGCGACACGGGTTTCCCGAGTCGCCGGTGTGCTAGTGTCACACCATTTGGAGGCGGCCATGACAGCATGCTCGGCGGATCGCTGCGGGGACGATCGCTTGAGGTGACATGCCATCGCTCCTCCAACTTACAATCGGCTGAGATCTCCTCTGATGCTGGTCGATGGTATGGAGGACGGAATTGTGACAATTGTGGGTTCGAATTTTGTCCATTTGGTCGCGAGGAGCGTCGGAGGCGTGCCGGTAGGGGAGGACGTGTTGTGTGTGTCGCAGCTTCTCCGAGCCGGCAGCATGCTGATGTCATGCTGCGAGGAGGCGGCCATGACGGCGTGCTCGCCGGATCGCCTTGGGGCTGTGTTGAATCGACACGCCAAATCGACCTGACAAAGAACCCTGCGGACATTCGATTAGGTGCGAGTTATCAACGCTCGACTACCACACTCACGCACGGATACGATACAAGTAACTTTGGACGTTGGATGAGGCGTGGCCTGGCTACATTGCAGAATGCAGACCTAGGACTAACCGTGGCTCCGGCTACATTACAAAACACTGACGCTGGCTTAGCACGTGGAAACGATGAAGATAGACGAGACTATTCACCAACTATAGGTGCACTACCTCAAGCCTTCCTTAATGGGAGACTGGATGTGAATGACCGCTGCAACAAAAGCAAGGAAAACAAAAGATCGACGATAGCAGACGGCTCACTTTCGCACTTGGACAGACAAAACTTGCATACCGCGGTGCATCTGGGCTAACACCATACCTCATCAGGCGGCCGTCGTAGCGACGGTCTAGTCATTGTCGCAGACCACAAAAATCTCAGGGATGCTGATGTCACCAGGACCTCAAGGTTGGATAATGTATAGGATGTGATTAATGACATAACTGCAAAGCATTTACATCCGTCTACCTGATCTCAAAGTCTGACGTCAGCAACCTCACGGGTAACCGTGGGTGCTGACAATGCAATCAGATAATAACTCTTTAAATACATCTGACACTGCTATAATTTTGACAGCAGAAGTGACGCGGCGTCATTACATCCATACGGTCGATGTTACATAGCTAGATAGGCCACAAAGCCTTATCAACATGGCACTCCTCTAACAATCACGGTTGCACTCATTTTAAGGTCAAACACCAAAGAGCTCATGCTTGGGTTGCCTTAATTAACATCGGCACTGAAACTAGTTAAAGCTGACAACCCATATTCTAATGACACTGCATGGAAACGGCCGTCCCCGTACGCTGTTGATGTACTCGTAGAACAAAGTGACACAGGCTTAGGTATACATAGCCACACCAAAGTCACGAGTATAGCAACATCCTACACAAAAGCTGAACTTATCTGCAGACCATGTCAAAAGCTGACAAATCACGTTCTAATGACAATCGATGTAAAGCCTCTCACTAACATATATCTGGTCGTAGTCATACTGAGTGAATTCAGCTAGCAAACGACGCGCCATATAGGCATAATTGCCTAACTATACACGCCAGAGACATAAGTCAAGTAACAAAAGCTGACAACCATTAGTTAATGACACTGGTATAACATTCATACACCAGTATGCAGCATATGAAGGCTGAAATTGTCTGCAACCATGTCAAAGCTGACAATCACATTCTAATGATAATCGATGTAAACAATCGCTATCACATTTTAAAAATGTCAATTCACCAAGGGCTCTGCATTCTTTTATCTCATAAGCTTAATAGGATACCAAGCCTTATCAACATGGCGCACTTAGGCATTGCTTGATGGACAAAGCTGACAACCCACATTATAATGACATTGCATTGAAATAACCGGTCCCTGCACGCTGTTGATGCACTCGTAGAACAAGTGACCCAGGCTTAAGTATACATAGCCACACTGAAGTCACGAGTATGGCAACTTCCTACACAAATTTGTTTGCAGACCATGTCAGAAGCTAACAAATCACAATCTGAGACGAAAAGGCCTACAATGCGTGATAAGAATCACATACAAATTTCTAATGACCCTGCATGGAAACGGCTCCCCGTACACTGTTGATGTACTCGCAGAACAAGTGACACAGGCTTAAGTATACATAGCCACTCTAGAGTCACGAGTATAGCGACATCATACACGAAAGCTGCATTTGTCTGGAGACCATCTCAAAAACCCACAGCTCGAGGCGATAAATCTGGTTGTCGCCCTCAAACATCTCTCTCCACATCAAGCGCACAAATACACCATCGCAATAAACACAGACAATGCAACCTCACAGCAAGTGCTCAGTTCCGGGGCAGGTTGCGACCCTGTCATCTGTGCCTGTGCCCGGGAGATCTGGCTGTTTGCCGCACGAAGGAGTACCGACATTCTTGTCCGACACAAACCAGGAAAGGACATCATTCTCCTGATGCTCTAAGTCGTAGGTGTTTCGACTTGCGTGCAAGGAGTCTAGCCAGAGACTTGTTGCTGAGGCCAGCCTGGAATCGGTGATTGTGACACATGACAATGCTTTGACCCCCTAACCTGTAACCTGGGATCGATATTTAAAATTTTTGCCTTCTCTCCCCAGGTTACTCACAACGTCACCATCAGCGGCTTCTTGATGCCATTAAGGCGGGGCTGGCGATTGGGCCCTGGAGGAATAAGGCAGCCCAGGCAAGGGAATACTACTGGTGCTAGCTACTATCATCGCACACTTCTCCGACAGACTAACCTTTCCTAAATTTGGCAGCTCTGACCCTGGCCACTATCTTCGGGCCAAGGATTTGAGGCTAACCGCAGTGGGCATCAATGTCCGAGTCCGGTAGTCAAAAACAATACAAGTCATCGTCTCCAAGAGACATTTCTCGTTCTGGCGATAACTGGATCGCCCTACTGTCCACATCAAGCGTGGAAGGATTACGTGTCCAGGACACCACTTCACCTCGATGGCCCTGCCTTCCTGACTACCAACGATCACCTCTACGTGCAACCGCGTTGCCTGACACCATACGACTGGCCCTGTCCATGACAGGTCATCCGGCCCCAGCGGCAATGACACCATAGTCTGAGACGAGGTGGTGCACAAGCCTGTGCTCTGCAACGATTGTCAATCAGCAACATCAAACACTTGGGTCATTGGACCACTGACGCAGTGCATGATTATGTACCAAGGCAGTCGGTTTCATCGGCTCCCAGGACACTTGCTCTATTTTTTGGTTAAGTGCCTATAATCCTTGAAATATCTAAGGTCATCTCATCATGAAAGAGTAATGTAACAAGCTAAGATAGAAAGAATTAAAATTGCCACTTTATACTACTGTCTCGTTCTGTTTTCAATTGTCCATGATGTGCGCAACATGGGTAATTGAATGAACAAGACTGTGAATCTCAGTAGATTAGGGCACCATGGTGCCGACTATATTCTATTCTTAGAACTAATAACTTTGGCCGCTGATCGACGCGCCATCTACATGATACTTCTTGAACTACGCAGTTAGATTAAAATCAGACTGGTGGCGACATCTATATTCACTTTTAGAACTAAAATGGCCGCCGATTGACACGCCACCTATAGTGATTTCCAGTCAAAGCCGATGACGTGGCACTGGAGATATTCACTTCGACCAGACTTTTCAAACCGAGAGGACGTACTTCTGCCACCCAGATTTGCCGTCCCACCCACCCAACTAATATGATGTATCGATAGGGTTAAGTGCCTGTAATCCTTGAAATATCTAAGGTCATCTCATCATGAAAGAGTAATGTAACAAGCTAAGATAGAAAGAATTAAAATTGCCACTTTTTACTACTGTCTCGTTCTGTTTTCAATTACACCAAACAAACATAGCAGCTATCGGAAATTTGATCCTACTCTCATACGGGATGACGAAAATAGGAAATATTGCACCTAGAGCAGTATTCAAGCCCACACTTCTTGCCATTCTGGGGCTGGCATGCTAACTCTCACACTATCTAGGGTCACCCTGTGATGAAAATGGGAAATATTGCCCCTAGAGTAAGTTTCAAAGTCATTCTGTGTCTAGCGTGCTAAGCAATACACTACCTAGGCTCCCGGGTGCAAGCACCCTATCCACGCCCACCTGTCTATGTGGTTCCTTGCCTAAGAGGTCAATGCAGACCTAGTACTACACTACAATTACAGAGTTTTCAGTTCTAAATTCAATACAGGGGCTATTTGTGTGTGTGTGTCTCGACTATGAATACTTGTGGTCTGATGCAATAAATACAATACACACAACCATCGGTGTAGAAGGAAGATATATGCAAAAATTGGTTCTATACCTGCGACAGCAAATGCAATGCTGGTGAGGGCCATCGCCAGGGCGAAGTAGATCTTCATGGTGGTGAAGTGTCGTCGTTTCTAATTGGCTGCTGACCTGGTTCCAGTGTGCAGTTTGCGCTGGTCACTGGGCGATGGTTGGCAAGTAGCTGGGTCCTGGCATGTTATATAGTGCTGCCTCCTGCCTTATCGGCATACACTGAATATTCAGCGGACTGTTGATATGATCTTGGCAGCATGTGTGACACACAAGCGGGGGTGCCAAGTGCATCTTTACTTCTCGGCAAATGCTTGTTGGTGCTGGCTTGTGCAAAATATCACAAGTTTCACTTCAGCGGTAAAAAATTGCTGTTTGCAGTTTCTTTTCTCACAAACTGCATCCTCCGATTAAAATATCAAATTTTCTAAATGAAAAAGCTTATTTAGATAATATTAATATCCAACATATTCAGTATATATACCAGTGCATTTATTCCTGCATAGAACGGCATACTACATCAATTTAATAGAACCTGTTAAAACTGAAGCATATGGTGTCAGAATTGTAATGTGCAGAATTGTATTTCCCTAGTCTATTCTAGATATACACACATATATATATGATTGATTGATTGATTGGTGGTTGCATTGGTCGTAATGCTCGCATTGCGTTTGATGCGAGGCGAGGAAGGACCCCCCCCCTCCTCTACCTCTCCTCCAGCCATTGGCTCTTACCTAACTGCCCGCGCTTCTTCCCCTTATAGCCGCCCCCACACCGCGCATGCAGCACACAACTGGATATATCTAAAAAATAAAAATAAACAAGAATACTCAATACTGCACTGTATATGACCTAATATTGCATTTATATATATGTACTTCGTAGTACGTCACCTGGGGGTTCCTACCTTTATAATTACCAAATTATAGATAAGTATCCATATTTTTGTGGCTCTGGTAGCATTTTTACTAACCCGAACCCCCACCACCACCACTACCATACGTTTCCCCTCAGCACCCTTGTGTGTGACCGTCCCGTAATGCTCAGTCGCATCTCCTCATCTAAAACTAATGGACAAGTGTGGCTGACTGAACCCCACCACCACCACTACCATATGTTTCCCCTCAGCACCCTTGTGTGACCGTTCCGTAATGCTCAGTTGCCTCTCCTCGTCTAAAACTAATGGACAAGTGCGACTGATGTTTCTATTCGCACACCGCGTGCCGCATACCGCATGCCGCACCGATCGTTACAGGGACCGATCGAGTTGATGCATGCCACATGCTGCATGCCACATACCGCAGTAAGGAATGTAGCCCATAGGCTTCAAGGCGTTTCGATTTTTGTCGCATTCGCATTCGCATTTGCATACCGCATACCGTGTGTAAGGAATCAGCCCTTTATGTGATATTTTCTATAATGCTTTCCGGGTGAATTTCCTGGGCCTGCCGCGAGCTGCCACGGGCTCTCGTCCTGCCGCCGGTTGACTGCCTCCGTCGGTGTAATCCCCAGGCTAAGGGCCGACAGCCAGAGTGTCACAAAGCTACGGATCGACCCCCTCTCCCCGCATTTATGGATTCGTATTCATTATTCCCTTAATACTCTGGCTCTCCTCCCCGCCATTCTAGTGTGTTATGTGTGTATTATTTGCAATAGCTTTAGTCCAGAACCGACACCTGATATTTAGTGTCACCACTGACACTGGTAAGGGACAAACTAGATACTAATTTAGTTATTATTGCAACTTGTATGTCTATTCAGATGGTGGTTATGGTATTCGTTTGATCAACTGTTTAAGGCCTGCCAGGCAGAAGGCCCTTAATTGCATATAGAATAATCAAATATCAATATCAAGTTGACCATAGCGGTTAATATACTTATGGACTGGATGATAGTAAAAGACGCAAGGAACGTTCCAATCACTTTTAAGAGCTCACAACTTTAATCATGTTCCTCCTGGTACAATATCAGTGCTTCCATGTAGTTCAATAGCAATAACGATGAATAAGTACAACCAATACAACAAATACAATCTTTATTTAAATAAGTTTAGAATTTCGACAATTATGACCTAAATCTCGGCTAAAACATCAGAGCGTGTAGAACGCCCGACCTTCCACCGTTGCTAGGAAAGTCGCAACCTGTGTATCCTAGCAACAAGTTACCGCAGTGAACCCTGCCCCCGCATTTGGTGGCCAATGCGGGCTCGTCTTGGTGAGCAACCCGCATTCCAAAATGCAGGTTACTAGGCCCAAGCCCTCAACGGTCACACCTCGAGCATAGACTCGCCCACTTCACTAGTATTGAATGGGGATTTTAGGTTAGATGTGAGGTGGTGGTTGGAATTTTCGGCACAGTTTAACGATAAGGAAAAAATTATCCCCTCTAAGGAAGCGTTGATTAGTTTATATAGTGATGCCTCATTATTAGGATTTGTCGCATTATGTGGCAGGGATTGGCTTGCAGGCGCTTTTCCTAATGGTGACTCCCGGGTATTGGCTTGGCTTGTTTACCACCAGGTGGAGGCTCTGGACCACGGTTGCCATACCAAAAATATTAACATATTGGAGATGTGGCCGATAGTGATGGCTGCTGACAGATGGGCGGACAGCTGGGCTGATAGATCGGTTGTGATGATTACTGATAACACTCAGGTATATATACCAACGTATATACTACGTATATGCGGTACGTATATGCGAACCGGGTGGTGGGAGGGGGCCGGCTATTGTAACAGCCATGGCACCCACTCACACAGCCCACTTGCCGCTCGCCGGCTGCTTCACTCTGTGCTGTGATGCTGGACTGTCAACAATTTTATTTTGTATTCCAGTAGGGCACTATGCGCCCAGCCAGATACTGACTATTGACTTATTATGTGAAATAAAGTTGTATCCTCCATACCATTTCTGTCTCAGTGCGTAGCTTACATATATGTAGGAGTAGTATAGAGAGGACCGATATGGGTCCATATTAAGTAATCGTCCAGTGTCAGAGGACCGACGCGGGACAATGACCTTAAATGACCGCACTGTTGAGGGATATTATTGGTATCAGTGACCTTAAATAACCCATTGCATGTTTGCAGGATTTTAGGTTGAACTCATTTGACCTTTTTGACTGGAATGATGATGTCACTGTTCTACCTTGCATAATGGTCATCTGTTTTTGATTGAACGGTGTTGTGTATACTGATGTCGTGTGTATAGAGGCAGAAGGTCTCAGGTCACGAGAGGTCACGCAAGGTCACGAGAGGTCAGCTGGGCAGGTCGCCGGCTAATAAAGTCAGTTCTACTACGCAACTCAATGGGTCAAGTCATACTTTACAAACGGGTTCTGTCGTAAATGTCCAAATCTAAAAATGGATGCACTGAAACTTCAGCACAACAGCAGAGGTTGGTGCTTGAAATCAATAAGGCTGTGATGGCAGAAGAAAAGATACAGTTGAGCTATGCCGATATGGTCAGGAAACTTGACAGCAACATACAAAAGATTGCTGAATCAAAACCGGGTCCGAGTGAAGATAGACCTACATCATTTGATTTGAGAGAGTTACAGGGACGCCAGGAACGATCAAAGAATCTTGTAATCTATGGTATGCCAGAGAGTACTTCGGACAACCGAGAGAACAGAAAGACACACGATCAAGCCATGTTCCAGTCTATATGTCAGGAGGAACTAAATATTGAGGTGGATGTTGTGGATACAGTACGTCTGGGAGAAAACTGGAGTGGCCAGACCCCTGAGAGTCAAGCTCACTGAATAAACTGATGCCAGATGCATACTAAGACAGGCAACAAACTTAGCACGGTCAGAGGAGGAGGTGCTGAGGAAAACATTCATCCGCAAAGACATGCCGCCAACCGAACGCAGAGAGGATTACCTCCTCCGATTGGAGCTGAAGAAGAAGTGATCAGAGTCCGCAGACAAGGAAGACCGAAAGCGTTGGATAATCAGATGAGGCAAAATTGTGGACATCAGCAGGTGTCTGAGCCAGAGCGAGGAGCCCTAGCCACAGGTAGTTTTAACTGTAAATATGTAGAAAAGTTACGTTGTTTTTACACAACTACATACACCCTAATGAACAAGCAACTAGAACTAGCTGAGGTTATTTCAGAGTATAAACCTGATATCATCGCCTTAACAGAGATTTTGGATAAAAATCAAAGCATGGACCCAGAACATCATGAACGGGTAATTCAAGGCTATGATCACCATACTAACATTGATAGAAATCACAGAAGGGAAGTGATCCTATACACACGATCTCACCTTAATATATGTGTAAAGGAAATTCCAGGACAAGATGCCTTTGAAGAGTCGCTATGGTGTGAACTGAACTTAAAGGATACATACATGACCACCTGCAGACCCTGATGAAGAATGCCATGGAGTTAGGGACAAGTCATATCCTTGTCATAGGAGACTTTAACTACAGTGAGATCAACGATGCCAAACACAATAACAAATCCAGCTACAGCATTTGGTGAGACACTCAGGGACTTGTACTTACACCAGCATATAATGGATCCAACCCACTACCGGGCAATCCAACAGCCGAATACGCTTGACCTAGTGATCACCAATGAAGAAGGCATGGTGGACAATGTGGCCCTAAATGCACCTGATGGCAAGAGTCATCATACATGTATCACATTTGATTTCATGTGCTACACAGAACGACCTGCAAAGATATCACCAAAATTCCAGTACCACAAGGGAAACTACACAGCCATGAGAGAAGACGCTGCCAAAATGGACTGGAATCCGGAAGGTACAGATCTGGCTGAAATGTGGCTCAGTTTCATGAACAATGTTAAACTCCTGACAGAGAACCACATTCCTAAGTCAAAACCGCATCAGATACATAGACCTATCTATATGACAGCCAAGGCCAGAGAAAAGGTAAAGACAAAGAACAAGACGTTTCGCACTTGGCGCAGAACACGAGATGGTAATGACTACCGAGTGTACACCAAGGCTAGAAACCAGGCCAAGTGGGAATGCCAGAAGGCAGAGAGGGAGTTTGAGACAAAACTTGCCAAGGGATGTAAGAAAAACCCAAAGGCGTTCTTCAGATATGCAAACTCCAAGATGAAGACAAGATCCGGAATTGCACACCTTACCAGAGAAGATGGCAGTCTCACCACTATAGATAAGGACAAAGCAGAAGTGTTAAATAAATTCTTCTCTTCAGTTTTTATGAGAGAAGACATAACCAATATGCCGAACATGCCAGATACTAAAACAGATGTGGTCTTGGAAGATACAGATTTTAGCATAGATGAGGTAGCTAAGAAATTATCCAGATTGAATCCAAATAAAGCTGCAGGTGCGGATGGAGCGTCCCCGAGGATCTTGAAAGAACTACACACTATAATATCTGAACCACTGTACAATATATATAGAAATTCAATTGACCAAGGGAAACTACCTAGAGGCTGGAAGATCGGCTATGTGTCCCCAATCTTCAAGAAAGGCGACCGACATCAGGCTAAAAATTACCGACCCGTAAGTTTAACCTCAGTCATATGTAAAACACTGGAGTCTATAATACGTGATAAGATCATGCACCATCTCGTCCAGAACCAACTATTGACAAAGTTCCAGCATGGTTTTGTCAAGGGGAGATCTTGTGTAACCCAGATACTGGCAGTTCTGGACAGATGGACAGAAGCACTGGACAATGACAGCAACATAGATTCAGTGTACTTAGATTTTGCCAAAGCGTTTGAGAGTTTGCTCCACAAACGCCTACTCATGAAGATGAAGAGCTTCGATATTACTGGAAAACTATGGACCTGGATCGAGGATTTCCTTCATGCAAGAATACAGCACATAGTCATCAATGGTGTGAAATCCCTGGCAGCATTAGTGTTGAGTGGTATTCCACAAGGAAGTGTTCTGGGACCCCTACTGTTCATATGTTTCATTAACGACATGCCCGAGGACATCCATGCATTCATCCAGATGTATGCAGATGATACAAAGCTGTATATGGAGGTTAACAGCCCTGACGATCAACAGGCGCTACAAAAAGACCTAACTGGACTTGAAGACTGGGCCAACCTGTGGCAACTATGTTTCAATGCGCAGAAGTGCAAGGTCATGCACATGGGTAACAGAAATGAAAATTTCAGTTACTACATGCACCAAGATGGAGAAGAAGTCCAGCTCAAAGTGACAGAACTAGAGAAAGATCTTGGCATATACATGGACCCCGGACTCACCTTCTCATATCACTGTGAACAAAAGGTGAACAAAGCGAACAAGCTTCTGGGCATGATATGCTGCTCGTACACATATCTACACAATGACACGGTGAAGACACTATACACATCACTGATCCGGCTGCACCTTGAGTATGGCAACACGGCTTGGACACAGAAGTTCAAGAAGGACATGTCAATGATCGAGAGTGTACAGAGACGTGCTACAAAGTTATCACCAACCATAAGAGAACTACCATACAAAGAACGTCTCAGGATTCTCAACCTACCCAGCTTATACTACCGAAGGGCCAGGGGAGGCATAATAGAAGCATTCAAACATGTCACTGGAAGATATGCGGTTGATGCTAGATACCTGAAGCTGGCCAACTGTAAAACTAGAGGTCATCGATACAAGCTGAAGAAGGAAAGAGCAATAAAACCACTCAGACAGCTATTTTTCAGTAACATGATAGTAAATGCCTGGAATGCCCTGCCTGAAAATGTCATAGAAGCGCCTTCCATCAACGCCTTCAAAGGCAGACTGAATAAGCATTGGAGGGGGCTGCAATATTGCATACATCCGGTACTCGATGCGTTTAATCCTAGTAAATCAAATTTTGACATGCATCGACCTGATACAGGCTTTTAAGCCTAACAAAATCAGAAGCGGATCAGTATGAGTATTAGTGAGAACTCATTTGACCTTCGCTTGCAGCATGGACAGATGTTTTTGGTTGAACTCATTTGACATTTTTGCCTGGATTGATGATGTCAGCATTCTACCTTGCACATCTGTTTCTCATTGAACTCATTTGACCTTCGCTTGCAGGATGGATATCTGATTTTGGTTGAAGTCATTTAACCTTTTCCCCCTCACTTCAAAGACTAGCATAGCTTCCTGATCACTCAGTCAGTCAAGAATCCCCCCATCACATCAACTTCAAGTAAGTATTCAATACGAATGACTAATAATATATGAAAGATTACAAGGGAGAAGCAACAGGTATGTGTACTCAGTTTTATTTATTTATATAAAATATACATATATTTTCACAATTTTGAATTTCAATAGAAATAATAATAATAAAAATGAATGATCGAATGAAAGGATATCCTATATTTTATCAATTTTGATATGACATTCAATAGAAATAATAATAAAAATGAATGATGGAATGAAATATATATATATATATATAGAGAGTATAATTTATTATACGTATATAAAAGGGGCGGAGCTCTCACATGATTATCTATGATATTATTATTATTATTCCTCTACTATTTTTATCCAATCGCTGACTTGCCCGCATTTGCCCCGGTCCTGGCCTAGGGGTGTTCTTGGCACTACTTGCCCGGGCAGTCAGTCTCTCTCCTGCCTTTGAACACTCAACAACTACACTACAAGCTCTCCCCAAACAGTCTACTTGCTACCTGTTTGCTCCTGGAGACCGTTTCGTCGTGCCTGTCGTCCGCGATCCGGACGACCGTTCCTGTGCGTCAAATTTCGGGTCGATTGGACAACACTAGGATCGATCTGTGCAGCTGGGATTCACATGGAAGACGGTATCGTGCCTTAAATTATATTCGACGTTCGGTTCTCACGGCCATCAATCAACCTACAAGTGTGTCGATTTATTCATGCACAGGGGAGGGGACGTTAATGTTGAGAGCAAGCATTTGATTTCATAGGCTTTCCGCGTATGTGGGTCGATACCGAATCGACAGAAACACAGGGTTGAACCCATTTACTCTAGCTACAGCTATCAAACTTTTGAGATTCAGACAGTGTGTCGATATTATTGACTCGACATAAGTGATCGATCGTACATACACTTTACCACGATCGACTCAGAACTTTACTTCACGTTGGTTTCAAATTAACGGCTCCAAGGTCGCAGGGTGCGTGCTACAGCTGAACTCTAATCCCCTTGATCCGCTTAATCCGCTTAATCCGCTTAACTCTGGACCGCTTTCTTGCCTGGCGGCCGCTATTGTTCAGAGTGTGGGACAAGCCACGACACTCAGGACCAATGCCCAACTTCTAAATCGATCGACACACCTGTTGCTAGGTTAGGCATGGCTACGCGCAGCAGTACAGCGCCTACCAAGAGCGCGAGATCGGTAGGTGGGATCGACGATATGGAGTCGACAGCTTCCAACTTCACCGAGTTGTCGCTGGACGAACGGGAGTCGAGAGCACGCGCGGAAATCGACAAACTTAAGGCCGAGATGCGAGTCACGGCCCTAGAGGACGAACTCGACGATCTACAAGCCGAATGAGACAGAAGACGAACCAGACGGCGGACGACCGTTAAGGACGACAGCCGACACAACGTCGTTCCGGCTGGGACAACCCGTGATGACGCAGACGACCGACTGCAAGCAGAGGACGACCGACGGACGACGGACGCAACGCCCCTCCCGCCGACTTGGACCCGAGGAACCGACCAGGTCCACTCGACCCATGGTCGATCGCGTCGACACTCACGAGGGTCGAGTAGGCGAAGAAGACGGTCGTAAACGTCGAGTAGCGACGGGAGTTCATCACGACGACGACGCAGTAAGTGGTCATTGAAGAAGTACGGCATGGGGAAGGATGTCAGAAAGATGAACGACCATGAACTTGTGAAGGCATCATGCGACTGGTGCCTTGATATCACTTCCCTCACAAAATCGAACAATAGAGCCTTTATACAACACATCGGCTTCATCTCAACCAGGGCTTGTGAAGACCACTACAGGGACATGGCCCATGTCGACCACGTGCTTGCCATTATTAAGTTCGGGGAAAGCATCGGGTTCGCAGCATTTTCTAAGGCTCACCAAGATGAAAGTATAGAACACTACGGCCCCCACAATATGAAGATGAAGAGACAAGGCACAAACACATATAGTGCTCGGAGAAGATCACCGGGCAACAACACGAAGAAGGCTTGTTATGCCTGGAATGGTGATGCGGGCTGCCTTAGATCGGACGATGAGTGCCGCTTCACGCACGCGTGTTCAAGATGTGGCGCTAAGTCGCACAAATGGGCAAAGTGTAAAAATTGACGTGGTCGGACATTCAGCAGGTCTAGCCCCCAGACTACAAGAGTTCTTCCGGCATCGATTCGGATCCGTCCCCGCTCCTCTCCGGTCAGAACAGTTCATTGGGAAGGAGACTCGAGAATTGACTTGGGAAGGGATTGCCGGATCGGCGATGACCATCTCAATTCGGAGGTCGTTACTGGGTCTAGTCACAATGTTGAATTTCCAAATAGCGACGATCATCCTAACGATAGCATTGAATCTAGGACTGTCAACCCTAACCGGACTGAACATCCCGACTTCATCTCTGATAATGATTGCATGCCATGTCTGGATCTTTCAGCTGGGGTGGAGATCTGGGACGGTGCGGGGGGGGTTGAGGTCGGTCGCATTCATGATAGTAGTAAGGGCTTGCTGTGGGAGCAGCCTGAGGGCGCCAGCAAGGCGGATCGGCTATTTGTAGAGCAGACCGCATCGGGCGGCCTGCTAGTATACGTTAGCGAAACCGAGGGGGCGCCACCCAAGAGATTTCAGGTATCTCGCAGCTGTGTAGACGGGAGCTGCTCATGTAGCCACTTGATCGCAGGTAAACCGAGCCAATTGAAGCCTTGCAGGTGGTTCGCTGAAATATGTCTTCGTGGCGATTGGGACCCAGATTGGGTTTATTTGTTGATAGGTGTCACTTTTGGGTTCAGGGTGATCAACCCAGGTGTCGAGGTCAGCTATAGTCCAGACAAGACCAGGAGGAAGGCTAATTGGGAGCGTGAGATAATTAATAAAAAATTCCTCGAGGAGGAACGCGAAGGCCTAATTTCTAGGGTAGACGCCCCCCCTCTCTGCATGCACGAGGCCTTCGTAGTTCCTAATGACGATGGCAGAGGCCGCGTTGTTATCGAGTGAATCCGTTAATAACTTCACTGATGAAGTCCGCACCGAATTCTCCTATAAAGGCCTCGATGGCGTAACGGAGATGCTGGAGAGGGGTGACTATATGGGGATGATAGACATTAAGGACGCCTATCGTGCAGTCCCCATTCACCCTGATGACCGCCAGCGTCAAGGCCTTCGCCATGGTGGTTCTGGCGATGATAACCTCAATTACTTTCTTGACAATCGGTTAAGTATGGGCCTGTCATCGACAGGCCCATATATATGTATATATTTTGACAATTTTGAATGTTCAATACAAATAATAATAATAATAATAAAAATGAATGATTGAATGAAAGAATATCCTATATTTTCACAATGTTGATGAAATAATAATAATAATAAAACAAAATACATTTAAAAAATGAATGATCAAATGAATGTTTTTCCTTTTCACTCTCTCTTTTTTCTTTGTTCCTCCCCTCCCTCCATTCAAGCTGAAAATAGAAGAAGAAAATCAATTACTATTTACTATGAAATTGTTATTTATTTATTTATTTTCAGAGACATTCATGCGACACATGCTCAAAGATTTTTACCTCCGATTCTGGTTTGTGGAAGCATCACTCCTGAGTCTACGCATGTCGTGCATCACTACAACTGCTCACTTTCAATCGATGTTGGAAGGTATTCCGCTCCTTGCTAGGATGAAGAAGACATGAGAATAGATGCACTTCCAGAATCGAATCACGATCACATTCATGATCACATTCATGTTCACGATCACAATCATGTTCACGTTCGAAAGCACAATCAGTTGCTGTTGTTGATACTACTACTACTACTACTACTACCTCTTCTATTCCTGCTACTACTTCTACTATTACTAGTTTCAACACTTTCAAGTGTGGAGAGTGTGAAATCAGCTTTTCTCACATGAGAGATTTATTGAGCCATATGAAGATACATAGAATTCAATGTTCTCTATGTTCAGAAATTTTGGAGAATAGTACTAGTAGAATTCTTAATAGACATATGCGAGTAAAACATGGGAATTATATTTCTACTCCCGTTGCATCAACATCATCATCTTCTGCTACTGCTTTTCCCTCTCCACAATTCAGGAAAGATGAAAATGTTGAATATGTTGATGATGATGATGATGTTACTAGTAAAAGAGAGATCGTTTCAAAGAATAACAATATTTCTTGTATAGATTGTGGTAAACGCTTGCCATCATGGAGACATTTGATCTCCCATAGATGGATTCACGCTTCAGGAGAAACGACTCCGCATCAAGAACCTTGGGTTACAGATTCTAATATTCTCCCACCTTGGGTTGAGGGAGAGGACATTGACATTCCATTGCGTCTGCTTTATGTGTATTATAATTTATTATAATAATATAAATAACGGAGCCCACATAAGGTTAATTATATATTTATTATTATTGTTCTTGCATATTACGTTGTTTTGTTGTTATGTACTAGGAGTCGTGTGCCAACCCTCACCAGCTCACGTGCATGGGGCGCCACCTGTCAGCGCCTGATTTAATTCACTTCTCATATAATTTTCATTGAAGTGGATGTATCCTTAGAAGGATCAAGCATGTATTGTGACTTGTGCGGTGCGTCGCACAAAACGGACAAGTGCAAAAAGAACAAAGGTCGAAAAGGAAAAAAATTAGTATCGACTAGAGTTACAAGAGCTTCAACTCGACAAACAGGAGACAACCTGAGGGATGACTCTAGAGAAAGTTTGCCTGAATTACTCGACAGAATGTCGTCACTCACGTTAGAGGAGCAAGAAACATCCATATTAAAAGAAATACATGATATGGAGTTAGAAGAACGAGTACTGGAATTGCAGGGATGAAGGGCATTGATGAGAAAAAACGACTGGAACAACAACAAGCAGGTGGGGATGTGCCGCACCGAGGGACGATGATGCCAGCAGAGCGTGGGACGACGGCCATGACAGACGAATGGCCGACTACAGGAGCAGCCGGTGCAGAACCGGTACCGGCAGGTACTGGAAATGGCGAACACTCAAGCTACGCTTTGGTGAAACCTCGCCAAAGGTCACAAACAAGAAGAAGGCGACGAACGCCTTCGGATTCCAGAAGCAGAAGTAGCAGTAGCACTCGACGGCTTCAAAGTAAATGGAGTATAAGAAGATTTGCTGTGTTAGGAAAAGAAGTAAGAAAACTTAACTGCTATGGACTTATCACAGCTTCAATTCATTGGTGCTTAGATATACAAGGTTTGACTGTTAAAGACCATCAAGCTTTCCTTGAACATATATGTTTTATGGCATCCAGAGCTAGGCAGAATGACTTCCAGGACTCGAATCATGTCGAGTACAACAAAGACATAAGAAAATTAGCAGAAGTCGAAGGTTTTGCTGCATTTGGTAGCGGCAATACTGGGCTGTGCATGTACCACTATGGCATGAACAACATGTGGCCGAAAAACTGTCAAGTAATGTGCGTAAAACGACATCATACACCAAAGAAGGCAAAACCGGTTGTTTCAAATGGAACAGGGACGGAGGCTGTAGTAGAAGTGACGAAAATTGTAGCTATGGCCATTGGTGTATAAAGTGCAGAAGCAAGAATCATAAGAAAAATAACTGTTTGAAAGACTGACGGGATAGTATACCTGTCAGACAGGATATTGTTAATAGTGAAAAGCCAGCATTGCTTGACAAGGTATTAAAGTATAATGTTGGTAATACTATTATTGTGGAGGATAATACCATGTCTGTAATGAGGAATGGCAAAAACAATAATTTGCCTTTATCATATATAAACGATGGTATAAGTGAACATTTGAATATGTCAGTCAAACACTTGGAGCAGCATACCGCTGACCACAGTTTGCATGGTAATCATGGGTTTAATTGTTCTCGACCTATTACTGATAATGTTACATGTGCTTCGTCCGCGAAACAATTAGCGGATTTGCCTGACATGGTTCAAAGTACACTGAGTATTCAGTTAGCTAATACTACTCAGGTGGAACCTAGGTCTATGACCCAAGTTAGCAAGGTAAAGTCAAATGTTCCCAATGTTATATTAAAACATGTTGCATGTGCTACAGATACGCAGACAGAGGTTCAAGGTGAACAGATAATTAAAAATAATATTGAGTCAGAGGTATCAGTAATAGATAGTCAAGTCAGCAGAATATGGCATTGTTGGGTTAATAATGATATTGTTAATGAAGATGACATTTGTTATGTTGAAACTGTGAGACAAGAATACAATTGTTGGAATTGTTATATTAGGGAATTCCTGAATGTAGAGCCTATCGTAATTAGAGTTGACGTTGACTGTGTTAACGGCAAATGAGGATGCATGCATTACATAGCAGGTAATCAAATGCAACTTAAACCTTGTCATTTCATAAGTAAACTTTTCCTAAGCGGAGATACTGACCCGGATTGGGTATATATTTTGTGGGGAGTAGTTTTTGGATTCCATGTTACCAATACTGACTGTGCGATAGAATACATTCCTACGTTTACAAATTCTGTAATACTATCTATAGGGATATTATAACTCAGAAATTATTATTGGAATTAAGCCAAAATATGATCACGCACACAGATAAAACTCCACAATGCGTACATAATATATTTTCTATACCTAAGGAGGGCGGTGGAAGAGGAATAGTAGACTGCAGTAGACCAACAGATAGATCTATAAATAACTACACGGAAAAGGTAGCATTGAAATTTAATTATAAAAGTGTTGATGATGTGATAGAACAGATGGATCAGGGGGACTACTTAGCTACAGTAGATTTAAAGGACCCATATCGCGCTATTCCCATACACCCAGTAGACAGACCTAGGCAAGGGTTAATTTGGGATTTTGAAGATGAATTCAGGAGTGGTCCAATGTACATGCTAGATAATAGGCTTTGCATGGGGCTATCTTCAAGTCTATTTGTTTTTTCTAAAGTATCGGATTTCATTGTAAGATGTGCAGTTAGAGAAGGAGTTGAAAGAGTGATAAATTATTTAGATGATTTTGTGTCATTGGTTAAACTTATGACAATACGGTAATTTTTCAAAATAAATTGATTAGTTTATTGCGTAGGCTAGGTTTCTCCGTAAGCTATAAAAAACTTATTAGTCCCAATACAGAAATCTGTTTTCTTGGTATACTAATTGACTCCGTTAGGTTGGAGCTGACACTTCCGGAAGATAAGTTGCATAAATTGAGTGGAACGTTGGAAGCTTTCAAAGGAAAGAGGAAAGAGACTAGGAAGAACCTAGAAAGGTTAGCTGGATTGTTAGCCCACTGCGCCAAGGTAGTGCATGTTGGGCAAACTTTCTCTCGATGAGTATATGACTTGATAAATACAGTCGCACGGCCTTACTATAAAGTTAGATTAAATACTGCCTTTAGAGAAGATATCCTATGGTGGACCCATTTTGCTAAGGAATGTAATGGGAAGGCTTTAATGTTAGGAAAATGTTCAACAGTAAACTCAATTTACAGTGATTCAAGTAAATGGGGATATGGTGCGATGCATAATAACGACTGGTTGGTTGGCTGTTATAACAAACAGGCTAGTAGGCAACTGTAAGCGATAGTCGCTCACCATTTTGACCAACCAGAGGAGGAGGTACTATGTGCTCATATTAACGTCCAAGAGATGTGGGCAGTATACGCGGCAGTGGAAAGATGGGCACCTGAATGGCAGGGTGCATCCATAGTTATGGTGACAGATAGCGTCACAGTTGAATCAGCATTAACCATGGGTAGGTCGAAATGCAAACTAATTATGCATTATATGAGAAAGTTGTTTTGGTTGTCAACAAAATATAACTTTGTATTTACGGCTGTACACATTAGAAGTGAGTCGAATATTATAACTGATGCTTTGAGTAGACTAAATGATAAGCATATGCAAGAGGTCATATATAGGACAGATCAGAATAAATGTTTATGCTGTATTAGCTCAATATTCCTCTTCCACCAGTACCTTATACTGTACATTCATTACAGCCTCAAAACTACTCTGCCACGTGTTACCTTAGTAATATCTCTATTTAAATTCCGTGGAATATCGTAGGTGAAAATCTAAGGTTACTCGGAATTCATTACAGATGACGTAAATTTAAATGTATACAGCTCTACCGACAAGGTAAATTAATACCATACATGTTATGGTGGGAATTTCATTCTGTATTGAAATCCTACCACTTCATATTTACTAGTGAAGTGGGCGAGACTACCCGCCTTGTGACATTTGCGAGCTTGGACCGATTAACCCGCATTTGGAAATTTGGGCTACTCGCCATGGCAGACTCGCAATTGCCAACATTTGCGAGGCCCCGGGTTTCCGGCCATAAAGCGTTGCTAGGAGACGTCAATGACGACTCTTCTGGCATCGAGAGGAGGTTGGGCATTCGGAGTCGGACCCATCGGACGTGTGTATGCATGCTCTGCTGTTTCAGGTGAGATTTAGGCTTTTATTGTTGAAATTCTAAACTTGTTTTAAGTTAATGATATGGGAGGGGGGGATTTAATAGTTCATAAACGACATTTTGCTATGATATTCTTTTAGTTTTGGTTAAGAATAAAGCCGTGAGCTCTTGGAAAGGTGTATTGGAACGTTCCTTGCATTCTTTACTATTCTCCAGACTTCTTGTAGATTAACCGCGATAGTCAAACTTGATATTCGATTGCTTTATATATAATTTACGGCCTTATGCCTAATAGGCCTTATGCAGCTACTTAACCCATCTGTGGGAAGATTATAACAGACATATTAGTGGAATTAATGTAGAGTTCTTTTGGCTAAAATATGACAAAAACTTAGGCTGATTCACAGCAACAGTGGCAGCAACACTAGTGTGTCTGCTTAGTTCTGGATTAATATAAACATATTAAATTACACCGAAAGGCGGGGAGGACAGCCAGCTAGTTGAAATAACTGAGTAAATGCTTTAGGCCGATAAATGCGAGAAGGGCAAAAACCCGTATTTAGATGATATTCTGGCTGGTCGACCTTAGCCCGTGAATGACAACGACGGAGACGGACTACCTGCAGACTGGACGAGATGCAGTGGCGGCCCATGGCAGGCCCAGGAAATTCACATGAAAATAATTATATAAATTAACACAAAGGCTTGCCTTAAGCGGCGTGGATTAGCCCGACGGTTAAACTGGTGCCGTGACCAGGATAGTAAGGAGTGCAATACCTTTTAATTTACTTTTGATACGCTATTTATTAGAAGAAAAATGGTGTTGTTGTCTTTGATGACAGCTCACTCGTGACGTGACGGTTTAGGGAATACCCGGGTTTGCATTATAATGGAGAAATAATAGTGTTCAACTAAATTGGTATTCCTGTTTTAATTTGCGGCTATTCATAGAGATTTCGCTGTGAGGGCCGAGAGCCTAGAGTCCACAGTGGGTACCTCAAATATTAGGCGTTTGCCCATAATAACAACATTGCCCTTGTGTCGCTCTGAATGGATAGAGTCATTGGATATGAGGATTAGCTACCCTGTTATAAGGCATTAACGGGCGTTATGTTTAGTTAGAGTTTTAAACAAATTTGCTACTGCGGCCTGCCAACATTTTAGGTATGTTCGAATAGAACGTTTAGTTGGGCTGAGGCAGTTAGCTTTGAACTAGTCCACCTTTTTCCATTTGTTACGGTGTCTCCTAGCGATGAAGCGCGTCGCGGAGTGGAGGTGACGTCACGACGCGTGTTTGGAGCTTCAGGGCAGACATCTAGGAGGCTGCAGACTATTTGGTTGACTTCCTATACGCTGCTCCACTTTTCACTTTTCGGCTATTTCTTTTTGCGTATGACCTTCTAATACTTTTTGGCTTTTCATTAATTTCTTATATACCATAGTAGAGTAAACATTCTAAAATAGTCACAACATTTAAAGCGTATCTATATAACAAAACACAGTATATAGCAAGAAATGACTAAGACAAAGGAACACTAATATCTGGGTTGATTGATTGATTGGTGGTTGCTTTACGCTGTGTCGGCAGCATAGGCCATATTCACGGCGAGAAATGTTTGTTTTTGTTCAAACCGTCACTTTTAGGCGACTCTGCGGCAGTCCGTTCATGGTGGGGGTAATTCTATGGAGTTTGTTGTCTGGGTGTTCATCCCATTCGATCTGCCTAAGGTTCCAAATGTATTTTTGAATGGTAGGTTTCAGATCAGAGTGGGGAATATGACAGTGTTCCAAAGGAGCAGTCAGGGCTCGAGTGGCCGCTTGATCTGCTCTCTCATTTCCTGGGATACCCACATGACTAGGCACCCAACATAGTTTAGTTTAGAGTTTAGTTTAATGAGTACTTTAAGTAGTATTGGGTGGTCCAGTTTCCTATTGTTTAAAGCCTGAAGGCAGGAAAAAGAGTCAGTGAAAATGATGAATTTATGACTGGCTGAGGTTTCGATGCACTCTAACGCGAGTAGGAGTGCTCCTGCCTCAGCAGTAAAGATGGAACTCTGATCTGGAATACGCATACCTAATTAACATCCGTGGACGATTGCTGCTGCAGAGACTCTGTAAACTGCTAGGTGGGAGCTAAAAACACTTTGCACATCGATAAAGCTTTCATGATATGAAAGTGGGTGCGTTTGAGATTTCTTCGATATGGCCAGCTGGAGGATGATGTTTGGTTTCCTCAGCTGCCAGGGAGGAACATCTGAATATTGTGAGGGTGCTATGTTATGTAGATTTGCCCTCAGGGCCTCCAGATGAGGCTTTGATCTGAGGCCTAACAGCTTTATGTATGTTGGCCTTGATTCATAGAGGCGTTCATATGGTGGCATAAAAATGTAGTTATATGGAGGATTTAAAATATTTCCTTTTAATTTTATCACATATTGCATAGACAGTTTGAGCCTTCTACTCTTAAGGGAAGGCTCTCGGCCTTCGACATAAAGGATCTGGATGGGCGAGGTTCTAAACGCCCCCAGGGCCAGCCAAAGGCCTTGATGGTGTATAGTGTCTAACTGTGATATGTATGATTTCCTGGCTGAACCATGAACAATACAGCCATAGTCCAATGTTGAACGTATTAATGTTCTATATAATTGGAGCAGAACAGTGCTGTCTACTCCCCACTGTGTGTGGGCTAGAACTTTTAAAATGTCCAGTCCCTTAAGGCATCTGGACTTTAAATACTTAATATGAGGGATAAAAGATAATTTGTTGTCAAAGATGACTCCTAAAAACTTGTTCTCTTTGACAACATTTATGGGATCATTTCCAATTGTTAAATTAGGTTCATGGTGCAAAGTCCGTAAAAGACAAAAGTGCATGCAAACGGTTTTCGATTTGGAGAATCTAAAATCATTTTCCATTGCCCATGAGGAAAGGCTATTTATGTTTAATTGGAGCTGCCATTCTATAGCGTTCATATTTTTACCTTTATAACATATTAAAAAGTCATCTACATAGAGACTGCAGGATACAGTACTCTTTATGGATTTGACTATATGGTTAATTTTAATTCCAAAAAGGCTAACACATAGAATGCTACCCTGAGGTACACCCATCTCCTGATCAAAAGGATCAGAGAGGGTAGCATTGACCCAAACTCTAAAGTTCCGGTTTGATAAAAAATTTAGAAATGAAAATGGGCAAGCGCCCTCTAAAGCCCATATTGAACAAATCTTTCAGGATGCTGTACTTCCATGTCGTGTCGTATGCCTTTTTGAGGTCGAAAAATACGGACACGACATGTTCTTTGTTTATGAAGGCATTTCGAACGAATGACTCCAATCGGACCAAGTGGTCGAGGGTACTCCTCCCCCGCCTGAAACCACAATGGAAGTCGGTCAGATGGTGCTCCGACTCCAGGATCCAGACGAGGCGATCGTTAATCATTCGTTCGAAGGTTTTACAAATGCAACTTGTAAGCACTATCAGGCGGTAGTTCCCGGGCTCGCTATGGTCTTTCCCCAGTTAGAAGCAGTTCTATTGGTGCTGGTGGGAGGTGTTTTAAAAATTAGTAGTGTATTTTGTCTGGACCTATTGCAGTGTTGTGCGATCTATTTAAAGCGTGCTTTAATTCAACTATTTTGAAGAAACTATTGTAGTGCTCAGTGTTATTAGATTTGAAATTGATAGGTTGTCTTTCGAGGTGCAACTTCATCTGTGCAAAGGCCGGAAGGCAGTTTTGCACAGATGAGTTCTGGGAGAAAGTACTGGCAAGAAGGTTGGCTATGTCAGTTATGGAAGTTAAAAGAATATTATTGTGTTTTAGGTGTTGGACTGATGAGCCAGCGTATTTTTGTTTTATTTTCCGGATCATGGTCCATACTTTAGAAAGTGGGGTACAAGTCGTTATGCTGGAGACATATTGTCTCCAACACAGCCTCCTCGCCTCCCTAATAATTTGGCGAGCCTGAGCCCTTAGAATTTTAAAACGAACGTGGTTCTCAGCGGTAGGCCGCCGGAAGAACAAGCGTTGCGCCTTTTTCCGCTCATTGATAGCGTTCTTACAAGTTACATTAAACCAAGGATTTGTTATATGTTTTGGAAATGTCGAGGTCTTAGGAATGGTTTCCTCTGCAATCGACCCCAAGATCTCTGTGAATGTTTTCATTGCAACATGATCATTGTGGGCTACTCCCATGAACCTCTCACGGGTGAGTGACTGGAACAATGACCAGTCGGCTTTGCTCAGCGGCCAGCTCGGTTCCTTCCAGTTCTGAGCTGGTCCCTTAGTCGTAATCACGATAGGGAAATGGTCACTTCCACAAAGGTCATTCCAGACACTCCATGAGAAGTCCAGCAGGAGACCTGGTTGCAAAATAGTGAGGTCGATTGCAGAGCAGGTCCCATACCCAGGATGAACATAAGTATGGGACCCATCATACAGAAAGCTTAAAGCACGATCGCTCAGGAAATGATCAACTCCCCTGCCCTTGCTGTTTGTGTTTGCACCACCCCACATGGGGTTGTGTGCATTGAAGTCCCCCATTAAAATGTAGGGGGGAGGCAACTGATCAGCTAAAGTTTCTAAATCTTGTGTTGAAAATATGGAGTTAGGGGGGATATATATGGAGCATATTGTAATGGTTTTATCTAGACTAATTCGAATGGCTATTGCTTGAAAAGTTGTATTTAAGGTGATAGGGGTGTGTATCACATCTTCACGCACCAGAATGGACGAGCCACCAGTGGCTCATTCCCCATCTGGTGCATAAGAGTGATACATATTGTAGTGTCTTAAAGAAATCTGATCAGTAGTCTTTACATAGTTTTCTTGTAAGCAAAGGGCAAGAGGGTCAAGCCTCTCACAAAGCAATCACACTTCATTGAAGTTTGCTCTAAAACCTCGGCAGTTCCATTGTATTATATGTGTCCCTGTCATATTGGTGGCGTGACAGGGACACGTCCCACAAGTTTCACCTTGGGGGACAAGCTACGGCCGCGGCTTGGGGGAACCTCGGCCATATCAATATCCTGCAGTGCAGAAAACTGATTACCGGTGGGGATGGGGGATGCTGCCCCCTTGGGCATATGGCCCGATAGTGGTCCTTCGCGCACTAAAGTGCTTTTCTTTGTTACTTCTTTTTTTCCTTTTTCAATTTGTTTGTGTGTAGAACTTGAAGCCGTCTCTGTCTGAACAGAGCCAGACTTCATTTCTGATTTTTTTCCAGATGGCCTTACACTCCGACTCTGGGTCGGTGAGCGGGCCATGGGCCTCTCTCCCAACAGCCATGTCAAATCGTTCTGGCAATCGATTGTCCTGGTAACGGGCTTTGCCACCGCGGCATAGCTCTTGGCAAGTGAAGGGGTAAGCCCCTCCACCTGTTTCCGAGCCTCCAGGTAGCTTATCCGGTTTTCAGTTTTAACCCGCTGGATTTGTTTCTCTTTCATCCAAACAGGACAATCCTTCGACACGGCCATATGGGGACCCAGGCAATTGGCACATTTTGCCTGGTTCTGACAATCAGTGTTGTCATGACCAGTCTGGCCGCATCGGAAGCAGGTTACCTCATGTTTGCAGTTATCCTTTCCGTGTCCATATTTTTGGCATTTGAAACAGTGAAGAGCATTCGGGATAAAAGCATCCACGCCAAGACTGAGGTAACCAACTTTAAGTTTCTGGGGCGGCACTGGTGTACTAAACGTGAGGATGTAGGTATTTGTTTTAATTTCCTTACCTTCTTTCCGTATGGTTATCCTTCGAACGTTTTGTACACCTTGTGGTTTCAGCTCGAGTGCGATCTCATCCTCACCGACCTCACTTAGATCTCTAGTTTGGTTCACTCCTCTACAAGAGTTGAGGGTACGGTGAGGAGAGGCTTTTATGCCGACACCTGCCAACGTGCTTGCACGCTGTAGGTTGTCGGCTTGGGCCTTCTTTGCGCACTCAACCAGAAAATCACCAGACTTCATTCTTATGACCTTTTTGACGGTGCATGCTATCCCCTTGATGCCTTTATCAATGGCAAAGCAAGAGGGCTTGGCAGCCGAGTCAGTGAAAGCGATCACAATGAATTGTGGCCAATTTTTTTCCATAATGGGATCGTTGTTTTCGGAGTCCAAGTTGTCAGCCATTTGTCTTTTCTTTTTTGGGGGGTAGTTATTTGCCATATTTATTTACTCATTTTTCGTCGTCCTTGGTCCCCACCCACCACAGAGTCCTACAAGGGGATGTGCAGAGCTGCGGTATCCGTCAGATGCACACCAGGGATACAAGGATGGTATACTCAAATAATGAGGCAAACAAATCTGCAGTTATTACTTGATTGACCCATTAGCCACCGCCTTCTAGGAATAGCCTTAGTTCACAGGTTGTGCAATAACCATTTTTCCTCAGTAGGTTTGATTTGTTGTGTTGTTATGAATTTGCTTACTATCCTAGGGCAAGGCGTGACCAGCCAATTGATTGGACCAGGCCAATCCAACCACTCATCTAGGTGAAGTCGGGGCCAAAGTGCGGTGTTGGATCGGTGAGAGCAATTGCTGCTCACCGTCCTCAAGCACCAGGATCCCTTCCTCCACCGACACGAGTTGCAACTCACGGCAAACGAGTCACCCCATTTGTCGCCTTTTACGATCTGCAAGGGGGTGCAAGGGAACTATTCTACCCCGGTTCCCCACAGGGGCTAATATCTGGGAATATTACTGTTTATTTTTCTTAGTTGCTCATTTCTTTTTCTCAACATTCCTTTTATTTTATTTTTCTGGGGATTTCAAAGTTTTTTTATTGAATTTATTTTACCCTTTTCGGCAAATATCCATATAACATCATCTTAAATCTATTACACGGTGCTCACCATCTTCTAAATTATCGTAAAATTTTAATAGAAACCATTCTTTTTTTGTAGCACATAGTCATCATTTTCTTTTTAGGGGGAACAACACAAGTAAATCGCTGCCTGGTGACATACTTGGCTATGGCAAGGAAGCACCTGGACCCTGGTGTCCCCGTGTCTTCTCGCCGCAGCTGCTTGAGGTCAGCAGGCAATGCAGGGGAAGGAGTGGGTGAACTAGAGGCACTGTCGTCGGATGGTGGCTCCATAAATGCAGACCTGGTCTGCTCAGGTGGTGTATCACCCCGTACATTAAATGCGGACACAGTCGCCTGATGCTCAACAAGCTCTCGCAATTTGGCATTTTATTCATTTTTGCGGGCTAGGAGCTGCTCCTCCCGTGCTTCTAAAGTGCTTATTCTGTCCCGCTTTGCATCATGCAGCGGGGCAGGTGACATGTAGGTAAGGTCAATCTCCGGGGAAGACAGAATGGGAATGCGAGGGTCCACATCTCTCTCCTTCTGAGGGAAAGAGAATAGGTTGCCCGTTTCGCGACCACGGCCCGCATTTGATATGTGAGGACCCGTGTTCGAGCTTTGCGAGTTCACAAGTAAGGATAGTGGTGAGTTATCACTAGAGCAGACTGCATTCCCATTCTGGTATTCCTGATGTCCGTGATGCTGGCATAACTAATAGTATGCTGGAGGCGATTCAGCAACAAAATGGGCATTGCTCGTATAGTAATAACAATATAAATGCGTCCAACGGATCTAATGGCAGACCAGCTGCCACCATACCACAATTTGGCCACAGCGCCCCTGTTTGCAACATGTGGGAGACCGCAAATGTCGACTCCTAAGAAAGCTGGTCTAGGATGCCGCATGTCACGAGATTACGGATGCCGGTACGTTCAACAATGTTCAACTACGTTCAACTACATTCAACTATGTTCAACTAGTTCAACTACGTTGGCTTCTACTATGTTCAATTACTTCCACTAACATGTATGTGACCGGGTTCTATGCGTGTGCTACAGAGGTGCTGCAATAATATCTCTCCAATAGAAGATTTCTACCACTAAGCTACCCTCGAACCTCAGCAGAACAATCAATGTGCAGCATGCTGCGTGAACAGTGTTGCTTAGAGGATGTCCACTTTCAACCTGCCCATCAATGTCCCTAAAAGACCAGGATATTGTGGCTAGCAGCTGACTGAGCAACTTGTTCTTTGAAAAAGTTTGTTTGTTGTTAAAGGATTGTCGCCACCATTCTGACCTCCCATATTCCTGAAAGAACTAATCGTGTGGGTAGCAAATCCCTGTGGAGCATGCTCAGTGAAAAAGGATTGTTTTTGTAAGAAGCTGTCCACGAACACCTTGCCCTCTGAAGGCAGTGGCAAGAACTACTATTGTTCACTGTGCTGCCTGCTCTTTAATAAAGGTTTGGTTCTCTGTTTTGTTGTTGTTTTTATGTCCTAGCAACATCTAATGTCATATCTAGATGAGTACTTACTGACTTGTGATAGTGCACACTCATGGTGATTTTATCGCGCTGTCCCACTAGGAAATCAGGCCGCCAGCACCATGACCCGATATCCCATCCAGTCACATTATCCTGACACTCCTGATACTGCTTGCCAAGCTAGAAAGTGACAACTAACAATTGTGTAAGTCATTGGTTTGACTCAACCGGGAATTGAACTCTCAGTGGAACAGTTACTATTGTAAGTAGCCGTTACCATATTCTCAATGGAAAACGTCTTTAGAGCATTTCCACCACCAACCTGCCATCCAATATCCGTGGAAGAACTATTGTTATGTCTAGCATTTTATTTGCAGCATGCTTTGTGAAAAGTTAGTTTATTAGATGATTTCCACACCAACCCTGCCCTCTGATAGCAGTGTCAAGAACTATTGTTGTGCTCACCGTGCAGCATACTCTGTAATAAAATACTTTTGGAGGATTTCCTCCACCGACCTGCCCTCTTACGTCAATGGGAGAACTATTGTTGTGTGTGGCAGCTCACTAGGCAGTATACTCCGTGGAAAAAAGGTCTAGGCAACTGGTTGCGTTTTCCTGAAATGATTGACTGAGATGGCCGGGAGTGCTTAGTCAGTTGGCACACCGCTGTGGCACCACCGGTAGGATTTAGGACAGTGTCTGTCCAGGTATTTATACTCATATAAGATATTATATATCATATATTATTATGTGATGTATAACAATTATGCAAGTATATAATGGTGCCTATGGATTTTATCATATTATTATTGATGACTGCAACATTGTGTACTACTCTATGGGTGACCCACCCTGGGACTGGTGGGGCCACCACTGTAGCAAACCTCCAGCAGTGGTGTGAATATTGCCACTCTCTTTAAAGTACTGAACCATGGCCTTTATATGTATATGCAGATTTAATGAGATATCTAATGATGAAAGACAAAGGATTTTTGGATAGGTGTTTACTAAATATAATACCAGGAGAGGTAAAAAACGGTTTCTCTTTTGTGTGGTTAAGTTCTCTTCAATCAATCAATCAATAGTTCCATCCTCTAGTCGAGGGTTGGATGCAATGGTTCTCCACTTGTCCCGATGTTGTGCTGTTCTGATAGACTGTGAATAATTCAAGCCTGTCCACTGTGAAATATTTGTAAACCATGATGTTCTTGGTCTCCCTCTCCCTCTGCTGCCATTCACCTTCCCTTCCAACAATGTATGGTATATTGAACTCTGACGAATGATGTGGCCAAAATAAATAAGTTTCTTTGTCTGTATAGTGGCAAACAAGCTTTTCTTATTTTTAATTTTTCTGAGAACTTCTTTGTTGGTGATCTTCTTTGTCCATGATATTTTCATCATCCTTCGATAAGTCCACATCTCAAATGCTGCTAAACGTTTGTACATTTTCTTAGAGATTGTCCATGTCTCTGCCCCATACATTAGAGTAGACCAAACATAACACTGAAGAATACGCTTCCTTGTTTGTATTAATATCTTACTTGATGTTAACACTCTATACATTTTGGAGAATGTTGTTCGGGCTATTGTTATCCTTCTTTTAATTTCTTCCTCACATCTCCCATCATTTGTAATCTTTTGTCCGAGATATATGAATTCGGATACTTGTTCTATGTTTGTGCCATCTATGGTTATATTGACATTTGGTTTATCTGTCTTTTTACTTATAACCATTGTTTTGGTCTTCCTGGCATTCATCTTCATGTTGAATAGTATTCCAGCTTTATTGATTCTATTCACTATATCTTGTAGGTTTTTCTCACTGTCTGCTAGTATTACACTGTCATCGGCATAGCTAAGATTGTTGACGTTCATGCCACCTATTGTCACTCTCTTGCAATCTTCAATGTGTCTGAAAATCATCTCTGTGTACAGGTTAAATAGACATGGTGACAATACACACCCCTGTCGAACTCCTCGTTTAATCATAGCTTCATCCGATAGGCCCTGCTCCATTTTTACAAATGCATGTTGTGTCCAGTATAAGTTCACAATTAGTTTAATGTCTTTGCCATTGACACCAATATCTTGTAAACATTTGATTAACAGTTCATGATTGACTCGGTCGAAGGCCTTCTCATAGTCAATAAAGTAGGCATAAACATCCTGGTTCACTTCACAATAACGTTCACAAATCATTCTTATATTGAAAATCCCTTCACATGTACCTCTTCCAGATATAAACCCACTTTGTATGTTACTGATTTGTTCTTCAATTTTCTGTCTGTTTCTCAGTAAAATTATTTTCAGGATCATCTTCAACATATGACTCATCAGGCTTAGTGTTCTGTACTCAGTACACAATGTTGGTTTTAGCTTCTTTGGGAGTCGTACAAATATGGATTCATTCATATTCAATGGTATAAATCCAGTCTCATAGATGTCAGTTACTAGCTTATGAATGATTTGAATCCCCACTTCATCTAGTCCTTTTATCATTTCTGATGTTATCTGGTCACTTCCATGAGCCTTACCTGACTTTAGATCATTGATAGCCTTCTCAACCTCTGATACTAATATAATATTCCCATCTTATTTCTCAATTGTGGGTGGGTTCCCTCTGTCATCATTGTATAGTTCGTTTACATATTCTTCCCATCTGGACTTTATTTCATCTTCTTCAAAGAGCATTTTGCCATATTTGTTCTTGATACATTTACTGCTTCTCTGTCTGTATCCTTGACCTGTTATCTCTTTCACTTTCTTGTGCATCTCTCTTGAACGATGTTGAGCCTCAAGTTGTTCCACTACTTCACACTTCTTATTCCACCATTCATCTTTAGCTTTTTTGCATTCATCTTCTATTTCATTCTTCAGGGGTTTGTATTTAGGTGGATCAGTGGTTTTCACTTTCTTCCTTTCTGCCATCTTTTCTAGTATGGTTTGCGTCATCCATGATTGCTTTGTCTCTCGTTTTTTATTTGGTAACACCTCCTCTGCTGACTTGACCATGCTTTCGCTGAGAGCTTTCCATTCCATTTCAATGTTGTTATACTCTATCTGAGGAGTTTCTTCATTCATCAGTACACTGAATTTGTTATGAACAGAGACATTATACTTAGTTCTGTATTTTGCATCTTTTAACATGTTCATATCCATTTGAATGTTGTTTTTAATTTTGTTCTGCTGTTTCAATTTCACTACCATACTGATTACTACTGGATTATGATCCGAACATATGTCAGCACCTGGATATGTCCTTGCCTGTTTGATACAATTTCGATATCGTTGGTTGACAAGAATGTAATCGATCTGGTTCCGACATACATCACCAGGGCTCTTCCATGTATATAGTCTTCTTTGGGATGTTCAAATAAGGTGTTAGCAATTACTAGTTTTGATGTCAAACAGAAATTTATCAAGTATTCACCACGATCATTTCTCTGACCTAAGCCAAATCTTCCTGTTACTGGATATTCATGTTGTTCTCCAACTTTCGCATTCCAATCGCCCATAACAATTGTTATTTCTCCAGACTTGGTGTATTTCATTACCTTTTTGAGGTTGTCATAGAACTCGTTGACTTCTTCATCATCGTGATCTGAGGTTGGTGCATAAACTTGCAGAATGTTTATATTGAACGGTTTTCCCCTCAGCTTCATCATAATAATTCTGTCAGATACTGGCCAGAATCCAATCATTGTGGCGGCAATGGACTTCTTCATCATAATTCCAACGCCATACTGATGTTTTTCATCTCCAGAATATATCATATCTACCTCACTATCACCTATCCTCCCGTCACCCGTCCATCTCGTCTCAGCTATACCTAGGATGTCAAGGTTTAGCGCTGTCATTTCCACTTTCAGGTTGTCATATCGGCCTGGTTTGTACAATGTTTGTACATTCCATGTACCAATCTTTAGCACCTTTCCTCCAGTTTTCAGTTGCCTGACATCAGATGCATACCTTCCTATTTTAGGCTTTGGGTTTACATTGTCATTATTGGTTTCTTAATAGTTGAAGGAAAGGTGCCTCCACGGTAGCTATTAGAAGGCTTCGCCGCAGAGGGACCAGAGTTGTCTCCATCGCTAAATTTGCTTCCATTAATTACCATTGCTTACTATGGGTAAATACTTGGTAGGTTCCCCTTCCTTTCCAAGGTGACTGGCCACTTACTCATCTTTGTCAGAGTGTGCCCTGATGAGCCACATCATCTTGCTGTTACACCTTCAAAGCTATTGATCTTCTAACTCATCTGCTGCTCCAGTCTTCATGCACTTGAAGGGGTGACATCCCCTGACCACACCAACAAAGTTGATGTGCACCACACTTAGTTTAGGCCGACAATTGAGTCGGTATGGCCGCTGGTGTGCACTACCAACTTCTGGTCTTCCCATAAATGAGACTAGCCGCACGGCAGCGGGGGTTTTAAATCAGAGTTTACCTTCTCCTAGATGAGCAGTCAGCCAAGATTGACGAGCCCCACCTGCCTGAAGCATCTGGTTTTGAGGCGCCAGAGATCAGCCTTTGCCCCTTCTCCCGTCAGTAGAAACAGTTTCGCCTCGTGAAGGCCGGGAGTTGGACTTGGTTATCAGAGGCTGTTTGATATGCATGCCATGAGAAAGTACTTTATAGGTAGTGAGAGCTTATCCTCACTATCACTTCCGGTAATAATAATAACCTTGAAGTTGTCTTACTGATGCCATAAATAAATAGAAATGGAAGCTCTATACGCTTTTAAAAATGTATGCACTATTTCTACACCATAATGTGCTCTATAATCTATTATGGGTTGTGTTGTTGTTTTACGTCCTAGCAAAATATAAGGTCATATCAGGATGGGGACTGAGTTGTGACAGTGCGCACTCATGGCAACTTTATAGTGCTGCCCCACTGGGATACCAGGCCGCCAGCACCATGGCCTGATATCCCACTTAAACAAACTACAGGTGCTACAAAATAGAGCCCTCAAAGTATGCCTTCAGGTGAACAAAAGATATCCCACAATCGAATTACACAAAAAATGCAATGCAACACTACTAGGGAAACACACCTCAAAATACTGGCACACCATTACACCACAAAACCAGGCTACACAGCATCCCCCTATAGGGACACCAGGCAAATGGCAGCTCCAGTGCTACTGACAGCAATAAGTAACACCAACATTTATGAGAGAAGTGTATTTGCCATGGTGGCACATGCCTGGAATAATCAACCCACACAACAACGGGCAATCAAAAGCATGGACCACTATAAAAGGTCCTTAAAGAAAACATAATACACAACCACCTACTGAAGAAACAATATCTCACCTGATCTTGGGCGCAGTCACTGCTTGCTGTGTTCTGGCACAAAAAGCAAAAGACCGGCCAGAAAAGATGGTAGATATTACAAATACGGAAACTAGCCCTACTAAGTACTACGGAATTCGAAATGACTATCACCATAGGGTGCAGTCTGTCTGGGTATGTGTACTGGTACAAACCAAAGCAGAACCAGGCAGGCCACGGTCATGCATCCAAATCACCCTGAAATACTAAATGGCTAACCATGCAACACAGCCATCCCACCTAGTTGCAGTCCTGAAGGGTCCAGGGGAGTTCTGGCACACTGGTGTACTATCTAAGGACAGGGCTTGGGTGAAAGGATGCTGTAACAAACCACAATGGGATGGGATCCTCTCCCACAGGCCTGTATGTTATCTGCCTAGATGTACATAGTAGGCTAAGTTATCATATACAGGTTAGGAAAAAACTTGAAAATTAAAAAAACTAACTAATATAGAAACTACTAACACCCAAAACCGCAAAGGTTGGCCCGAGAAAGATCAGGTAAAGACTCCTGAGTGCGGGACCAGACCAATCCAGTACCACAGCTGTCCAGCGTTGAAAACAAGCACCCTCACGGGAGCTTATACGCTATGGGAAGAATACAAAACTTGTCACCAAAAAAACAAAAAAAAAGAATTATCCTGACACTGAGCCAACCAGTCCTTGCCCTATCCTGATAATGCCGAGCACCTGGCTAAGAAGCAACAAGTATAAATCTTTAAGTCATTGGTTTGACTCGACAAGGGTTTGAACCCATGATCCCATGGTCTACCAACACGGGAGATGGATGTTCTAACTCATTCGGCCATCGCGTCTGGTTGACTCTATTAATATATTATGGGAATATAAACAAGGACACTATTTATGTTCAGTTCCCTATTTTAATAGTATACTCACTATATCCTATCTAACTGGTCCTGTGTAGTTCGATATTGGCCACACTGGAGCCACCTATGAGGAGCTCTAAGCACTGCATGCTAGCTGGTTCTGGCCATTATTGCATACAGACCCGTTTGGACGGTCAACTCTTAACCACAGTAACACCTCCCTAACCGACCACCTCCACGAATCGACCAGTCCCCTATATCAATCACTTTATTTGGCTCCCAATAATGCAATTATAACCATATTCTAACTCCCTAAACCGACCACCTCCCTAAATGGACCACTTAAAGTAAGTTAAAGTTGGTCCCAAGGTCTGTCGATTTAGAGAGGTTTTACCTAATATATATATATATATACAGTAAACCTCTCTAAACCGACCGACCATGGGACCGACTTTAAGTGGTCCATTTAGGGAGCTGGTCGGTTTAGAGAGTTTGAATTTCCTTACAATGGTATTGTTGGGAGCCAAGTAAAACGATCGATATAGGGGAGTGGTCGATCTGTGGAGGTGGTCGGTTAGGGAAGTTTTACTGTATATATATATATAATAATTCTTACGTTAGATAGAGGAACAAGTAGTGTTATAACCATGAACAAGTAGTGCGAGTATGAGTTGGGAGTAAAACAAGACCCCAACTCGTTTATTAAAAAAAAAGATGCTAGCACGCGAGTGGGGAACCCCACCCCAAGAAAGGGGGGGGGGGGGGGGGGGGGGGGGCGAGGCAGACCCACCCCCCACCCAACCCAAGGGGGGGAGGCCACTACAGAGCTTATTACACACGATAAAGGGTTTATCACTATCCAATAATTCTTATGTTAGATAGAGGAACAAGTAGTGTTATAACCATGAACAAGTAGTGCAAGTATGAGTTGGGAGTAAAACAAGACCCAAGGAGAGAACCCAACACAACGTCAAACGAAAATGGCTGGCATGAGCAGGGGAATGTCAGGCAGGGGAGCCAACTGCAGCAAGCAGGATGGCGACCCTCAGATCATCCGTGATCCGCTCCTGCAGGGGAACTTTAAGGTAGAGGTAGACGCAGTCACTCGCCCAGTCCCCCCGAGTCTTTATTTTCTGAATCGAGCTGCCCGCCATGAGCAGGTAGGTAGCGCCACCCCTTCTGAGCAAGTGGCTCGAGAATAGGTTAGGGTTGAGTCCCGAGCGGTGGCACAGGCATTTGAGAACCGCCGAGTAGTTGGCGTACTCGAGCGGAACTGAGCCTGATGGAGCCGGTGTCCTGAATGCCTGGTCCTGAGGCGCAGCCGGCAATTGCTCAAAATGGCGCTTGACTGCTGATATAGCGCAGAGGAGCGGGTGGGACACCCTTGATATCGGGATTTCCAGTGTCCGCTCGGCAAACTGGATAGTTTTGGACTTCCGAACCCAGATCGTCATGCCCCAAGGGTGGAATGAGAAATCCTCCCGGAGGAGGGGTCCATCAGAATTTGTGATATGCGCCTTCCGGGGCAGCCCCCTAAAGGATGTTAGGATCGCCGCCTTGAAGGAGGTGTGTCCTGGCGTGTCCGACAGGAGTGCCAGCATGGCCGCCAGCTGGTCCGGGAGCAGTGGCCTGGCCTGACGGGGGGGCGTCCCCCAGGGCATGGCGTGCCCCCGCCAAGCACCGACGGATGTTGAAGTCATAGTAGTCTAGCCCGGGGCTGCCTGCTGATTTTAGGTGCAGGCTTAAGGAGCTCAGATAGGAGCAACTTGATGTGTATGTCATATATTTTGACAGCCAAGTGATGTAGAGGCAGACCTACCAGGCATTACAGGGCATGGGCTGGCGGTCATAGAACTCACAAAATGTTAAGTATTTTCGCAAACTCGAGTTCGCGCAGGACCTCGTTGATGGGGCCAGGTGTTGCCCCATTAGCAGTTCGCAGTCAGCCTCCAGAAAACGCAAGTGTGCAAAACATGATCCATACTAAGCGAAAAGTTTACTACAGCACATGTAATTCGGGCCAATGGCCCCCGTTAGGCGGGAGTTGGCGTCATGTTCATTTAGCCGCTAGAGGCTGTCACAGATTGTGTTGGCCTCACTTTTAATGTAAACTGATGAAATGTCAAAGTTGAATTTTACTGTCAGCCAGAACATGTCATAGAGCCAGCGCATTATTTGCTTATTTTGGGGTTTCCCTGCATTCAGGGCGTGCATCACAGTTGTATTGTCTGTCACCCTTATTACGTTATGGTCAGCCCACATGTGGGGCCAGAGGTTTGCCGCGCAGAGGATCGGCCAGAACTCGAGAGTGTTTATGTGTGTTCATTCCCCCTCACTCTCCAAACAGTTGTCAAAGGGGGTGGTTGTGTGGTACCCTCGCCCACATCAGAGGACCCCTCCACTTCCCCGCCAACCAGTCGCCCGCATGAAATGCTGCAAAGCCAAAGCGCCTCACGTCGCTGTATGTGCAGAGCGCCTGAGAGTGGCGAGGGCAGATGCTTGCGGAGCCGTTGAAGGCGGAGGCGAACCTCAGCCACCACTCCAAATCCGGCTTGAACTCCTGGTTTAGGTGGACTTTGTAGTAGGAGCGCTTAACTGAGCCGCAGAGGTCGTAGATGCGGCGTGCAAATGTGCGGCCACCCCTGACCACTTTAGCACAATGTGAGACCAGACTCGCCAGGCGCTCAACTTCCATGCGGGTGGCACACTTGCGCCCGTAAAGTTTTTCGATACATTTTAACAATTTGCTCAATTTGTCGTCCGGCAGACTCAAGTGCATGTTTTCCGAGTTGATCAGTATACCCAAAAACCCACAAACATGATTGGGCGATGTCAGTTTCCTAAAGCTCACGAAGAATCCCAAGAGTCTGAGCAGAGCTACTAGGTTGGCCTGTGCCATTACACCCTCTTCAAAGGTCTGCGTTAGTGTACAACAATCGTCCAGATAGTTGGTGACATCACCATGACCCCTATGTACCATACAGCGAACAATAAAATCAGAAAGTTTAGAGAAGACAAATGGGCTCGAGCTGAGCCCCATACATATCCTATTATCTCTGAGATATGTAGTAACACCTTTGGCAAATTGCCAGGAGAGGCCCTGGCGGCGGGCGCTGGAGGGGTGAATGTTAACCGCCCTGTAGGCGTCGGATATATCAACTACGACATGAAATCACCTTGTATCATATTATCAGTAACATCGTCTATGCTTTTATATGCGAATTTGGTGGTGCACTGGTCCGTGAAGAGGTTGACACAGGTCTCCGTGGGTTGGCTACAGTCAATTATTGTGCGGAAACTTATCGAGTCAGGCTTGGGGACGGTGCCTATGGGGTGTGAGCAAAGCTCAGGCTCGACTCTCACTGTAAGCATTCCCGCGTCAATTTCGCGCCCCAGTTTATCAGACATGGCTGAGTGGGTGAGAGCCCCCGTGCTGGAGCCATAGTTGCGCCCCCCGTATGCTGAGTTGCAGCCATCATTTATTACTCGAAAGCCGAAAATGACCCCCCTCATTACATACTCCCAGTCCAGGTCATTATCACCCCGTAGGAAGCTTTCCGCGAAGAAGCGGCAGGGGAGGAGCTGGGCGACAGCGCCACCTATAGAGGGGCTGCAGTCACAGGTGCCCTGGGCACAGGCATCATAAACAATAAACTCATGATATAGACCCCCTGGGTCGGTCGCGGTTACTTTGTATAACTGGCCAGCCTCAGCCCGACCGGAAAAAATGAGCCAATGCTTCCCCCCGCTGATTTCGCCCGCCGCTGTGCTGCCATGCTGGGAACTGGGATTGAGACCATTAATATTAGGTGTTATACTCTCACCATTACTACATTTTTCCGCTACTGCCATGTCGTGGTGGGGAATGGGATGGGAACCTGTGTCAACGCTATTATTGTGGCTGATAGTGCAACCCTGATTACTACCGATCTCGCCGGCCATCTGGCCAGCTGGTACACAACCACCACCTAATTCAACAATATCATCAATGACACTTTTCACAATGTCGTTAACAATGTAGTTTTTATTAAAAGTGGAAAGAGAAGTATTACAGCCGGAGTATTCAACACTGCTGGAGGGGGTCACCCGCTAACCACAAATTAACAGCACAACATAAATCAGAGCTGTATATATTGTCACACCCCGTCGCCATGCCTGCGGTACTGGGGCCGCCCGTGGCCAGACTGCCCAGCGGACCGGCAGTTGATTGCTATCGCCTCGCCGTCTTGAAGGTGCTGGCACCCTGATCCTTGCATTCGGGACCCCGGTGGGCCGGGTCCCAGCAGTACCGGCAGTTGTGATGATCATCGCAGCCTGTCCCCTGCGAACAGCCCGATGAGCTTTTCCAAGCCTCACAGGCCCCCTTGCGCCTAGCCACCCTGCACCTTGCCAGGTGGCCGCCTGATCTGCCGGTCTGATGTGCGCGTTTCTCGGCGGCGAAATGTTCCACAGCCAAATCCATGTTGCCTCCTACAAACACCCGCATACCTTTGTTGATTGTGATCCTCCGGATGTCCTTGTCGTAGCCCTGATAGGCTTTGTTAGGATATGAGTCCGCAGACACCTTCATCACCGTGTAACAAACATGCTTCATCACCCCATCTTTGTCGGCCGCCGACATGGTTTTGGATGCCACTGCCCATTTCAGGTTCGCAATAACCAGATCATGTAGGTTCATATCCTCGGCTGGAGCTCCTGGACCGGCTGCTGCTGCTGCACCATGATCGGCAGTGGCGGTGCCTCCGGGATGACTTCTTCCTTCGCTGCGGGGACCTGTGCTTTGAGTCACGGGCAGTCCACGCCTGCACCGTCTCCGATTCGCCCAAGTCCCCCAACCTCGGTCTGCCATCACGACCATCATGGCTGCGCCGGCGCGCTCCACCCTTCTCATGGCCGTTGCGGCCCGGTATGCTCAGTTCTTCGACCTCCACCTCAATCTCCTCCAGCTGGCTTTGGAGCATGCGCTCACGTTTGCGTGCACTCGCAGCCGCTATCTTCCTGCGGAGATCCCTCTCAACATCTGTCTCCTCCTCCTGCATAGATTCCTCCATGAAGGCCTCCATGATAGGGGTGACCCCCAGACTGTCACCAGCCTGCTCCTGGCTATGGTCTCTCTCTTTGCTGGAGGACCGTGTCTGCCACTGGGCTGCCATAGCTGTATCCTTGCCGCTCTTGTGACTACATCTACAGTCGTCCTCCACAAGGCCGGTATGGTTCTCCACGCACGCGGCACAAAACCTGGCAGCTGTCGGCATGGAAAGGCGGCGTGAGAAGCCATGGAAGCCAGGGAGGCGCGGGAGACCCTAGCGCACATCCGAACCCGTCCGATGCTAGCAGGCGAGTCGAAAAAAAATGCTAGCACGCAAGTGGGGAACCTCACCCCAAGGAATGGGGGGGGGGAGGAAGCAGACCCACCCGCCACCCAACCCAAGGGGGGGGGGGGAGGCCACTACAGAGCTTATTACACACGATAAAGGGTTTATCACTATCCATATATATATATATATATATATATATATATATATATATATATATGCATGCGTGAACATGAAACCATCAATATATAATTCGCATTTTAACCTGGAAAGATTCACGCACTCAACGATGCCAGAGCGGACATATTATATATGCACTGCATCTATCCATTCATAATCATAGTTGTATTATTTATACACTGATGGCAATGGTTTTACATGCAACAAAGACAATGATAATGAGCGAGAGAGAAAAAACACATCAGAACATTACCCAGTTGCACCATAAATAGCTTGATGTTCAAGTGCAGTATTAGACGACACGGCCCTTGTAATATTGTTACACACATTAACGTGTAATATAGTTAGCGTTATTCGGTTCTTGCTGATCTGATGTTAAAGGAACCTCACCTCCACCTCCACAGAACACATACACCGCACTTCCCCCTCCCCGAACCCATCTTGTCACCCACTTACACCCGCCCCCGACTCCGCTTGCCCCCCCCCCACACACAACCTTTCACCCAGGTTCCCTCCGCTTCCCCGCCTCGGTACCCCCGCTATCCCCTCTCCCGCCCCCCGCACCCCCCCCCCCCCCCCCGCCCCCACAACCTTTCAACCAGCTCCCCTGGTTCCCTCCGCTCCCCAGCCCCGGTACCCCCGCGAACTCCTCTCCCGCTCCCCCTGCTCCCCCGCGCCCCCGCTCACCCGCACTTTCCGGTCCCCTCTCCCCCGGCATCCCCCCGCCCCCTTGCTTCCCCCCGCCCCCTTACTTTCCCAGCTCATCCCGCCGTCTCCTGCTCACCCACTCACCCGCTCACCCACTCACCCGCTAAGCCGCTCACCCGCTAACCCGCTAAGCCGCTATCCCGTTCTCCCGCCCACCCGCTATCCCGCTCTCCTGATCACCCGCTCGCCCGCTCACCCTCTCATCCGCCCACCCTCTCATCCTCTCACCCTGCCCACCCGCCTCTCACCCCGCTCTCCCCTCACCCGCTCTCCCCTCACCCGCCCTCCCCTCACCCGCTCACCCGCTCATCCGCTCATCCGCCCACCTGCTCACCAGCTCACCCGTTCATCAACTCACCCGCTTACCCTTCTCACCAGCTCACCCGCCCCCACCCAAGTCACCTCTATCTCCCTGCTCCCCTCCGCCTCCCTCTGCTCTCCCACTCACCCCCACTCCTATTTCTAATCACACACGCACATACACATGCTCTCCCTCATCCTGCCACCAGCACACACACACACACTCTCTCTATCTCTCTCTCTCTCTCCTTCCGCTGTGTCCCAACAGACCCGTCCCACAACAGGTGGCCGCTATCCGGTTACCAGCCCGGCATAGCCTTACCGGATTGTCCTGAACGTCATTAAATATTTAACTTAAACGCCAACATTGAGATATTAGCGTGGCGGGCGCCTTTGAAGTGACTGAGTGACAGGTGTTGAGGGAGGGATATGTGTGTGCGTGGGTGGGTGTGTAGGTGTGTGGGTGCGTGTGTGTGGTCGGCAGGCCTTAATACTGGGCAGGGCATGCATATAGAAAACAGGTTTAACAAAAAGATTATATTAAATTGATAAGGTTAGGGTTTGGGATTTCTATTAATTTTGAATAGAACTGACGTTTTTCAATGCGCGTATAGGCAAACTCAATGGCCGTACGCCTTTGCTTTGCTCCCAAGGCCGTTTTCGGCGCTTGCGCAGTCGGAACCGTGATGTAGTCTATTGGACCGGGGAGAGACCGGTAGGTGGGACGGGTTGGGGGTGGGTGGGGGCGGGATGGGGGCATGGTGGGGGCGTGGTGGGGGTGGGCTAGGGGCGGGGACTGGCAGGCGAAGAGGGGTAGCCGGGGGACGCTAGAGGCAGATTTTATTACAAATCGGTTGACCCATTACTTTGTGATAATTACAAACTGTCATCACAGGGTCTCTATGTAATATTTCCACGTAAAATAAACTGTTCATTTCATTTCTCATTAGTAGATTTAGTAAGGAAGATTATTTTGTTCCCCTATTTACTCTGATTCTATTTCTTTGATTGTTTTTGCGTGTGAAGACCTTTGTTTCGAATATCAACTCAATGCGCATATATGTATTTATATATTTATGTGTATATATGTATGCCAAATTTATTCGTCATTAAGATATATTTAAGATATAACTTCTCATATGGATATAAGAGGAGTGGAGAATGTCATGGCTGCAGTACAATTATATAAGTAAAACTTCGATATACAGGGTAAACCCCTTTCTTTATATGTGATGTGTAAATAAGTATATGAGTATAAAATGGGCGGAGTAGGCGTGTGCTATTTATTATATATTTATTACATTATTTATTTATTATTCTTTTATTTCATCAAATTCCGGACCGTTCTGCCATTTACGGCGTTCCGGTGCGTTCCAGGATAGTTTTTATAATCTTACACATATCTTTGTAACCAACCTCATGAAATGAATACGGTTATCATTATTTATGGTTATGTACATTAATTTCTTTCAATCAATCAATAGTTCGGTCCTCTAGTCGAGGGTTGGATGCTATGGTTCTCCAGTTGTCCCGATGGTGTGCTGTTCTGATAGACTGTGAATAATTCAAGGCTGTCCACTGTGAAATATTTGTAAACCATGATGTTTGTGGTCTCCCTCTCCCTCTGCTGCCATTCACCTTCCCTTCCAACAATGTACGCTATATTGATCTTTAAGTGGCTGTAAATAGATTGACCAGCTAGGGTATAGAGTTGAATTGCAATGTCTGTTCCTGGTCAGATATACATTGCCATCTCAATTAAATTATACTTTTATTACTAGATGCGTTGGAGACATATTCATGTCTAATATAACAATAACATTATCTTTTCAATAAAGACTCATATATATATAGTGATATATATATATATATATATTTGTTTGGCTTGAATATATAATAATTTTGATTAAGGACCAATATGACCTTCTGGTCCTATTTGTTAGTACGCCCTGTCACAGTCGGTACCTGTCCTGATATGACCTTAGATGTTGCTAGGATGTAAAACAACAACAAACAAACAAATATTTTCCTTTATAGCAGATGCGGTGGCAGAATGGGTAGAGCGCAGGCTTCCCATGTGGAAAGTTGGAAGTTCAAATCCCAGCCGAGTCAAACCAATCACTTACAAGATTGATACCTAGCCTGTCGCTCGGCCTTAACAGCATAGGACAATGACTGGTTAGCACAGTATTCGGATAATGTGACTGTGTGGGATATCAGGTCATGGCGGCAGTGGCCTGGTCTCCCAATGGGGTAGCAATATAAAATCGCCATGAGTGTGCACCCTCACAAGTCGGTACCCATCCATATATAACCTGCGATGTTGCCAGGACATAAAACTCCAAGAACTAACCCACCCCAGTGGTGCAACACTATAAAATCGCCGTGAGTGCGCACTGTCACAAATCGGTATATATCCTGATATGACTTTAAGTGTTGCTAGGACATGAAACAACAACAAATCCATTCACAGACAAATCCATAGACAACATGCAAGAAAACCTAAATTAGTACTGAAACAAAATTCAAAAGAGTTAAATCCATTCAAATCAATTTGGACTAGTTGCTGCCCAGCAGTGAAAACAAGTGTTAACACACTAATCACTTATGAGCAACGTAAATAAATACAACACGAAACACAAATCCCCAAAAATCCCAACTTAGCACAGGCGTCAAATGTTTGACGCAGAAGCCTGGGATCCATAGCTGCGACCAGCCGGCCTCATGATGGGCCCACCCGCTCCTAGAGGTAGAGTTATAATTGGGGAAATATCAGGCAGATGGGGTGTAATCATACCCCGGCCCTGTCCATGCTAGCAGGACTGTGCTATTAATAACTACCCGAGCACCATCTGTGCGCACACACATGCGCACATGCATAAACATGCACACATGGGCAACCCCTACCTACTCACCCACCCTCCCACCCACCCGCCCACCTAGTCCTCCACCCACCCGCCCACCCAGTCCACAACCCAACCGTCCAGTCCCCGGCCCAGTCCCAGACCCACATCCGCACAGTATTCCACCGGCCCTGTCACCCACCACCCTGTCACCCATCACATGTCAGCCACCCACACAGTCCTCCACCCACCCTGTCACCCACCACCCTGTCACCCACCACCATGTCACCCACCACCCAGTCCTCCACCTGCCCTGTCACCCACCACCCTGTCACACACCACACTGTCACCCACCCAACCTGTCACCCACCCACCCTGTCACCCACCCTTTCACCCACCACCATGTCATCTCCACCCACCCAGTCCTCCACCCACTCTGTCATCCACCCTCTGTCACCCACCCGCCATGTCACCCAACACCCTATCACCCCACCACCTTGTCAGTGTCACCCACCCACCCTGTCTCCCACCCAGGCAGTCACCCACTTACCTCCACGCCAAATCCCTCATAACCACGCCCAATCCCTACTCCAACCCCACACACCGGCCCAACGCACACACATCCTCAACCGTACACCTCCTCCACATTCCACATACATCCTGCACAGTCCCCCCCCCACCGCATAGCCCCAGACTGGCCCCCAGGCATCCATCCCAACACACCCCACCCTCACAACCACTATTCTTACCAGGCAGAAGGTGACCGATAGACAAGATCACCATTCCGACTACGCATGCGCTGAAAGAGGCGCTGGCAGCAAAGCAAAAGCGTACAGCCATTGAGTTTGATGATACACGTAGGGCAACACTTAGATTTGATTCAAAATTAATTTAAAAAATACATAACAATTTGGCACACACATGGATGGATGGATGCAATATAATAATATAATGAATATGTTTAAGACACAACTCTCCATAATTAATCATTTTGAGCTAAGAAACATACAATTTCAGTCACCTTACAGGCTGATGTTTAAATCACCATTGATTAGAAATAAGTAAGTATTGTTTTAAATTTTAAAATATCAAATGTGTCAACAAAAACTTGCTTCAAAGAAATATATAACCAATGTTTGATTAATCCTACCCATTTCCTAGCCCAACAAATGGTATTAACCATAGGATATAAATAAAAACATAGGATATAAATATAATGATTAAAACTGACCCTGGCTATGGTTCTAACACTAGTCTGACTGCCCAGATTTGTCTCAATCTAAATGCAGAAGGCATAATATGTGCTGATTAGATTGATCTAAATGCAATACTAGATCAAAGATTAACTTCTTAATTTATTAGATATATTTTTGTAGTTGGTATTCTATGTTTCAAACAAGAGCTGAGATGAGCTGAAACTCACACATTTCATAGCTGCACCCAGTGTCTTAGCATTAGCCATGTGCTTTGCGGGGGTTTGTTTTTCTTCCATGCATCCCATAATGCCCTGTGCGGCTGGAATGGTGATCTAGTCTATCTCCCAAGGATGGTGTAGAGGTAGGAGGCCTAAACCAGCCTTGTTGTCCTCATGCTGAATTATTACATATTAGTCACTACTGTTTCAGCCAGTTGTATACCCATGCCCCAGACTATCTACACTAGGCCTATGCATTATAATTAATATTCATGCTACGTCATCACACTTCCAGGTTCCGATGTAAATCCAAGTTGTTTTGGAATTAAACCACCACTTGACATTCTCCTTGACAACCCCTTGTCTGGTGACAGTGACAATAATTTGGATTGCATTAGTTTTTAGTTTTTTTTGTATAGTTTTCTTTGTTCTTGTTGTATTAAAGCTGCATAGTCTGATGACATATCAAATTTTCAAAACCAAATCAATTATCTAGATTTGATTTTACATATCTAACTTAGATACTGATGCACTTATTAAGCATTTGTTTCTGTGTGGAAGGCAATACTGAGTCAATTTAACAGAACCTGTTACTGCAGAAATCTATGGTGTCAGAGTTTTGGCAAGCTTGCCGAAACTAATTTTCCATGTTTGCACTCAAAATATCTCAATAGGTTACCATTTAAAATAAAAGTAACCTTGAACTAATGTAAAGTAGATACTAGTAATCGATCTAATATATTTATCTCATAAAAAATACAGAAAATCAAAACCATCGGACTATGCAACTTTAAGTGATTAAGCAGGTAGCAGTTAATCACCAACAATGCGTCTTCCTCATGTATTCAACTGTTTACTGCCCGATTCTAGTAAGGCCGAATGTCTGACTGTGTACTGACAAGCATTCATCTTTACTTTAATGGTTTGCCTGGGCCAGGGTTCGAACCCAGTGGTTTGAATCCCACCACTTACAAACAACACAAAAAGCGGGCACTCAAACCATTCGGCCATCTCATTATTTTAACATGATGCCCCGATACTGAATAACATCCACATTTAATTCCATACCCAGGACAGTATTTTGAGGATCTCATGTGGAAATCTGCGGATGACCTTGACCTCCAGTGAAAGGTCATGAACTCGCTGCCCGACGACCCTCGGTGACCTGTGAGGTTGTAACGCCGGATGTGAACAATTAATGCGACATCAGCGGTAAGAAGGAACACTAATATGCGCAGACGGCAGCCAATCAGTGTGTGCATGTCCGCGTGTGTGTGCACAGGCGCGTGTGTTGGGGTGGGGGTGGGGGTGGGATGGGTATTGTGATGTGTGTGTGGGGGGGGGGGGGGGAGTGGGAACACTGCTAATTCCTGAGTCAGGTTGAACATAAATCATAAAATTTATGTGTGGTTTGAAATGGAGTTCAATATTACCAATGTGTTGCTTAATATGAGCGGTTATGTGGATTGTTGGATGGGTCGGTATTATAATGATGTGTTTCATTGTGTGAGGGGGGTATTAGAACTGTATCATTAGAGGAAAGCATATTGGGTATTACAATGATGTATGTCGGTGTGTGATGGGGTATTAGAACTACATAATTTGATGAAAGCATATCGGGTATTATAATGATGTATATCAGTGTGTGATGGGGTATTAGAACTATATAATTTGATGAAACTGAGGCATATCGGTTATTATAATGATGTATGTCGGTGTGTGAGGGGGAATTAGTACTATATAATTCAATGAAACCATATCGGTTATTATAATGATGTATGTTGGTGTGTGAGGGGGTATTAGAACTATATCATTTGAGGAAAGCATAACGGGTATTATAATGTTGTATGTCAGTGTTTGAGGCAGTATTAAAACTACATAATTAGAAGAAAGCATATTGGGTATTATAATGATGTATGTACGTGAGTGAGGGGGTATTAGAACTATATAATTTGAGGAAAGTATATCAGGTATTATAATGTTGTATATCAGTGTGTGAGGCAGTATTAAAACTACATAATTAGAAGAAAGCATATCTGGTATTACAATGATATATGTATGTGAGTGAGGGGGTATTAAAACTACATAATTTGATGAACGTGTACAGGTATTATGATATATGTTGGTGTGTGATATGAGCGAGGTGGAGTGCGAAGCACACTGATAATTCCTGAGTCAGGTTGAATATAAATCTTACTATGTATCTGTGGTTTCAAATGGGGTTCAATATTACAAATGTTTTGGTTGATATGTGTGGTTACGTGCATTTTTTGATTGGTGGTGTAATATACATATGGACACTTCAAGCTCTGTACTGCAACTGTCTTTCTTAGTTAGTAGTTGGTCCTTATCTCAGCTGCTGGTCACCTGATCACCTTATCAGCTGCCTGGCCAATTAACATATACATTATATTTCACTTTTTCAGATGGACCCATACATATAAATTAATGCAGTTCAATATACAGTGAACCTCTCTAAATGGACCGACCTTGGGACCATTTAGGGAGGTGAGTAGTTTAGGGAGTTAAATATGGTTACAATGGTCTTATTGGTCCCAAATAAAGATATTGATGCACGAGAGTGGTGGATCTGTGGAGGTGGTCGGTTAGAGAGGTTTTACTGTAATGTCAATGAAGTTTCAATTCAACAAGTTTGATGAATGTCCATAATCCATGCAATATTTAAAGTTGAATGCCCCTTATTTGTCTCACTGAATGTGACATGAGCTTTATTACTTATTAGTTAGTCCTTATCTCAGTTGTTGGTCACATGATCACCTTATCAGCTGACTGGACAATTAATATACAGTACAGGTGGGTGGGTATCATAAAGATGTGTTGTGTTGGTGTGTGAGGTGATATTAACACTACAGAATTTGTTGAAAGCATACAAGGTATTACAATGATGTATGTTGGTGTGTGAGGTGGTATTATCACTACATAATTTGATGAAAGCATACAAGGTATTACAATGATGTATGTTGGTGTGTGAGGTGGCATTAAAACTATAATATAATAAGAGTCGGTAGTCGGGCATTCAGTGGCATCGAGGCACTCAACTCAATGGAGGAGCCCATTCGCCAATGGGGGTGGCAGATTGAAAGGACACCCCTGGTCGGACTTGGGTTCCGATGGGTAGCGGTCAGAGAAATGGGGGGGGTGGGGGGGGGGGGAGGAAGGAAAAAGGCAGACTACTAAAAGAGCCCAACCACAGTCCTCTGAGAGCGCCTGGGAAGGCTGGGTGGTTGGTGTAGTTTTATGCCCCAGTAAGACCCTATGCCATACCAGGACATGCACCGGCTTGTGACAGCGTGCACTCGTGGTGACTTTATAGTGCTGCCCCACTGGGAAATCAGACGGCCAGCACCATGACTTGATGTCCCACACAGTCACATTATCCTGACACTGTGCACCCAGTCCCTGTCCTGAACTCATAATGCCAAGCATTGAGCAGGAACAGGTACCTATTTTATAAGTCATTGGTTTGACTTGACCAGGATCCAAACTTCAGTCCCTCCAGATTACCCGGTATGCACAGTAAGTCCGACCAAGGCCAGAGGAAGAAGTGAAGTGAGGATCGAATTAGGTAGGCAGTGGGTGGGGTTACCTGTTAGTTGTTAGTGAAAATTATTGGATAGTTGGTAGTGTTGTCAAGTCAGGTATGGGGGGATGAGGTGGGGCCTGCTACTCCTCGGTGTCAGGGTCTGGGTGACCGACAGCATTGACGATATCTGCGTTCTGCCTGTAGAAGCGAGTAAGTGCGTTCCAGGATGACTTGGAAATCCTGGAGAGGATGGCCAGAGTAGCCCTATTGTTGCTGAGTTGGTTGTCAGAGTCCTCCATGAAGTCACTGATGGCAGATCTTTCAACGGTGACACATAAGGTGAGTATGTGGGTGATATTGAAGATCTTGGTGCTGCAGGGACAGCGCTGGAGGTTGGACACATCAATCCGATGGTGGTAGCTAGTCCTGAAGCGGTTGACGGTGACTTGGGTAGAAGCAGGAAGGCTGACTGGATGGGGGATGTCAGTTCTGACCAGGATGTACAAGAGCCAGCTTATTGACTAATGGTTTGATAGTTGTTCCTTCTGTGTGGCGCATTCCCAGAGTTTGGTGGTGGCTCGAGAAGCGGCGGCGGTCAGTTTGGTGATGGAGAGAGTGATGGCTGTCTCCACCTTTGCTCGGTTGGCACCTGCTAGATCGGCACAGTCAGCCTGGTCATTACCATATCATTACCTATTTGGGAGGGGACCCATAGCAGGACTGTGTTGAGGTGTGCCTGGTGTCTGGTCAAGATTATAATTTGGATCATGTCGGCAAGGGAGTGTTGGACATTTGGGCGGGCGATCTCTTTGATGGCATTCAGAGAGTCGGTAATGATGATGGCACTTGAGTTCTGGAGGTATTCAAGGGCCAATCGAATGGCAGTGAGCTCGGTATCGACACTGGAAGCAAAGTCTGCACCCTGGTGGTGTTCTTTGTGTTGGAGAAGGGGATGAAGATTCCGGCTCTGGCTCTACCTGATGTTGGGTTAAGGGAGCAATTGGTGTAGACCGTCTTAGCAAGGGTGAAGTCCGCCTTCACCTGAGTTATGTTCAAAGTTCAGGTAAAGTTCCGTAGAGGAGAGTAGAGCAGATTGTAGCAAAGAAGGTCAGCGCTCACCCCCCAGATAAGTGGGTGGGAGGGTGGGGAAGACAGGCATGTAGGAAGGGCCACAGGGGCAGAACGAAGAAAGAAGAGCAGCAGTGCACGAGGAAGGCTAAAAATAGACTTGCCTCGTTTGCAAATTACACATGTCAGCCTCGGCCAACATGCTCAATTTGCATACAGGTTAGTCATTTAAAAGAGCTTAAAGCTGCATGGCCCGATCAAAACATCAAATTACAAAACCATAATAATTATCTAGATTTGATTCTGCATATCTAACTTAGATACTGGTGCACTTATTAAACATTTGTCATCACATATAAGGGAATACTTAGTCAATCTAATAGAATATGTTACTGCATAAGCCTATGGTGTTAGAGCTTGCGAACATTAATTTCGCACATTTGCACTTCAAATATCTCAAGAGTTAGCTTTTTAAAATAAAAGTTCCTTCAATCTAATGTAAGGTAGATTATAATGATCAACCTAATATCTTTCTTTATCTCTGGAGATAACAGAAGCTCAAAATCATCAGACTATGCAACTTTAAAATAGCGACCAGACGGGATGGCCAAATGAGTTAGGGCATCCATCTCCCGTGTTTGTAAATCGTGCGGTCGTGGGTTGGAACCCTGGTCGAGTCAAACCAATGACTTAAACATTGATACTTGTTGCTTCCTAGCCTGGCGCTCGGCATTATTAGGAGAGGGCAAGGACTGGTTGGTTCAGTGTCAGGATAATGTGACTGAGTTGGATATCAGGTCATGGTGCTGGTGGCCTCGTCTTCCAGTGGGGCAGCACTATAAAGTACCATGAGTGCGTACTGGCACAAGTGGGTACCCATCCTGATATCACCTTAGATATTGCTATGATGTAAAACAACAACGAAACAAACAAGCTTAAAATAGCAAACTAATCCAGCGAGGGAATAAAAGGAATGAGATATATTAAACATCAGTCCCTCTTATAAACAAATTTGTTTTGAGAATTGGTGAGAGAAAGTCATATCAACATTTACACTGGGTCTTGTCCAGTTACAAGGAAAGTATGATAATGTAGTAGTATGCACTGATCTCTCAAGGTGACATTAGGGATCCTAAGTGATGTAATTGTTCACACACCGGCCCGGAATGCAAGAGATGTCGGTTTGATTCCCAATCTAGGTGCAATATTTCCCATTTTCATCACTCCACCAAGACACTGGATCCTTTAAGTTATGTGCTGCATGGTTGTTGAAGCTTTCCTGTGTATGTAAGTGCATTGCCTGTATGTATGTAGTTGTAAGCATTACATGACCATTTAAAATACTTACAATTCCAGGGGGACCACAGTAGTAGTCTGCACTGATCTCTCATGCAAGGAACGACAAAGACAGCTAGGTGTTGGAAGTGTGGTGACATCAGGGAGCCTAGGGAGTGGAATGTCCACCACACCGGCCCTGAATGCAAGAGACGAGGTTTCGATTCCGACTCTAGGGGCAATATTTCCCATTTTCATCCATTTTCATCCATGATAATAATAAAGTTGAATTCCAAAAATTTAATTCAAAATCGCGACATGGCAATGCCATGCCGACCCCTTCTTTTTGGTCTGGCTACTGAGTCCGGGACGGTGGTAGTAACACTAGGTCTATCGAGCAGTTCGTCGTACCCCGCCGCCCCGCCGCCCCGCCGCCCCGCCGCCCCGCCGCCCCGCCGCCCCGCCGCCCCGCCGCCGCCCCGCCGCCCCGCCGCCGCCGCCCGCCGCCCCGCCCACGCCGCCCGCCCCGCCGCCCCGCCGCCCCGCCGCCCCCCGCCCCCGCCGCCCCGCCCCGCCGCCCGCCGCCCCGCCCCCACCCCCGCTTCCGATCCCGTCGAAACGATGAAGGGATAAGGCACACTATCCCGGGGGGGAGGGTGCCGGGAATTGGGGAGAGGGCGGAGGGGTGGGGGGGGGGGGGGGTAGGGATGGGTGTGGGTGCGGGTGCGGGTGGTTTGGTGGGAGTGGGAGTTAGTCATCCTTATCAACATGTGGCATGGGTTAGGCCTGATTCAGTAGCACACTGCGGCACACTGCAACCAACAGGACATAAAGACAGGTATTATCGAATTAAAACTAGGCCATCGTCAGTCCACTGGTCGCTAAACTAGTCATGTTCTAGGGTTGGTGGTTGGAGTTTTATGTACTGGCAACATCAAAGGTCATATCAGGATGGGTGCCGACTTGTGATCGGTTAGCCGTTAGTAAAGCTCAAACAGCCAACCAACCATTATTTCTGTGTGAAATGATCGGTTAGCAGTTAGTAAAGCTGGGCTCCGTGAGAGGGGACCAGGAGGCTGGGGTGTGTCACTGTCGGGGTGGGAGGCTATGTGTCGCTGGGAAGAATGATATAGAGGGGTATATATTCGCCTATAACGACTTTGCTGTTAATGTTATCCTGCCTCGGCCCGTACATGATGGGGTAGTACTAGTAGCGTACGACAGGCTGGTGACGGGTTAGTTGGCTGTTTGGTTGTTGGAGTTATACGTCGTGGCAACATCTAAGGTCATATCAGGACGGGCACGGACTTGTGGCAGTGCGCACCTCTGCTAGCACTGCACTGAACCTATCTCAGTTGCAGCGGAGGTATTAATTGTGTTGTTGGGTTTTTGCATCCTAGTGACATTTATGGTCATATTACTGTGGATGCTGACTTGTGACAGTGCGCACTCAAGGTGACTTTATAGTTCTGCCCCTCTGTGGGAGAGCAGGCCACCAGCACCATGACATCATACGCCGATAGTCACATTATCTTGACCCTGAGCCTAGTAGGTGGTTGGTGTAGTTTTATGCCACAGTAATACCCTAGGCCATACCTGGATGTGCACCGACTTGTGACAGCGTGCACTCATGGCAACTTTATAGTGCTGCCCCACTGGGAAATCAGACCACCGGCACCATGACCTGATGTCCGACACAGTTACATTATCCTGACACTGCATGCCCAGTCCCTGTCCTGACCTCATAATGCCAAGCGCCAAGCAGCAACAGGTCCCTATTTTATAAGTCCTTGGTTTGACTTGACCAGGATCCAAACTTCAGTCCCTCCAGATTCACTGGTATGCGCAGTAAGTCCGGCCAAGGCCAGAGGAAGAAGTGAAGTGAGGATGGAATTAGTTAGGCAGTGGGTGGGGTTACCTGTTAGTTGTTACTGTTAGTGAAAATTAGTGGTTAGTTGTTAGTGGTCTCAGGTCAGGTTTAGGGATGAGGTGGGGCCTGCTAGACCTCGGCATCAGGGATAGCTGCGTTCTGGCAGTAGAAGTGAGCAAGTGCATTCCAGGATGACTTGGAAATCCTGGATAGGATGGCCAGAGTGGCTCTATTGTCACTGACTTGGTGGTCAGAGTCCTCCTTGAAGTCACTGATGGCAGATTCTGTCAACGGCGCCACAGGAGGTGAGTATGTGGACCACATTGAAGGTCTTAGTACCACAGTGACAGCACTGAAGGTTGGGGACATCAATCCAATGGCGGTAGTCAGTTCTGAAGCAGTTGATGGTGACTTGGGTAGAAGCAGGAAGGTTGACTGGATGGGGGATGTTAGGTTGACTCGACCAGGGCATTGCCTGTATCGCATATGATGCTGAATGTATGCCAGGCAACAGTTTCACGTTGAATCATTTAGTATTCAACTTTGCTAATTGCTCTGCACCCATTGCTGTGTGTAATTAATTAGCAGTTAAGTAAGCACCCGTGCGTGTAGATGTGTGGTTAACTAGTGTCCAGGTGGTGTCCAAAATGGCCACTGACAGGTGGTCTAAAGAGCATCAACACATTGTCAGCAATGGCATGTATCTTTGTGTCAAATGCCATGTTTATTTGTGTCCAATGTCATGTATAGTTGTGCCCAATGTCATGTATAGGTGTGTCTAATGTGATGCATGTTTGTGTCCAATGTCATGTGTGTGTCCAATGTCATGTATATTTGTTTCCAATGCATTGTTTCTTTGTGTCCAATGTCGTGCATCTTTGTATCCAAAAATGCGATGTTCCCAGCCTAATACAGCATCAGTGGGGAATTTGTGCTATCAAATGCTCTGATAATGCAGATGCTTGTTTGCTTTCTTTTTGGAGTTCTACATCCTGGTACCATCTAAGGTTATAGCAGGATGGGTACCGACTTTCGACAATGCACACTCATGGACTGATCAGACAGGATGGCCGAATGAGTCGAGCATCCTTCTCCTGTTTTGGTAGATCGTGGGATTCGAACCCACGTGTAATATGTCGAGACTTGGCTGTCTGAACCCCAAACATGACTTTGCTCCACAGTAGTGTTCTGATCACTGTCTGTCAGTCCCCACCTGTAATTACTCTCAACAACTCATAAGAAAGAAAGGAAGACAAATCATGCAAGATTGACAGTGAAGAGGTTGTGCTTTATTGGCATCAACTCCTGTTCACCTATTGGCGACATATCACCCTCACTCCTTACCAACTGCCCACACAGATCCTGATGACTTTTGCTTGTGTATATCAGAATCAGTGTCTACATCCTGTTGAACTGGAGTCCAATGGTTGGTGCACACAGCTCAGCGTCTTTGGAATAGATGTTGCTAGTTCAAGTGTAGAAAGTGGAGTCTCCTCCAAGAGTGCTTCTCCAAGAGTGCTTCTCTAAGAGTGCCTAGAGTGGGGTATGTGTGTCAGGTATAAGTAATGCAGGAGAATGGGCTCACACAGCCAGCCAATCAGACACCCTCTACACCCTGGGTGGGCGATGCCCTAATAGGGGGCAGCTGTCACTCAACCCAGCTGCAGGTGGTATCCGTAATGTATGCAGGATGGATGGGGGTGCTTGTCCATTGGCCCCATGGTAACAGGTAGTTGCAGACAGTTACAACAAACATATATCGATGCTTCTCTCCTTCAATTGCACTCTTTCTGGTGCATGAAGGGAACATTTAAATAATTATTAACTGTCCCTTAAGTATGAACATCACATCACAATCTCGGTCGCTATGTGTTATCACATTTCCACATAGGCGCTTATGTCACAAAGCGAGTGGTTCAGCCATTGCTTCTCTGTTATATAATCATGGTCCCCACTCGGTCGCCCGAGAATAATAATGTTCTTTGCCAATATATGAATCTGAACTGAAAATCTGTATATTTTTACACACAGGTTCAAAGCATGGTCGAGTAAAACCAATGACTTACAAATTGATATTTGTTGCTTCCCTGCCAGGCGCTCAGCACTATTAGCATATGGCAAGGACTGGTTGGCTCTCCCAGTGAGGCAGCACTATAAAGTCGCCATTAGTGCGGACTGTCACAAGTCGGTACCCGTCCTGATATGACCCTAAATATTGCCAGGAGGTAAAACTGCAATAACCAACCAACCTGTGGTAGAGATTTGTTTTATGATATTATCCACATCTAATCATTTCAGAAACAATAAACTACATCACCGTTCCAGCGGCGTGGTGCATTGTGGGATGCACATGGCACCTGTGAGAAGGACATGGCACATGCTAATACATTGGATGCAGCTGTGAAATGTGCTAGTTTCAGCTCATCTCAGCTCTTGTTTGAAACATAGAATACCAACTAAAATATATATATATATATAATAAATTAAGATATTATCCAGCATTGCATTTACATCAATATAATCAGCACATCTTATGCCATGTGCATTTAGATTTAGACAAATCTGGGCACTCAGACTAAGATCGAGTGATAGAGCCATAGTCAGAGTCAGTTTTACTTATTGTATTCATGTTTTTATTTATATCCTATGGTTAATAACATATCTAGAAATAGAAAATGGGTAGGGTTAATCTGATATTGGTTATATATTTCTTTGCAACAAGTTTCTGTTGACACATTTGACATTTTAATATTTAGAACAATAATTACTTATGGCTAATCTATGGTTATCTAAATATCACCCTGTAAAGTGACTGAAATTGTATGTTTCTTAGCTCAAAATGCTTAATTATGGAGTTGTATTTTAAACATATTCATGATATTATTACATTGCATCCTTCCGTCCATGTTTCTGCTAAATTGTTATGTATTTTGATTAATTTTGCGTATCGGCAAACTCAATGGCTGTATGCCTTTTCTTTGTTGCCAACGCCGTTTTCAGCGTCTATTGGAAAACCTTTTCTTTTTGGAGTAGGGTGGTAATTGTTAATACCATGTATGTGTGTTTACAGCGCTGCTGGTCAGTAGTAGCTCACTCACTACACAAAAGGCAGTGTCTCCCCCCCCCCCCCCCCCGAGCCTCGTCCTTACCACTCATGGGCATTTATCCCCGGCAAACAGCCAGCCACAGTCACACGCATGCGCACACCGTTCACCCATCATGGCGGGCGGGAGTGCGGGAGCGGGGGGGCGGGGGCGGGTGCGGGCGGCGGGCGGGGGCGGGCGGCGGGCGGCGGGCGGCGGGCGCGGGCGGCGGGCGGCGGGCGGCGGGCGGCGGGCGGCGGCGGCGGGCGGCGGGCGGCGGGCGGCGGGCGGCGGGCGGCGGGCGGCGGGCGGGCGGGCGGCGGGCGGCGGGCGGCGGGCGGCGGGCGGCGGGCGGCGGGCGGCGGGCGGCGGGCGGGCGGGCGGCGGGCGGGCGGCGGGCGGCGGGCGCGGGCGCGGGCGGCGGGCGGCGGGCGGCGGGCGCGGGCGGCGGGCGGCGGGCGGGCGGCGGCGGGCGGCGGGCGGCGGGCGGCGGGCGGCGGGCGGCGGGCGGCGGGCGGCGGGCGGCGGGCGGCGGGCGGCGGGCGGCGGGCGGCGGGCGGCGGGCGGCGGGCGGCGGGCCGGGAGCGCACTGGTCATTCAGCTGGCGGCATCACAAAGCCACGGCTAACTGTGACCGGCTGTCAACGGAACAGTGACGCGCCGTGAAGGCGTGACAGCCGTGCGTGTCACGCCGCTCACAGAGGACCGCTAACCGCCACGCCAACAAGTCTGACACAAAGCGACTGAAAACCGCCGAACCTGCTCAGCTCAGTATTGTCGGGAAAGCACGCCTCAGACTGTAGCCACAGGCAGACAGACGGTGGCCGACAAGTTTGAATGTTGGTTGTTTAATCCGACGGTTACTCTCGCTTTGGTTAGAGTAGTGAATACGAAGACAGCCCCTTTCTCCCCCGCCCTCTCTCCACCCACCGTCAGTCGGGTCAAATCGGCTGCTATCGCTTTGGTTATAGTACTGCTTGGGAAGAACAGAACCCTTCCCCCAACCTTCATGCCCACTGACATTCGTGTAATATCGACTGCCAGCTCTTAGGTCAGAGTACTGCATGAGAAGATAGCTTGACCCCTCCCCCTCCCCGAACATACAAATATCACCTCTTTGTCCACATATAATCGCAGTCAATGGACTGTCATCTCTGTGGGTAAAGGGAGTGGGACGTAGCTCAGGCGGTAGCGTGGCCACCTGTGAAGGTGTGGGTCATGCGATTGATCCTGCTCAGTGGACCCATTTGATGTTTGGACTATTTTCAGTTCCAACGAGTGGTTGTGGTATGTGCTGTCCTGTCTATGGGAAAGTACATATAAAAGACCCCTTGCTGCTTATCGGAAAGAGTAGCCTATGTGGTGGCAGTGCATTTCCTCCAAAGAAATATCTCAGAATGACCATATATTTGACGTCCAATTGCCGATGATAAAAAGCAATGCACTCTAGAGGTGTGGTTAAATAAAACAAACTTTCTCTCTCACTGTGATTAAAGTTACATAGTGGGATTAAAACATCACATTTTCAAAACCAAAATAATCATCTAGATTTGATTGTACATGTCTAATTTAGATGCTGGTGCAGCTATTAAACATTCAACCCCACATAGAAGGGAATAGGCCTACTGAGGCAATCTAATATAATCTACAGAAACCTATGCTATCACTGTCAGAGTTTTGGATTGCTTGCCAACATTAATTTGGTATGTTTTCAGTTCAAATATCTCAAAAGTTAGCCATTTAATGTAAAAGTTATTTCAAAATAAAGTGAGTTGTTCTCTGTGGCGGAGTGGTTAGAGTGTCTGACATTTTTCTAGGTCAGACTCCTAATCTGAAGGTCGGTGGTTCGATTCCCTGTGCTCCCACCTCTGCCAATTTGGATTTCCACTGCTGTGTATAACTTACAGCATCATCAAAGGCCAATTGCTCTCATACCATGTCTATGTGGTGTGGGAGCTTAAAAATCCCTTAGGTCCGTAAAAGTGTAGGCTCGGGCTTTCTATCGACAAACTGTCTAATGCTGAAAACAAGTCTATTCTGACTTATCCATGATAGGCAGTATAAATCTTCAAGAAAAAAAAAAAAAAGATCAACCTGATGTATTTATCGATAAAAATGCCAGAAACTCATAACCATCGGACTATGCAAGTTTAATGTAGGTCTACTGCTTGAGAACAACAGAACCCTTCCCGACCTTCATTCAAACCGACTATCCTAGTAATAAGTGGCGTCAAATCCGCTGCCACCCCTATGTTTGTTTGTAGTTTTGGGGAGTTGTCTGTTGCGTTGGCACGCTGTATGGGCACCACTGAAAGCGGACCCATATGGTTGGGAGTTGGCTTCCGATGGGTCGTGGTCAGAGAAATTGTGGTGTGGGAGGTGGGTGGGGCGGTAGGGGGGATGGGGGGGGGGGAGAAAAAAGGCAGCCTAAGAGCCCAACCACAGTCCTCAGAGAGGGACAGGGGAGGTTGAGTGGTTTGGTGTAGATATATGCCCCAGCAAAACCTTAGGCCATATCCAGACGGGCACCGAGCTGTGACAGCGTGCTTTCCTGGCAACTCCATAGTGCTGCCCTACTGGGAAATCCCCTAATGTCCCACACAGTCACATTATCCTGACACTGTGTGCCCAGTCCCTGTCCTGACCTCATAATGCCAAGCGCCGAGCAGCAGTCCCTGCTATGGTCAGAATACTTCATAACGCCCCCTCCCCACTACCCCCCCCCCCCCCCCCCCACACACACACACACTCCCACAATCACCCACTTTGATGCTCACTCGAATCCTACGCCTGCGCACTCACACGCACGCACGCGCGTTGGCAACCGTAGCAAAATGTGTGACCCTGCTCCCCCCACCCACACACCCTGACTTCCCCAAATGAGTGAGTGAATGAGTGCATGTTGCCATAGCAACCAGGTGGAGGGCGTCGAACTGACCGACTTACTTGATAATTCGACACCGGATCCCGGATAAATATATATACATATATATATATATATATATATACCCGGATAATACCCGGATAAATATATATACATATATATATATATATATATATATATATATATATTTGCCTGTCTCAAAAGGTGCTAACTCTTCGATGTTGTGTCCATTGTAATGATTGACACAAAACAGCACAGAAAAGGTTACACTGAAAACACAAGGACATTTGCTTCAAATCAATATGTATGCTATTGGGATTATGAAACACCATGTAAAAAACAAATCAGTTTATCCTGAGCAAATGCATAAGTAGATAGTGTGTTGATCGTTACAATGGACAAAGTTTTGTCCCATACTGCTTAGCACCTTTTGAGACAGTCTCATTTATATATATATATATATATAAATGAGACTGTCTCATATATGGTCGGTTCGGGAGGTATATATATATATATATATATATAATATATATATAATATATATATACCTCCCGAACCGACCATCTCCACAGATCGACCCCGTATATTGATCGCTTTCCTTGAATCCCAAACGATTGTAATGATGAATTGCAATGATACCATTGTGATGATAACAAAATACATCCCTAAACCGATCACCTCCCAAAATGGACGATTCAAAGTTGGTCCCATGGTCGGTCGATTTAGACAGGATTTGACTGTATATGTATAGATTCTTCTTCTTCTTCCTTCTTAGTAGTAGAAAGTAACCATGACTGGTACTAGCATATCGGGTGTCACCGCCCGGGTCAGCGTCTGCTGTTCAACTCTCCCCCCACACACCACGCACACCCACCCACTCACCACCACATTCTACACTCCCCCAGCACATCCTCACTACATACTGGCCCCACATCTTTGTTTGTACAGCCACATATCGCTTATAGTTATAGTATATATATCGCCATCCATGACCAATTAACCTTAATCTAGGCCTTCCTTATGGGCGTATTACGAACTAATGGTCAAAACCTAGCTTCTGGCCTCCATTGTCTCAGTTATGGTTCACTAACAATATGAACGTACAACTACAGAAGAACCTTTTTAACCGACCATCTCCAAAAATCGACTACCCCCCTATATCGATCGCTTTATTTGGGTCCCAACAATACCATTGTAAAGAAAAATGTAACCATCTTCTAACTCCCTAAATCGACCACCTCCGTCAATGGACCACTTAAAGCCGGTCCCAAGGTCGGTCGATTTAGAGAGGTTTTACTGTATTTGTCTTGTATAATTTATTATGTGGATATTATTGGCAGCACAGTACTTGTATTGTCTGCTGCTGGCAATAATACAATTCGATTCTAGTCCGGTCGGGACTATTGCAATTTTAAGCATACTTTCCAATCTATGCAAGATAACAATCATTGTATTTAAACTTAAATAATTTGAAGTTGAAGTTGAATAGGCCACTGGTTTTGAGTTTCTGCCATTTTCTGAAATAAATACATTAGATTGATCATTATAATTATAGTAGTCCAGACATGAGCTCCACTACCATATGATGGCAGTAAGGACTGCTCCGTCACCTTCACAGTTTATAGCAAAAGGTAGCGGTACAGTAGCCGCCGGGCAGTGCCGCAACAGGGCTGCCACCCACTCCATGCAGCTAGCGTAACCTCCTCCGGAAGTTGACATGGGACCTGGCATGGCAGAGGCGGGTCATTTGATCAGGGATGCTGCAGTGAGCGGAGAATAAAGATGACTGTGCAGCAAGTGGACTCATTCTCCTGCTTGCTTGGGGGGGGGGGGGGATCTACCAAGTGAGGGTCAAGTTATGGGGCAGCCAACAGAGGGCCCCATCACATAAACTATGTTACTTCTGCTTAATGTAACTCTTCATTTTTGTTAATTTTGAATGCCGATATTTGAAGTGAAAATCATGCCAAATTAATTTGTCCAAACCCGGCAAACCTCTGAGACGATATAGACTTAAAAAATAACCGCTTCGATAAACTTGGCTTAGTATACCCTCCTATGCAGCGATACATGCTTAATGCATGCACCAATATCTAAGTTCAATATGCTGTATCAAATCTAAATGACCAGACAGGATGGCCAAATGAGTTAGAGTGTCCGTCTCCCGTGTTGGTAGATCGTGGGGTCGTGGGTTCCAACCCTGGTCGAGTCAAACCGATGACTTAAAAATATATACTTGTTGCTTCCTAGCCTGGTGATCGGCTTCATTAGGATAGGGCAAGGACTGGTTGGCTCAGTGTCAGGATAATGTGAATGAGTGGGATATTGGGTCATGGTGCTGGTGGCCTCGTCTTCCAGTGGGGCAGCACTATAATGTTGCCATGAGTGTGCACTATCACAAGTCGGTACCCATCCTGATATGACCTTAGATGTTGCTAAGACGTAAAACAACAACAAACATACATCAAATCTAAGTAAGTATTTGGTTTTGAAAACATGATGCGTTCATCGGACTGTGCAGCTTTAAGGAACCTAGATGTACAGTAAAACCTCGCTAAATCGACCGACCATGGGGCCGACTTTAACTTTTATGAGATCCATTTGGGGAGGTGGTCGGTTTATGGAGTTAGAATATCCTTACAATGGTATTGTTGGGACCCAACTAAAGCCACCGATATAGGGGAGTGGTCGATCTGTGGAGGTTGTCAGTTAGAGAGGTGTTACTGTACATTGATCCTACCTAGATGTACCTGGTTTCCTCCCAACTAGTGTTGTTGGGTAGGGAACCTCCTCTGAGCCACCTGGACAGTTGCCCGACTGCAGCCAGACTGGTCAACGCGCTCAGTGGCTGGGATGCATCAACGGCACGCTGCTGCATCCCACTAACCAGAGTTTTACTTTCCTAAAGGGTACTTATCTTGTGTACGTCCAATCCAGAAAGCTTCCCATCTAAACTGTGCCTTGGCTTCTTCCTTGTCCAAACAGCTAAATAATATATCATTCAATTCCAGTTGCATAGTCCGACGATTTTCAGGTTCTGTACTTTTGTGAGATAAATATATTAGGTTGATTTGTTGTATAATCTATCTTAATTTTGGTTGAACGGTTGGCTAGTTTTTGCTATATTTTAAGTGCAAACATGCTAAATTAATGTTAGCGAGCATGCCAAAACTCTCACACCATACATTTTTTCTTTTTTTTTTCTTGAAGATTTATACTGCCTATCATGGATAAGCCTGAATAGGCTTGTTTTCACCATACGACAGTTTGTCGATAGAAAGCCCGAGTCTACACTTTTACCGACCCAAGGGATTTTTAATCTCCCACACCATATAGACATGGTATGAGAGCAACTGGCCTTTGATGACGCTGTAAGGTATACACAGCGGTGGAAATCCAAATTGGCAGAGTTGAGGGCACGGGGAATCGAACCGCTGACCTTCAGATTAGGAGTCTGACCTAGAAAAAAGTCAGACACTCTAACCACTCCGCCACAGAGAACACTACATTTCTGCAGTAACACTAACACTCTATCAAATTACCACAGCATTCCCTTCTATGTGGTGATAAATGTTTAATAAATGCATCAGCATCTAAGTTAGTAGACTCAAATCTAGACAATTGCTTTGGTTTTGAAAATGTGATGTTTGCATCGGACTATTGAGCGTCAATCCAGGTAGAATCATATTAAAACCAATGCGTAGGATTTGTTCTCAAATTAAACAGTAGCTATTTCTATAATATTCCAAGTGCTCTATTTTTTTTGTTCTTGAAGGTGTATACTGCCCATCAAGTATCATGGATACGTCTGAATATTTAATATGTGTGTACTGACTTCACTTTCCAATAAGGGCGTTCGTTTTGATTCCCTGTAGATTTCACTAACACAGCCACACACAAATAAAGGTGTACATAAAAGTTCGTCGAATTGTTAATACGTAGGTCCGCATGTAACCTTTAACCCTGCGCGCGCACACTCTCCACTGTCCATCCGCAGACGACTCTCGCCTTTTCCCGCCACACGTCACGGGGGCCGGTGGTCACGTGTGCAGACGGTGATTAATTGTCGTCTGGCACGAGAGCGTCTGCACTAAACATCCAACTGGACAGGTTGGGGAAACACCTGAATTGACAGTCTGTTGGTACAATCGGGTCCGTTGATGTAATCTAGTATGTTAATTGGTAGGCTTTACTATAGGAAAATATGTTATCACCTATATCCAGTGAACCTGTTTGTTGGGGTAATAAAGATTGATATCACTAGAAAGAGACAAACCTGCTTCACCAATAAAGTGACTATCAGCTACATTTGGTGTTTTATTTAAGAGTAACTAAGGATTGAATTTACATTAAATGTGTGCTGTGTGTCTGTCACTGAACCCTTGGTCAGCCCTGGGACCAGTCCTGAGTGCATCCTCCTCTCCCCATCCCCACCCCCACCACCGCCTCTCCCCTAAGGGGCTACCATGGTTACTAATTAAGACAGGGTGTGGGTGACCTAAGTGAGCACAGATGAGGGGTTGAAGAACACACATGTGATATTTTATTTTATTACAATATTTGTTAGGATTAAACGAGTAGTTCGACAGGGGTGTGTATTGTCACCATGTCTATTTAACCTGTACACAGAGATGATTTTCAGACACATTGAAGATTGCAAGGGAGTGACAATAGGTGGCATGAACATCAACAATCTTAGATATGCCGATGACAGTGTAATACTAGCAGACAGTGAGAAAAACCTACAAGATATAGTGAATAGAATCAATAAAGCTGGAATACTATTCAACATGAAGATGAATGCCAGGAAGACCAAAACAATGGTTATAAGTAAAAAGACAGATAAACCAAACGTCAATATAATCATAGATGGCACAAACATAGAACAAGTATCCAAATTCATATATCTCGGACAAAAGATTACAAATGATGGGAGATGTGAGGAAGAAATTAAAAGAAGGATAACAATAGCCCGAACAACATTCTCCAAAATGTATAGAGTGTTAAAGTTGCATGGTCCGATGGCCTTTGAATTTTTGTCTTATTTTTTAGATAACTATATCAAATTGATCGTTACAAGCTACTAATCATTAGTCCGGAGTGATTTTGATTAAAGATGATTAGTTTTGAAGTAATCTGAGCTGAAAGAACCAAAAATAATTTCGACAAGCTTGTCAAAAGTCCTGTGGCTATGACCCAGATGGTCATCTCGCAGTGACCACGTGATGTGAGATGACCTGGAACCTGATAGGACTGTAGGTAGGTATTTCTGGTTGGATGGGCACATTCTGGGAACGGATGAGTGCCATAGGCCCATGGCACTAGGGTTTTTAACAAAATATAATGTGTGTGTGTTGTCTGCTTATGTTTGTCTGTCTATGTATGTATCTGTGTGTGTGTATGTCTGTGTGTGTCTATCTGTGTGTTTCTGTGTATGTGTGGGAGTGTATGTGTCTGTGTGTGTCTGTCTCTGTCTGTCTGTTTCTGTGTGTATGTGTGTATGTGTATGTATGTATGTGTCTGTGTATGTCTGTATGTGTGTGTATATATGTGTAGGTATGTGTATGTATGTGTGTGTGTCTGCCTCTGTGTGTGTCTGTCTATGTCTCTCTGGCTGTGTGTGTCTCTCTCTCTCTGCAAAGGCAGGTCGGGTGTATGTGTGTCTGTGTGTTTCTATGTATGTGTGTGCTGTTTGTCTGTGTATGTTTGTGTGTGTATGTATATATATATATATATATATATATATATGTATGTATGTGTATGGGTGTGTTGGTATGTGTGTATGTGTGTGTCTGTGTATGTCTGTATGTGTGTGTCTGTGTGTGTGTATGTATGTGTGTGAATGTATGTGTGTGTATCTGCCTCTGTATGTGGGTGTCTGTGTGTGTCTCTCTCTCTGCAAAGTCAGGTTGGGTGTATGTGTGTCTGTGTATGTCAGGTGTGTGCATGTCTGTGTGTTTCTGTGTATGTGTGTGCTGTCTATGCATGTATGTCTGTGTGTGTCTATATATGTGTGTATGTCTGTGTGTGTATGTGTGTATATATATATATGTGTGTGTATGTCTGTGTGTGTATGTGTGTATGTATGTGTGTGTATGTGTATGTCTGTCTGTGTGGGTATATGTGTGTGTATGTATGTGTGTCTGCCTATGAGTGTGTGTGTCTGTCTATGTGTCTCTGTATGTGTGTGTGTCTCTCTCTGCAAAGTCAGGTCGGATGTATGTGTGTCTGTGTATGTCAGTTGTGTGCATGTCTGTGTATTTCTGTGTCTGTGTGTGGTGTATGTGCATGTCTGTCTGTGTGTGTCTATCTATGTGTGTCTGTGTGCCTGTGTATATGTCTGTGTGTGTATGTCTGTGTGTATGTCTGTGTATGTATGTATGTGTGTGTCTGTCTGTGTGTGTCTGTATGTGTATGTCTGTCTGTGTATGTATGTGTGTGTATGTATGTGTGGGCATGTATGTATGTGTGTGTCTGCCTCTGTCTGTGTGCGGCTGTCTATGTGTCTGTGTGTGTGTCTCTCTCTCTGCAAAGTCAGGTCGGGTGTATGTGTGTCTGTGCGTCTGTGTATTTTGGGTGTGTGCATGTCTGTGTATTTCTGTGACTGTGTGTGCTGTCTGTGCATGTCTGTTTGTGTGTGTCTATCTATGTGTGTAGGTATGTGTGTATGTCTGTCTGTGTATGTGTGTGTATGTCTGTGTGCATATCTGTCTGTGTGTGTATGTTTGTGTGTATGTCTGTTTCTGTGTCTCTGTAAAGTCAGGCCAGGAAACACAGACACATAAACACACACAGACACATCCACCTCATTTCCCCTTCCCCTCTATGGCCCTGCACAGCAGGCCTACTTGGTTGGGGGGAGGCTAATGAGGTCATGAGATTGGCCTAGTTGGTTAATGGCCTCCCTGCATAATGGGTGTTTCAAAGTGAGTGTCTAAAGGGGTGAGTTTATAAATTCACTGGTTATTCTGTATACACTGTCCCAAATCATTAGCTATTACACCAGTATCTAAGTTGGATATATAGGATCAAATGTAAGTAGTTGTTTTAATTTTGACAAAATTATATTTCATCGGACCATGCAACTTTAACATCAAGTAAGATATTAATACAAACAAGGAAGCGTATTCTTCAGTGTTATGTGTGGTCTACTCTAATGTATGGGGCAGAGACATGGACAATCTCTAAGAAAATGTACAAACGTTTAGCAGCATTTGAGATGTGGACTTATCGAAGGATGATGAAAATATCATGGACAAAGAAGATCACCAACAAAGAAGTTCTCAGAAAAATTAAAAATAAGAAAAGCTTGTTTGCCACTATACAGACAAAGACACTTATTTATTTTGGCCACATCATTCGTCAGAGTTCAATATACCGTACATTGTTGGAAGGGAAGGTGAATGGCAGCAGAGGGAGAGGGAGACCAAGAACATCATGGTTTACAAATATTTCACAGTGGACAGGCTTGAATTATTCACAGTCTATCAGAACAGCACAACATCGGGACAAGTGGAGAACCATTGCATCCAACCCTCGACTAGAGGATGGAACTATTGATTGATTGATTTGTTAGGACAATTTGCTAGTGAATGATGGAGGCATACATGCATACATGCATACATACATGCATACATACATACATACATACATACATACATACATACATACATACATATACATTCATATATACATTCATACATGTAAACATCTATATTTATGTATATGTATGTATTTTCGTGCATAGCTTGTGTAAACATCTTAGCCACAAGCCTGCAGCTACCCCACACCCACCCTGGTACTAGTAGGAGTGTGTGTGTGGAGGGTCAATTCACTGGGAACACTTGTGAAGGCCACCCCTGGCACACAATCAGTAGGAGTAGTGTGTGTGTGTGGTGGGGGGGGGGGGGGTATCAGAAGCAGCCTGACTGGGACAGTTAAACCAAACTTTCATGTGGTTATATTTTATTTGATTAAATATTTGTTAGGACATACATGCATACATACATACATGCATACATACATACATACATACATACATACATACATATGTACATACGTACATACATACATGCAGACATCCATATTTATGCATATGTGTATATATGTATTTATTTTCGCTCTTAGCAGGTGTTTACATCTAAGCCTGCATGACCTCAACTTTCCAACACCCACCCTGGCAGGAGGCTGTGTGTGTGTGGAGGTTGAAGAACTAAGTGGTAGAGCACCAGTCTGAGACTTGACTTGACATTGTGGACAGGGAACACCTGTTAATGACAGTGTGTGTGTGTGTGGGGGGGGGGGGGGGGGGGTAGAGAGGGAGGGTTATCAGAAGCAGTCCTTGCGGAGACCGTGCCGGGACCATAATAATATTGTATATGAACCTTCTGAACTTAGCGTATGCCATAGCGCATGGCATTTTCTGCTGCGACAGCGAATGCCAATGTCGACACAGACGCAGAGAGCAGGGCGAGTTTGATGTGCAGTGCAGATATTATCGTGCCAGATGACAATTAATCACTGCTTACACACATGACCACGTGACTGGCAAGAGGTGTGGGTTGGAATCCTGCTATAGGCACAATATTTCACATTCTCGTCACCATCACGACAGGATCATAGAAGTGGCGTTTCTTTTTATAATTAAACAACCATCGGGACAAGTGGAGAACCATTGCATCCAACCCTCGACTAGAGGATGGAACTATTGATTGATTGATGTTGTGTACTACTTTCTGGGTGACCCCCTTTCACAGTTGGCACAGGTGGCACCACCACCCCACTCACCCCCAACACTACCAGTGGCGCGATATACTGTCACTCGCACACTGGAATTGTGTACATCCTGTAAACTCAGGATTGATGAACCGTATTGAATGTGTATCTACTATGTAATATATATGTTGGGAATATAAATAAGGAATAGGACCATTTTACTATAAATAACGGGTATCTACCATAAAAAAAGTATGTGTCTGTGGTGTGTATAAATGAGTATAATCCCTCTAAATAATGAATATCAACTATCCTAGCGCAAAAAGGTGTTTATTTGTATTTGTGAATGTTGGTTAAGGAATAAGCAAAGTGCAGTGAAAATATATAAAGTTGTCTTTTCACAAAGAAACTCGACGATTGTTTGTTTACGGGGACGTATGTCCTAGCATAATCTGAGGGCATATCAAATGGGTACCAGTAACAATGTGCACTCATGGCAACTTCATCGAACTCGCTCAGTGGAATAGTGCACCAGCGGCACCATGACCCAATATCCTACTGAGTCACATTATCCTGATACTGGGAAAACTGATCCTTTCGTTATCCTCTGATCCTAGTAACACCAAGTGCCAGGCTATGTAATGACAAGCATACAATTGATAAGCCATTACATTTGACTCTGTCGAATTCGAACCCACGACCTCTCGCATGGGAATCCAGCCGGCGATCTTACCGATTAGGCGGCCACCTCCGGTGCGCCTCAATAAAGGATGCCAACATGTAAGCCGTCGTGATGGCCGAAATTATATTCAACCAGTGAAATATCCCATGCTTAGAGTTGTATAGTCTGATCGGTTTGGATTTCTACAACTTTCTGAGATAGATACACTAAATTGGTCATTATAAAATGGTGGTGTTCTCTGTGGCGGAGTGGTTAGAGTGTCTGACCTTTTTCTATGTCAGACTCCTAATCTGAACATCAGTGGTTGGATTCCCCATGCCCCCACCTGTAATATATGCGACCCGTGTCGTATGTGCGGGGGCGTGCTCACGCGGAGTGCGGGGGCGGGCTAGTCGATGTGGTAAAGTCAGAGCTAAAATAAACCAGTCGTTCAATTCCACTCGCTGTGTCAACACATGCTTCTTTACACCACCTCTGCCAATTTGGATTTCCACCGCTGTGTATAACTTACAGCATCATCAAAGCCCAGTTGCTCTACTACCATGTCTATGTGGTGTGGGAGGTTCAAAATCCCTTGGGTCGGTAAAGTGTAGGCTCGGGCTTTCTATCGACAAACTGTCTAATGGTGAAAACAAGTCTATTCAGACTTATCCATAATAGGCAGTATAAATCTTCAAGAAAAAAACCCGAAAAAAAGCTACTTTGCTTTAGGTTGAAGTAACTTTTAGATTAACTGGCTGACTTTGGCGATATTTGAAGTGACAATATGGCAGATTAATTTTTGGCAAGCTTGCCACAACTCTGACATCATAGGCTTATGCAATAATGGGTTCTATTAAATTGACTCAATATGCCCTTCTATAGCTGTATTCACACGGGCGAGTTAAAACGCCTCACGCGAAACGCCTCGCGTACTGCGACTCACATTTGCTGTGTGAACGCGACGGTGAGGCGTTTTAGGGCTGAATCGATTCATATAGATCGTTTAATGTAAAACGCTTCGTTAGGTAGTATACAGGAAGCGATCTATGTTGAAGCGTTTTATCTTGCCCGTGTGATCGCGTAGCTTGAAGCGATTTAGGACGTTCTCAGCTGCGCAGTCGACACCTCAGTTTGTTGACTTCGGTCGATCAAAAGCGCATATTATATAATTTAATTAATGAAACTGCTATCTATGCACAGATATTTTTTTCATCATTTATTTTTAGGGTTTCACTGCCCAGCAGAAGTTTTGACCATTCCAAACCAATACGATTAATTAATACATATCTAGGTCGAACCCACACTCTCTGGTGCCTTAGTCGGCGAACCCAAAATGGCGCTGGTTAGCCTGGACTTGCTCATGCGCAGATATCCACTTCCGCCTCACGCAGTGTCCGTGTGAACGCGCATCTAAATCGCTTCATATGATTCGCCTCCTGGAGATCGCTTTAGATTTTGCCCGTGTGAATACAGCTTTAGTGACAGAAAATGCTTAATAAGGGCACCAGTATCTTATAAACTTATATTTAGAATCAAATCTAGATAATTGCTTTGGTTTTGAAAATGTGATGTTTTCATCGGACTATGCAGCTTTAAAGCAATATATAAATATATTAGATTCATCCATCATGACCTTCCTACTTTAAGCCTATCCTAATATGCCTAAGGTGTTGCTAGGTCGTGAAACAATAACACACAAGCAAACAAACCTACTTAAATGTTATCACCCAGTTACTACGCAATGAAATACGGTATCAAGTATTGTATGTCATAGCACATGGTGGCCTAAAACTTGCAAGTACATAGTTAAGTAGTCACCTAACACTGACATGAATAGTGACTGATGCTGCACATAATGTAGTCACGCACACCCATTGTAAAATGTGTCCTGTGCTGCACAGAAACACCACACAATACGCTCCCAAACCATGTGTAAAATTGCCGAATGCATTTAAAACGGCTGGAAGACCAGTTGTAAAGTCTACGGCTCGAATATGTGGTTGTGTAGGCAGGCTATAGTGAAATCAATACAGACAAAGAGAAAGGAAGAGTATAAAGTGTGAAAGAAGAGAGAGAGAGAGTCAAGCCATCTGGTTTATTATTTATATGGTACATGGATTCAGTGTAGAGTATCACCCCACCCCTTTTCCCCCAATGGGAAACAAGCATTCTTAGCTCTACCAATATGGATCCAGCATTCCTGGTCCCCATGGTTACCAGCAATCTGGCCACCACCACCAAGCTGTGTGGCTCCCCTGGACACCAACTGCCTTGAGCCTGAGTGTGGTGATCCTACTAGCAGAAGGGACAGGGGGTAGGCTCTGAGTGCCCCTTACACACAACCCTGCCAGCACCACTATGTCTATTTACATCTTACTCAGGCACCACCAGCACCTACACATACACATACATGCACCTGGCCACATATACCCAATCAGTAATAGAACATTTGCATTCCCCCACCAATGCATTAAATCAGAATATTTTACACAGTGTTCCGGTGTTGCAGTTTCCGCGGCACACCAGTTTGCGAGGGACACATTGCTTCTGCGCATGCGTATAAATCGAACAGCATCGTCACTAACCTTATAAATTTAATATACTGTGTTTGGTAACGATGTTTTCTATATGTGTAGCAAGCGATCTGCTTCTAGGTGGTGTGGTTTTAGAGATATTTCACTTTTTCTGTATTTTCTGTAAGAACATTTTCTCACGACCATTGATGATGCCTTGAGTTTGATGGTACATGCAGTGCAAATCAATCAATCAATGGGATCAATGGGTGCCGTCTTCTCGAAGAAGGTTGGCTGCAATGGACCTCCATCTCTTCCTGTCATTCGTTCCTCTCATGCATTCCGCATAGCTCATTGCTGTCCACTCAGTGATGTTGTCCATCCATGTTGTTCTCCTTCTCCCTCTTGGTCTTTTCCCTTCTATCTTCCCTTCCAGTATTCTTCTCTGTGATTCCTGGTGTCGTATCATGTGGCCAAAGTATTTAATTTTTCTGTTTTTGATCGTTTGTATTATCTGTCTCTTTATTTTCATTCTTGTTAGGACCCCCATGTTGCTTATCATTGCTGTCCATGGAATTTTTAACATTCTTCTGTATTGCCACATTTCAAATGCCTTGAGCTTTGTTGTTATTGCTTTCTTCAAAGTCCATGTCTCGCAGCAATATAAAAGTGTAGACCACACATAGCATTTTAGCAGTCGGAGTCTTGTTTTTATATTTATGTCTCTAGATGTTAGTACTTTCTGCATCTTTAGAAATGTTGTTTTGACAATGTTTATTCTCCGTTTAATCTCTCTTTCACATCCGCCATCACTAGTTATTAAATGGCCCAGATACAAAAATGAATCTACCTGCTCCAAGATTACACCATTAACTTGTATCTCTGCTCTTGGTTTGTATTCCTTTCTGCTGACAACCATGGATTTTGTCTTCTTTACATTCATTTTGAATCCACATCTCTCACTTTTTTCTTTTACTTCACCCACTATATCTTGTAGTCGATTTGACGTTAAGGCTAGCAGTACTGTATCGTCTGCGTATCTGGTGTTATTGATATTTCCACCTCCAACATTTATTCCTATGATCTCATCTATTTCTCTGAAAATCATTTCCGTATAAATGTTGAAAAGACTAGGTGATAGAACACCACATTTGATCTTCACTTCTGGTGTCAATGAGTCTCCAATTCTTACAGCAGCATACTGTTCCCAGTAGAGGTTGGCCACAAGCCGAACGTCCTTACCGTCTAGACCAATTTTTTGTAGAGCTTCTATGAGTTTCTTATGATGTACTTAGTCAAATGCTTTAGCGTAGTCTATATAACATATGTATATATCCTTATCTACTTCTAGGTGCCTCTCAATTATTGTTCTCATGTTAAAAATGGCTTCCCTTGTTCCACTGTTTGGTCTGAATCCAAATTGCTCTTCTGATACCTATCGATTAATTGTTGTTTTAATCCTTTCTAGTAGTATTTTGAGTAAAGCTTTAATAACATGGCTCATGAGGCTTATTGTTCTGAAATCCGAGCATTCCACCGCTTTTGGTTTCTTAGGAAGGGCAATAAATATAGATTTTCTTAAGTCTGATGGAATATATCCGGTGTTATATATGTCATTAAAAAGAGCAGTTATCCTTGTGATGCTAGCTCCCTCCAAAGCTTTTAACATTTCAGAAGAGATATCGTCTGTTCCTACTGCTTTTCCATTCCGAAGTTGCCCAATGGCTCTTATTACTTCGCTCTCCAGAATAGGAAGCCCATCAGTATTCCTCATCTCAGGTATTTCCTCTCTCTGCCCGTCAAAAAGTTCTTCGATATATTCAGACCATCGATGAGAGACTTCCTCTTCATCAAAAAGTAGTTGTCCTTTCTTATTCTTGATACATCCTCTTTGTTTCGAAGACTGCTTATTATTTGTCATTTCTCTGACCCTTTCGTACATATCCCTTGTCTGATGATTGTTTTCAAGGGGTTCTATTTCCTCACATTTCGATCTCAGCCATCTTTCTTTTTCTTGGGAGCACTTGTTCTTTACTTCCCTGTCCATTCCATGGTATTTCATTGTATTCTTATGTATCTTCCTCTCTTTCATTAGTTGTAGGATTTCATCTGTCATCCATGCCTTCTGTGTTACCCTTTTTTTCAGTGGGAGCAATATTTCATTTGTTTGTTTTAGGCTTTCCTTGAAACACTTCCAGTTATTCTCCATTTTTTATTCTTTATTTTCATTTTGTTCGCTTAGTTCCATGAGTAAAGATTCGTATTTGTTGTTCACCTCCACTGCATAGGTTTTCCTCAGTTCTGGTTGTTTAAGTGCTGTGATGTCATAGTATTGTAATGTATCTGTGTCATAAGTAACCATGACGTAACCATGCGGTGATGTGTGGGGCATGCTGGGAAGGGCAAGAGAAATAAACAGTTCCATCACATAACTCAAGGAGTTCAGACGTTCTTTACATGGTGTCAGATGTCTAGGGAGAACTACACACAATGGCGTTAACGGGATTAAAACCCCCGTCTCCGTTGAACGTGGATGATGACATGGCCATAAACTGGAGATCGTGGTTGTTAGCATATGAGATTTATGCGACAGCGTCGGGGGCTTCATCCAAGTCGGAGAAGGTCCAATGCTGTGTGTTCCTCCATGTCGCCGGTCGGGAGGCACAGAAAATACACAAAACATTGAAGATAGAGGCAACTGATCGGGATAAAATTGGACCACTAATTGCTGCTTTTAATGAATACTGTGAAGGTAAATCTAACATTACGGTCATTCGATATAAATTCAACTCCTATAATCAAACGACTGAAAACATTGACGTATACGTTCGAGAGTTAAAATCACGGGTAGCACATTGTTGCTATGACAACTTGGAGGACTCTTTACTGTGTGATAGGCTGGTATGTGGTGTCAAGGATGATACATTACGGAATCGTCTATTACAAACACCGAATTTATCTTTGGATCAATGTGTGGCAAATGTGCAGATTAAGTGAGCACAGCGCTAATCAGTTAGTTAATCACGGTGTTCGTTCAGAAGAGGGCGTGGCCAGCATCAATGCCGCCACAGGACGCCGCCAGGGTTTGCCGTTGCGCCAGTCGCAACCTTGGTTACAGCCTAATTCTACGAGATTTCGACAAACCAAGCAGCAATATGTGCAATGTGAAAACTGTGGATACAATCATCCGAGGGGAAGTTGTCCTGCTCGTGGCAAGGAGTGCAACTGTTGTCACAAAATAGGACACTTTCGTAAAGTTTGTCGGTCACAAATGACGCGTAATGTGCCTGTAAATGAGGTACAACTTGACCCTAATAACGTTGACGACGTGATGGCCGAAGTAGGTCAAGCTTACGATTTGTTCATCGGTGCAGTGTACAGCAATGATCACCAAGGTCCTGGATTGTGGTTCACGAATATCCACATTGGCGATACGGAGGTTTCATTCAAGTTGGATACCGGTTCGGAGGCGAACATCTTGCCTTTAGATGTATATCACAAGCTCGTAGATGTTGTTTTGAAACCTTCCAAATGCCATCTCGTGACGTACGACGGTAATCGCATTCGACCAGCTGGAGAGGTGCATCTAGACGTCAACAGTAAAAGACTAAAGTTTCAAGTCACGGATGCAGGAAGTGCGATCCTAGGAAAAGAAGCTTGTGTTATTCTGGGACTCATAGCTCGTATTGATGTTATTCAGGACTCTCCAGATGTCTCTAAAGCAGAGGACTTGGTAAATAAGTTTTCTGATGTCTTCATTGGTTTAGGCCTTATAAAAGTAAATGCTATTATACATATTGATGTATCTGTACCTCCTGTCATTGACCCTCCCCGTAGGATACCTGTTGCTATTGCAGATGATGTTCGGCGAGAACTAGACCGTATGTTAGAGTTGGGTGTTATTGTTCAGGAGGAGGAGCCTACCCCATGGGTCAGCTCTATAACCATTGTCAGGAAGCCGGGGAAGATTAGAATATGCTTGGATCCCACCAAATTAAATAAGGCTATCCTACGTGGCCCGTATCCTGTACAGACGATTGAGGAGGTCGTATCTCAGATACACGGGTCCAAGTTCTTTTCCGTGTTGGATGCCAATAGCGGTTATTGGCAGGTGAAGCTGCCATTTGGTATCAAGACGGCGGGTGACATTTTCATAAAAGAAATGAATGATATGCTGCATGACCTAAACGGGGTTCATGTAATTTCGGACGATATATTAGTACATGGCAGAACCATCAGTGAGCACAATGAACGCTTAGAAGCAGTGTTGTCCTGAGCCAAGGATATGAATCTAAAATTAAACCCGAAAAAGTCAAAAATTTATAAACATAGTGTCAATTATGTAGGGCATCTACTTACTGCGGAAGGGTTATGGCCAAATAAGGAGCGAGTACAGGCGATTTTTGACATGCCAGACCCAACTGACAAGCCTGCGGTGCAAAGATTCTTGGGCATGATCGGTTATGTTGGCAAATTCATTAGCAATATGGCCCAAATAACTAAACCATTACGAACAGTCATCAAGAAAAATGTTGCTTGGCATTGGGAGGAAGAACAAATAGCGGCGTTTAAGAAGCTGAAGCAATTGTTGATTAACGCACCTGTCCTAAGATATTTCAATTGTAAAGAGCAAATAACATTACAAGTCGATGCGTCTAAATTTGGGTTGGGATCGACAATTTTACAAAATAATCAACCAGTAGCAATGGTGTCTAAGGCTTTACATGATTGTCAAGTCAGTTATGCCGTAATTGAAAAATAACTGCTTGCCATCTGTTTTGGATGTAAGAAATTCCACGAGTACATATATGGAAATAGCATAATCATTCAGACAGATCACAACCCATTAGAATCTATTATGTTAAAGCGGATACATGAACTGTCTGCATGGATGCAGCGTATGAGGATGCAGCTACTAAATTATGATTTAGAAGTGGTTTACACTAAAGGGTCAACACTTTTTTTTGCAGATACACTATCCAGGGCCCACACTTCTAGCATAGAGCCAAATGACCTCTTTGATAAAGACGTGTCGGTCGCATCCATGGATATTGATAAAGACATAATAGAGCAGGTCGTTTCAGCGACCAAACTGGACAGTACATTACAAGAAATAATAGTATTGACAATCAATGGCTGGCTGGGGAATCACAACATGGTATCTCCACTTATTAGGCCTTTCTACACGTACAATAGGGACATAACTGCCTCTGATGGCTTGGTATTTAAAGGTTCACAAATTATTATTCCAAAATCATTGCAGGCAGACATGTTGAACAAAATCCATGAATCGCACTTAGGGATTATTAAGTGCAAGCAATTAGCTCGTGACACCGTTTTCTGGCCTGGCATGAACGCTCAAATTGAAGACAAGGTTGCCAGATGTCCCGTTTGTCAAGAGTTCAGGGTTACCCCTCATAGAGAACCTCTGATAAGTCACAAAATAGTAGACATACCGTTTTTCAAGATAGGGGTGGACTTATGCCATGTAAATGGTTTAAACTACTTAATAATTGTGGATTATTATACCAAGTTCCCTGAGGTTATGGAAATGCGTGAAACTACTAGCAAAGCCATTATCGAAGCACTTAAGCAAACGTTTGCTAGATACGGTATACCAAGGTATGTTGTGTCCGATAATGGACCCCAATTCAAAAGTATTGAATATACCAGTTTCTCTAACAAATATGGTTTTGAACCTGTTTATACTAACCCGATGCACCCACAGAGCAACGGTCAGGTTGAAAGATTTGTGCAAACTGTCAAAAATATCCTGAAAAAGTCATGGTGAAGGAGACATGTATCTAGGCCTGTTAAACTATCGCAACACAACCTTGGAGGGTATAGGAGCTTCTCCATCACAATTGCTAATGTCTCGCAGTTTAAGAACACGCATGCCACTGTTGGATGTTCGTCTTAAACCGCGAATACAACCGTCTAAGTTATCATTGGTGAAGAACAATCAGTTAAATCAGAAAAGATACTTTGATAGGAGAGCTGGGAGACCTTTGAAAAAGTTGCAATCAGGTGATATCATTAAATATAAGGATCACAAAGGTAATTGGAGATCTGGTAAAATTGTCCATGGTAACAATCCTGGCCCCAGAGACTATAAAATAATAAACAATGACAATTTGTGGGTACGCCGTAATCGTAAGTTCATCTTTAAATGTCCGCCTGCCAGTCCGAATAAATTGGCAAATGATAACCCAGCTGGGTTAAAGGTAAATAAGTCACAACGTATGTACAACACACGTACAAACAATAGTGACATACAAAATACTTACCACACACGTTACGGTCGGCAAGTTCGCTGTCCACAAAAGTTAGGGTTTATTTAATAACTAACCTTAAGAGTAGTTTTATGTTTTGTTTTGAGTTTTGTGGTTTTGCACACGTCGTGAACTAACACAAATTGTCACGTTAAGAGCTTTACTGTTGGCAATAAAAGAACGAGATATGTTATGTCGGGATTTAAAGTAAGTAGCTGTAATGCATGGAATTGACTCGCTGTAACGAGGGATTGAGTTGCTGTCATTGTAATAACTTAAATTGATTTGTATTCACTCAGATTATTAACACGTAACAAGTATTAAAGTTGACAATATTATAGTATGCACAATGATATGGTCGCACATGTATAGACCTTTAATATTATAATACCACACGGACATTGACAGGTGTATTGTAATAAGTTAGATTAAGTATGTATTAGAATTAAGACTTTCTTGGCATGTTACACTCTTAAATATCAATGTGAAGTAATGCATATTACGTTCAGTGTTTCCATGGAAAGGAGATGTAATGTATCTGTGTCATAAGTAACCATGATGTAACCATGCGGTGATGTGTGGGGCATGCTGGGAAGGGCAAGAGAAATAAACAGTTCCATCACATAACTCAAGGAGTTCAGACGCTCTTTATCTGTGAGGATTTCAACTTCCTCAGTTTGACTTCTATGGTGGCAATGAGTGGGTTATGATCCGAACCTATATCTTTACCTGGGTATGTTTTTATTCTATTTATACTGTTTTTAAATCTATCTTTAATCATGATGTAATCGATCTGGTTCCTGCAGACATCTCCTGGGCTCTTCCATGTGTATAGTCTTCTATTTGGCTGTTGGAAGAAGGTATTAGTTATGACCAGTTTGTTTTTACGCAGAATTGTAACATGCGTTCTCCTCTGTCATTTCGGGTTCCCAGTCCATAGTGCCCAGTCACCTTCGGATATTGTTCCTGTCCAACCTTTGCATTTAGGTCACCAAGCACTACAAGGATATCACTTGGCTTTGTTTGTTTTAAACCAGCTTCCACATCCTCATAGAAGGACTCAACTTCCCAATCCTCGTAGCTTTGTGTTGGTGCATACACTACCATGATGGCAATATTAAACGGTTTGGCTCTAGTTTAACCAACATCATTCTGTTATTGATGGTCCAATAGCCCATTATATACTTTCCATATTGTTGTTTCATTAGAACGCCAACTCCGTGAGCATGTTGTTCTCCTCCAGAGTAAATGAAAATGTGGTTGTCTTTCTCGATGTAACCGGAGTCCGTCCATCTGGTTTCACATACTCCCATTATATCGATATCCATGGTGTTTGCCTCCTGAATAAGATTGTCAATCTTTCCCGGTTGGTATAGTGTTCTTACATTCCATGTGCTTATTCGAAGGCGTTTCCTTCTTGATTTCAGAGAGACATCATCAGATGGTGGCCTCCCCTTAGGGTTTGGGCCACCCTCATCATTAATATGGTCTTTCTTATTATCATTGAGAATCACCTCTTCCCTGTTAGTATTTACAGCAAGGTTCTTCGTCACAGGGGTCTCAACTTCACTTGCACCTCTATTCTCCATATGTTGTACTTTCATGGTCCATTGGAAACTATGGGAAAATACGTGGTGAGGTCCCAGTCTCTTCCACGATGACTGGCCGTTTATCGTTTTTGCCTTGATACGCCCCATGTGTGTCATACACCTTGCTACATCGCCTCGTTGCCATTGACCATTTCTTTGGCTCTTCCGCCGCCTTCTCACTGTAGTCTTTGTGCACTTAAAGAGGGAGGCATCCCTCCCCACTAGAATACAATCCCAGCAGGTTCACTCATGTAGTTTAGCCGGTCAGTCGAGACTGTGTGCCAGGGGGTGGCCGCTGCGTACACAACAGCTTCGTGGAGCCATACATGAGCTAGGCAAAGTAAGGGGAACCAGAGAGTCTGAGTCATCCGTGGATGGACCCATAGATGCGACTACCCATCCTCAAAGGTACTATCCCTCCTACAATGCCCTACCCCCTACGCAGTGCAAAATGTTAGTCTTATTCAAAATTAATAGAAATCCAGAACCCCAATCTTAGCAATTTAATATAGTCTTTTGGTAAACATGTTTTTTATATGTGTACCAAGCGATTTGTTTCTAGGTGGTGTAATTTGAGAGATATTTGACTTTTTCACTATGAAGATTTGCTCACGCCCATTGACAATGCATTTGAATGGATGTGTCCCTGGCAAACTGGTGTGCCGCGGAAACCGCAACACCGGCGCTGACACTGTACTTGTTCAGATGAATAAACACTTGTGACATTAAAAGGAATAATCTCCTGCTGTAAAACAGAAGTCAACAAGGGTTGTTCTCTGTGGCATAGTGGTTAGAGTGTCTGACTTTCTTCTAGGTCAGACTCCTAATCTGAAGGTGAGTGGTTCGATTCCCTGTGCCCTCACCTCTGCCAATTTGGATTTTCACCGCTGTGTATAACTTACAGCGTCATCAAAGGCCAGTTGCTCTCATACCATGTGTATGTGGTGTGGGAGGTTAAAAATCCCTTGGGTCGGTAAAGGTGTAGGCTCGGGCTTTCTATCGACAAACTGTCTAATGGTGAAAACAAGCCTATTCAGGCTCATCCATGATAGGCAGTATACAAAACTGTGGGGGACTCCGGTATTGTATGGAAGTGGTAGGGTAATAGAAGGATGGGGTGTTGGAGTGCGGGGATGTGTGTGTGGGGGGGGGGGATCTCTCCTGAATCAAACCATGGTGCTAAGTGTTCGGGTGAATCCTCCCCCCCCTTTCTGACGTCACCACAGTTTAGAGTGCTCATTTAATTGTCATTTACAAAGTAGAATGCCCAATATGGGGGCAATAACCCAGGCGCAGAAGGACATTGCCCCAATGTCGGAATTTGCAGGAGGTGTTAGATAATCGAAGTCTGACGTTTGTTAAATATCGGAAATTGGTCGGAAATTTTATATCGCAAGTCTGATGTTGGTTAAATATCACACAACTGGTCAGAGATTTTACATCGGAAGTATATATAATATGGGTTAAATATTACAAAGAATGGTCAGAGATTTTATATCGGAAGTATAATATGGGTTAAATATCACATAAAATGGACAGAGATTGTATATCGCCAGTCTGATGTTGGTTAAATATCAGAAAAATGGCAAGGATGTTATACCATAATTCTGATGTCAGCTAAATATCATCAAAATGTTCAGAGATTTTAAATCACAAGTCTGATGTTGGTTAAATATAACACAATATTTGGAGATTTTATATCACAAGTCTGAGGTCAGGTAATTATCGGAAAATGGTTGGAGATTTTATGTTGCAAGTCTGATGTTTGTTAGATATCACAAAAATGGTAAGGGATTGTATACCGCTAGTCTAATGTCGGTTAAATATAACAACAATGGCCAGATATTGTATATCGCAAGTATGACGTTGGTTAAATATCACACAAACTTGACAGATATATTATATCTGAAGTCTGACATTGATTAAATATCACAAAGTGGTCGGAAATTTGACATCAGAAGTTTTATAGGAGCCACATATTGTTAAGTAACGGCAAATTTGACATCGGAAGCCAAATATCAAGCCAGATATGGAAATCAGTAGGCGCTGACTTCGGGACGACAGTAAAACCTCCAGAAACGAACACCTCCACAGAAACGACCACTCCCCTATATTGATCGCTTTATTTGGGTTCCAATAATATACGTATATCAATATTCTAACTCCCTAAGCCGACCACCTCCCTAAATGGATCAATTAAATTCGGTCCGAAGGTTTGTCGATTTAGAGAGGTTTTACTGTATAACGAAATGACGTCACACAGCGGAATGGAGCATGTGACAAATGACGTCACACAGCGGAATGGAGCATGTGACTCTGCTCCTGTCTCAATATACTACTTAAAGCTGCATAGTCCAATGAAAACACCAAAACTATTATTTAGATTTGATTCTACAGATCTAACTTAGATTGTTTGTTTGTTGTTGTTTTACATCCTATCAACATCTAAGGTCATATCAGGACGGGTAACGACTTGTGACAGTGCGCACTCATGGCAACTATATAGTGCTGCCCCAATGGGATACCAAGCCACCAGCACCGGAAATTGAGGCAACCAGTCCTTTCCCTATCCTAATAATGCTGAGCGCCAGGCCAGGAAGCGATAAGTATCAATTTTTAAGTCATTGACTTGACCAGCGTTCAAACTTACAAACTCAATGGTTCGGATCACCCGATCTCCCAAATCAGTTTCTAATTTAGATACTGGAGCGCATATCAAACATTTGTTGCTACATAGAAGGGACTTCTGAGGAAATTTAATAGAACCTGCTACTGCAGAAGCCTAAGGTATCAGAATTTTGGCGTGCTTGCCAAAATTAATTTTTGCATGTTTGCACTTCAAATAATTAAAACGTTAGCCATTTAAAATAAAAGTTACTTCATACTAAAGTAAGGTAGATTATAACGATCAAGCATAAATCTAGATAAATGTTTTGCTTTTACAAAAAGTTGACGCTTTCATTGCACCATGCAATTTTAAAGAAAGCCACCCAGATGGATCTGCAAACGAGTTCACACTCACCTTTCAAATATATATATATATATATATATATATATATATATATATATATATATATATGAAGAGTTCAGGCACAAAACCATGTAAGTGCCAATCAAAAATGTAGTTTAAGTAACATATTTTTACCTGAAAATAACTTTAATTTTCACCAATTCCACTTTTCATATGATCACATGGTTATGGGGCAATGAACAACAGAGTAGGACTACACGAGAACAACTTGTTGAAGGTTTGCATCCGATAATTATCTCCATTTTTGGATTGGCGTTTACATGGTTGTGCGCCTCAACTCTTTGTATATATATATGTATATATATATATATATATATATAATGTATGATACATTTCCAGTGCACGAGTCACAGCATTTGCAGCACTGGTAGCGGTGTGGGGTGGTGGTGCCATCTGTCCCACCGTGAAGAGGGGGTCATCCATAAATTAGTACACAACATAATGGTGGCCATATAATGAATCTTCCCTTATGCGCCTTTATACTCGCATAAGTTTTATACATCACATATATTATATATATAAGGACACAGAGTAGGATACCATCGCGGACTTGTTTATTTAATAATGTCTCGGTGTAATTTGGATGGCGCCATCTATTCGGTGCGGTCTTGTACAGTTGTAGCGCCGGTGGCGCCACCATCCGTGCGTATAGATTACCGCGCACACGGCCCTTTGCCTTTCACTTCGCAGTATTAACAATTTTGATTAGGCAAGGGCCATTTACATTGCCAGAGATAAAGTTCCCAGCCCAATCTGTTGTATTATTATTATTGCCTCGTAGTAAGATCATATATATAAATATCTATATATATATACATATATATACATATATATACATATATATACCAAGCCAGTGACGTCAGAAAGCCCCTTACATGGGAGGGAAGAGTGAAGTATGCCGGTGCAGCAGGAAATGGCAAACCCCTGGACATCGCACACCTGGGGTTTGCGAGTTCCTAGGAAATCACAAACCCCCCCTGGATATCGCAAACCCCCCATGCTTTGGAGCAATTATCACCCCCAGCATGGCTGCTATATGTTTGATTTTTAGACTTCTAGCAGATCTGGGGGATAACATGGATTCAAGGAGGATCAAGATGGATTAATCCTAATGACAACATCTTGCCATAATTCAGTTTGTAATTCTGACAGCACATGCACTGAAAACGGTAGAATGGTTCCCTGGCCTTTATGCACATCAGCGTCATGTAGGATAATGATACAGATAGTTGTACTGGCTATTCTTAATGTTATAGTCTAGTATTTTTGACCAAAATTGACCTGTTGCCCTATCCTTCTTGTGAGTGATCACAGTGAATATGCCCCTTGCTGTGACAGCCATGACATTAAAAATAATCAATTAATCCATCATGTGAGGGATCCCCCCTTATATACAAATAGATTTGGCTTAATCATGTTTACATAAATACAATTATTACAATTGACGAGTTCGTAATTCCAGCATCATGGTGCATTATGGGAATTTTAAAAGCAAAACAAACCTGACCAAAGCACATGTGCTTGCTGTAAGACTGCCAAACATGGGGGCTTTGCGATGTCTGGGGGGGATATCTTATTTCCTAGGAAATCGGAAACCCTCCATGCCCATATATGGCATGGGCATTTGCGATTTACTGGGAAATCGCAAGTGGGAGTTTGAGATTGACAGGGTTTGCGATTTCCTGCTACACCAGTATCCCCCCCTCCCACCCAGGAAGGGGAGGGGTGGGGTGGGGGTGGGGGGCGGGGGTGGGGTGGGGGGAGCAGGACACTGAAGAGTTTATTACACCCAATACAGTCTAATCACTATCCATATATATATATAGGCCGAGTTTACAGGCCGACTCTGCTTTGTGACGCCGGCGTGTAAACATCGCTTAACACGGCTTAAGGGCGCATTCCATATACGCGTAATGCGTAATGCGTTATGCGTTACGCGTTATGCGTTATGCGAATGCCAGCATTCCATATACGCGTAATGCGTATTGCGTTATGCGTTATGCGTTATGCAGTGAAGTATATAAAAAGTATATAAAGAGTGTGTGTGACTCTGTGTCTCTGTGTGTGTCTCTATGTGTGTGTCTGTGTCTCCGTGTCTCTGTGTGTGTCTGTGTCTGTGTCTGTGTGTGTGTGTGACTGTGTCTGTGTGTGTGTGTCTGTGTCTCTGTGTCTCTGACAAAGAGACACACACAGACACAGATACACACAGAGACACACACAGAGACAGACACAGATACACACACATACATAGATACACAGACAGAGACACACACAGAGACACATAGACACAACACAGAGACACACACAGAGACACACACAGAGACACACACACATGCACACACACAGACACATAGACACACACACAGACACAGATACACACACAGACACACACAGAGACACACACACAGACACAGAGACACAACACAGAGACACACACACAGACACACACAGAAACACAGAGACACAGACACACACACAGCAACAGAGACACAGACACAGATACACACAGAGACACAGAGACACAACACACAGACACACACACAGACACACACACAGACTCACACAGAGACACACACACAGACACACACACAGAGACACACACACAGACACAACACAGAGACACAGACACACACAGAGACACACACACAGAATGGGACGGTCCAAACAGGCTCACTTCTTCCCCTAACCAGGGTTGATGTGTTCTTGGGGGGGGCTCTTGACCTTTTTTCCTTTCTCTGACTGGTTCTTGTTGCTGGAACGACCGCTGCTACCACCTTTGCCCGCCTTCCTCACACCCCTGCTGACCGGATACGAGTGGCTCCCCTACAGACACCATACAGATCACTACAAACAGACGGCACGGAGAGATCCGCTGCCACCCGACGCCCCGTCGTCACCACGTCTTGAAGGATGCCCCCAGCCTTCACAACACTTCCTCTGAGACCACTTCACCACGCAGAAGACATGTCTAAACCAAAGACTGGGCCGATTTATCGGAAGCCTCTCTACAAATGTTGCAGTCCTGCAACCGGTAACCGTCGTAAGGTTACGAACACCCCATACCATACCATACCATATCAGTCGCACCGCATTCCCACTCTCGCTCTCGAAGTGCGAACACCTCCACGCGACACCCCAGCAGCTAACGCCGCACCGACCCAAGCTACCTCGGTACCCGGACCCTTGCCCGGCTGTACCGTCACCTAGCACCGCTACGCGACTTCTAGCAGCTAACGCCGCACCGACAGCAGCTAACGCCGCACCGACACCAGCTTCCACGGTCCCCGGACTCCCTCCCCGACGCTCCGTGGAAGCTACAGTCACCAAGCACCTACAACCCAAGTGCACCTTCTCCTCTCCTCCCAACCCACCACCGCCGACGATCGGCAGACGTCCCCAGGTTGGTACCTTCCCTTCCCCCCACCACGGCACCTTGCTGCTGACTGTTGTTCCCTTGTTGCCTTCCCTTGTTGTTTCCTTTCAGGTTCCTGCCCCTTGTTGTTCTGTGCCTGTGGTTGTTGTTGATTAGTGTCGTTACTGTCTGTTACCTCATCACCACCTCCCTACACTGTCACAACCCCCCCACTGTCACTGACCCTCTGGCACTGTCACTGTCAATACCTGTTGTTGATTAGTGTCGTTACTGACTGTCACCTCATCACCACCTCTCTACACTGTCACAACCCCCCCACTGTCACTGACCATCTCTGTCACTGTCACTGTCAATACCTGTTGTTGATTAGTGTCGTTACTGACTGTTACCTCACCACCACCTCCCTACACTGTCACAACCCCCCACTGTCACTGACCATCTCTGTCACTGTCACTGTCAATACCTGTTGGTGATTAGTGTCGTTACTGACTGTTACCTCGCCACCACCTCCCCACACTGTCACAACCCCCCCCACTGTCACTGACCATCTCTGTCACTGTCAATACCTGTTGTTGATTAGTGTCGTTACTGACTGTTACCTCATCACCACCTCCCTACACTGTCACAACCCCCCCACTGTCACTGACCATCTCTGTCACTGTCACTGTCAATACCTGTTGTTGATTAGTGTCGTTACTGACTGTTACCTCATCTCCACCCCCCTACACTATCACAACCCCCCCACTGTCACTGACCATCTCTGTCACTGTCACTGTCAATACCTGTCTCTGTCACTGTCACTGTCAATACCTGTTGTTGATTAGTGTCGTTACTGACTGTTACCTCATCACCACCTCCCTACACTGTCACAACCCCCCCATTGCCACTGACCCTCTGTCACTGTCACTGCCACTGTTACCCCCCTGTCACTGACGCCACTAAAACAATAACACACACACTGTCCCTTCTTGGCTGTCTACATACCAATCACCTCGTCACTACCCACCCCTGCTGTTTACCTATCTGAGCCGGTCTAACACAATTGTCTATCTCTGTCACGGTCACTGTCAATACCTCCCCTCACTGACACCCTAGAAATAGCAATACACATACACTGCCCGGCTGTACCGTCACCGAGCACCGCTACGTGACACCCAGCAGCCAAGGCCGCACCGACTCCGGCCACCACGGTCCCCGGACTCCGGCCCGACGCTCCGTGGAAGCCAGAGTCGCTAAACACACAGCACCTACAACCCAAGCCCACCCACCACCGCCGACGATCGGCAGACGTCCCCAGGTTGGTACCTTCCTTTCCCCCCACCACGGCACCTTGCTGCTGACTGTTGTTCCCTTGTTGCCTTCCCTTGTTGTTTTCTTCCAGGTTCCTGCCCCTTGTTGTTCCGTGCTGTGGTTGTTGTTGATAAGTGTCATTACTGACTGCTACCTCATCACCACCTCCCTACACTGTCACAACCCCCCCCCACTGTCACTGACCCTCTCTGTCACTGTCACTGTCAATACCTGTTGTTGATTAGTGTCGTTACTAACCGTTACCTCATCACCACCTCCCTACACTGTCACAACCCCCCCCACTGTCACTGACCACCTCTGTCACTGTCACTGTCAATACCTGCTGTTGATTAGTGTCGTTACTGACTTACCTCACCACCACCTCCCCACACTGTCACAACCCCCCCACTGTCACTGACCCTCTCTGTCACTGTCACTGTCAATACCTGTTGTTGATTAGTGTCGTTACTGACCGTTACCTCATCACCACCTCCCTACACTGTCACAACCCCCCCACTCTCACTGACCCTCCCTGTCACTGTCACTGTCAATACCTGTTGTTGATTAGTGTCGCTACTGACCGCTACCTCACCACCACCTCCCTACACTGTCACAACCCCCCCCACTGTCACTGACCATCTCTGTCACTGTCACTGCCAATACCTCCTCTCACTGACACCCTAGAATAGCAATACACATACACTGCCCGGCTGTACCGTCACCAAGCACCGCTACGTGACACCCAGCAGCTAAGGCCGCACCGACTCCGGCCACCACGGTCCTCGGACTCCCGGCCCGACGCTCCGTGAAAGCCAGAGTCACTAAACACACAGCACCTACAACCCAAGCCCACCCACCACCGCCGACGATCGGCAGACGTCCCCAGGTTGGTACCTTCCTTTCCCCCACCACGGCACCTTGCTGCTGACTGTTGCTCCCTTGTTGCCTACCCCTGTTGTTTCCTTTCAGGTTCCTGCCCCTTGTTGTACTGTGTCTGTGGTTGTTGTTGATAAGTGTCGTTACTGACTGTTACCTCATCACCACCTCCCTACACTGTCACAACCCCCCCTCTGTCACTGACCCTCTGTCACTGTCACTGTCAATAACCTGCCGTTGATTAGTGTCGTTACTGACTGCTGCCTCATCACCACCCCCCTACACTGTCACAACCCCCCACTGTCACTGACCATCTCTGTCACTGTCACCGTCAATACCTGTTGTTGATTAGTGTCGTTACTGACTGTTACCTCACCACCACCTCCCTACACTGTCACAACCCCCCCCCCCACTGTCACTGACCATCCCTGTCACTGTCACTGTCAATACCTGTTGATTGATTAGTGTCGTTACTGACTGCTACCTCATCACCACCTCCCTACACTGTCACAACCCCCCCCCCCCCCCCACTGTCACTGACCCTCTCCGTCACTGTCAATACCTGTTGTAGATTAGTGTCGTTACTGACTGTTACCTCATCACCACCTCCCTACACTGTCACAACCCCCCCACTGTCACTGACCATCTCTGTCACTGTCACTGTCAATACCTGTTGTTGATTAGTGTC